>CAMRHE010000777.1:0-490600 GCA_947044405.1 Leptodactylus fallax
AGTTTTATTAAGATTTTTATAAGGTAATGTTACAACATTCAAGAAAGCATTATCGGATACTCTACTGAAGTAGCTATAAGTCAAAATAAACATAGAATAAACAGGGTACTTATATGCAAGGAGATATGTTAGATGTCTAAGAGTTGTTGGGTTATTAGGATAGAATAAAGAGGTTTATACGGATATAAAACAAGAGGTGTCAGTAATATTAGTTATGATCTTCCAAGGGCGGCACAACCGGATTTACGGCCGATGCAGATGGGCCCTCAATGTCCACGGAAGCCAGTTCTTTTGGAACTGGCTGTCCCCCAAAACGCCATGGGAAAGAATTCTTTCATGCTGGTAGGTCAGTTCCACCATGTTCACCAGGTCTCCTCTGGATGGGATGTTAGCAGACTTCCAGTTGCGTAGAAGCGCCAATGACGCTGACAGTAAGGCATGTCCAATCAACACTCTATGTATCGCTGGGAAAGAGTCGATCTGCAGGAATAGGAGTGCCAAAGCTGGTGAGGGGGGTATGGAGTATCCCACTAGAGAAGAGATCCACCGGAAGACGTCTCGCCAATATGGCACCACTTGGGGGCATGTCCACAATAAATGGAGTAGAGTTCCTTTTTCACCACATCCCCTCCAAGAGGAGTTCGAAGTCTGCGGAAATATTCGGTGAAGTCGCTCTGGGGTATAATACCAGTGGAGGAGAATTTTGACAGTGGTTTCATAGTGAGTCGTACATCGGAAGGTCTTCTTCGCGAAGGCTAACGCTTTCTGCCATTGTATGACCGAGTATTGTTGATGAAGTTGCGTTTCCCAGCTGAGTATTGGAGTAGATTTGACCAGACGGTCTTTAGAGCCTATAGTGTTGTAGATGGAGCTGAGAGTCTTGGTGGCTGGATTGGGAATTTTGAGGAGGTCCAACAGAGATTTATTACACAGAATTTGTTTGTTGTGGTTGGAGGATAGGAAGTGCTTGATTCTCAGGTATGTAAAGAAGCAAGTGGAGGGTAGGGAGAAAGTGGATTGCAGAGACTGGAATGGGATCAACGATTCTTCACTCCACATCTGTGAGATGGAGGTGATGCCCGACGATTTCCAGGTGGATAAGTTGAGATCCAGAATTGCTAACTCCACGAATTCAATCGGGGCCCTTTTAACGTTTAGTGACTGCTTCTTTCCTGTAGAGTGGTGGATATGTCGCCAGCTGTCTGTAAGGTGTTTTAGAATTGGAGACGTGAGTGAAGGTACCACCTCCGTCCAGAGGGAGTAGAGAAGCCAAGATTTGAGGCTGTGTTGTGGTATCATATAAGATTCAATACGTATCCAGGATTTGTGGGCGTTGTTGTGCCACCAGTCCTTTAGAGTAGAAATGTGAGAGGCCATATAGTAATCATAGATGTTTGGTACTCCCAAACCTCCCACTCCCCGTTTCCTGTGCATAATAGAAGATGGGAGTCTTGGTTTCTTGGAATTCCAGATAAGCTTGTTGAGCATAGCGTTAGTTTTCTGGAGGAATATAGGAGGGGGAGCTACAGGAATAGTTCTGAATAAGTATAAGATTTTTGGAAGCAGCATCATTTGAAAGGCAAATATCTTGCCTAGCCATGACAGGGTATGTTTTGAGTAAGATTGAAACTCTTTCTCGAGATCCATCAGACGATACATGTAATTGGCTTTGGCCATTTGTGTAATAGAGGGAGTGATCTTTATTCCCAGGTAATCCAAAACTGTCGACCTCCAATCATAAGGAAATTCCTCCTTGAGCTGTTGCAGAAGTGGCTTGGGGACGCCCAAAGGGAGAATTTGTGTTTTAGATTCGTTAATTTTATAAAAGGAGAGGGCTCCATATTCTTTGAGAATTCCGATAGCAGCTGACAGAGAGGTTTCTGGGTGAGTCAGGGACAATATGATGTCATCCGCGTAGAGGGAGATGAGATGTGATGAATCCAAGATTTCCACTCCCTGAACTCTGTCGCTTTGCCTCAGGGTCTGCGCCAACGGCTCAATGGTGAGTATAAAAATCAAGGGAGAGAGGGGGCATCCCTGTCTCGTTCCATTCCTTATATTAAAGCTATCCGACAGTGTACCGTTGGTAAACACTCTGGCCGATGGAGAGGAATACAGATTGGATATAGCAGTGAGGATAGGGCCGGAGAATCGCATTCTCTGCAGGACAGAAAAGGCGAAGGACCAGTTAATCCGGTCAAACGCCTTCTCCGCATCCATGGCGACCATCAGGGCCGGAGTCCTCCCTGCGTTCCAGCAGATCTATCAGATGAAGGACACGTCTGGTGTTATCTGGAGCTTGGCGGCCCTTGACGAAGCCCATCTGATCCGCGCCAACCAAATCTGGGAGAATGGTAGCCAGTCGAGCTGCTAAGATCTTCGCATAGAGCTTGAGGTCCGAGTTTAGCAGAGAGACTGGCCTGAAATTCTGTGGTACATCAGCTGGTTTGCCTGGTTTAGGAAGGGTAATAATTAATGCCGCCAGGGATTCGCGTGGAAGCGGAGCACCTGACATAGCGTGGTTGAAGAAGTTCATGAGGTATGGGGCGAGTATTTGTTGAAAGTAAATTAGATACTCATTAGAGAAACCATCCGGCCCTGGGGATTTGCTTTTAGGTAAGGACTGTATGGTTTTCAGTACCTCTGGGAGAGTAATAGGGGCGTTTAGGGCCAAGAGGTGATCGTCTGTCAGGCCTGGTAACTTTAGGTTGTGCAAGAAGCCGGACACCAAGGTGGAATGATCTTGCGGGAGAGAAGTATGCTCCTGTAGATTATAAAGCTGTGTGTAATAATCTTTAAAGGAATTGGCGATGTCTCTCGGGTCTGTTAATTGCACTTTGGTTATAGGATGCTTGATGTATGGGATCCTTGATTTAGCTGCTCTTGCTCGTAGTTGTCTAGCCAACAATCTGCCGGCTTTGTTGCTTTGGGAGTAAAATCGAGCTTTAGATTTTTTCAGAGCTTTTTCATAATCTTGTAGCAAAAGCAGACGTAGATGCTGTCTAACTTGGCTAAGTTGTTCCGAAGTAATCGGATTAGGGTTACTTTTGTTTGCAGCTTCCACAGTACGAAGTGTAGACATTGCCTCCTTAATTGCTTTCTGGCGTTCTTTTTTATTCCCATGTGCTATTTTTATCAGTGTGCCACGGATGTACGCTTTATGTGCATTCCAGAGAGTATAGGGGTCATCGGTAGAGGTGAAATTTGTCTGGAAATAATCCTGGAGGTCTTTTTCTATTATCGGGCGATAATTAGGATGACTCATGAGGTAGGTGTTATTTCTCCAGAGTCTAGTAGCGGAAGGTGGTGTCTTTTCTTCTATAGTGAGAGTGATGGCTGCGTGGTCAGACCAAGTGATTGATTCAATTGTAGATTTCCTGGAACTCATCAGGGTTGAAAGGTCTACCAAGAACATGTCGATGAGGGAATAGGAGCCATGGACTGCTGAGAAATAAATATAGTCCCTTTCGCCCGCATGATGTGCCCGCCATATATCATGTAGATTCTCGTTATGCGGAAATTGGCGCAGGCAGGAGGTGCTCTCCCTACTGGGGTTGGTTGAATCCAGAGAAGGATCCATTATGTTGTTAAAGTCTCCACAAATTATTAATGCACCTTGTTGGATGTCCTGAATTTGTCGTCGGACTTTATGCAGAAATGCCAGGGTCTTCCGGTGTGGAGCGTAGACATTGATTATTGTAAAAGGGGCATTGTTGAGGAGGCAAGCAATGATGAGGAATCTGCCTTGGGGGTCTGCTCTTTGGGCTGTCAAGGAGAATGCCACGGAGTCTCTGAAGGCGACAAGGACTCCACGTTTTTTTGATCGGTGGTGTGCATGGCAGATTACAGGGAAGGAGGGATGTTTTAACCCGAAGGCATCCTTTTGCAGAAGGTGAGTTTCTTGTGCACAAAGCACGTCTGCAGAAAGTGAGAGAGCCTCCTTCCAGATGTACGTACGCTTCTGCGGGCTATTGAGGCCGCGGACATTGAGAGAGGCCAACTTAAGCACCATATTGTCACTGTAAAGTGAGAACGTCCGGAGTGCGTCGGAACCACAGGAGAAGGGTAGGCAGTGTCGCAGATGAGAAGATCAGTAAACAAAATGAATGAACAAACGGTTCAAAAACGAATACAGGTTGACTGTATGTTTGGGGGTATCTATTAGAGGCTTGCCGGTTAAGCCACTAGAGCAAAGGGGGGTCATGCACCTAAGTATAGAGGTGTAGCCATTCTGGGAAATCATTAATGGTTTGTAGGAGATCGTCGTCCTGCAGTTGAAGGGTGGGAGGCACTTGCTGTATCTTGAGGAGATGTTACTGGTATCCTCCAGGTCGATAGCAACGCCTTACCCTGATTCAGGTTATGGATGGTGAAGGTGGTCCCTTCTTTCAGGATGATCAACTTCACAGGAAACCCCCATCTGTATTGGATTTTATTTTTTCGGAGCGTTGTCGTAACCGGAAGGAATTCCCTGCGGAGGCGTAGGGTTGTAGCGGAGAGGTCCGTGTAGAGCTGTACATCTCTGAATTTGGGAGGCCAAGATTTCTGCTTGCGAGCTGCTTCTAATAATTTTTCTTTTACATGAAAGAAGTGAAATCTAGCCAATACGTCTCTTGGGATCTCATCTCCTAGATGTCTGGGGCGAGGAAGCCTATGCGCTCTGTCGATAATGATATCCGTGGTTGAGGAGTCGGGCAGTAAAAATTTGATATATTCCTGTAGATATGGAAACAGATCAGCTGTTTGAACCTGTTCTGAAATGCCTCTGAATTTGATGTTGTTTCTACGGGACCGGTCTTCCATATCAGCCATCTTCGCCTTGAGGTTTTCAACGTCGTCTTCAAGGTCATTGTGTGCATCAATAATTTTGTTGTGTGACGTAGCTAGGTCGCCCATCTTAGTTTCAATATGCGTTACTCGCTTATCCAATGCACTGACCGAGGACTGAAGAGGCTGAAGCAGCTGTGTAAAGTCCGCTTGAAGAGAGCTGCGGAGGGCCAAGAGCATGTCTCTCAGAGTATGCTCAGAGGCGGGTCCGCTAGTGGTTGGGAAGCTGTCTAGGCCAATCGGTGGGGCGAATGTAGGGGCCTCAGAAGAAGGTTGGTCTTTGGAATAATCTAGGTCTCCAGGGAGTTCCATTCGAGGCTTCTGTTTAAGTGGGCTTGTATTCGGAGACAGTGACTATCGCAGAAGAGAGCTCCGCTCCTTGGCGGATTGAGCTGATGTGCAGTGGTTTTGCTGTATTGCATATCGGATGTCATCAGGGGTGGGAGGAAGATGGAGATCCATGAATTCTTCGGCGTGGTTAGAGTCTGCCCCCCCTATGATTGTCTCAGTACTTCCTGCAGCAGTCGCGGGCGTTGAGGGTAGGAGCTCTATTTGGTCGGTGGGTGGAAGGCCCGGTTCTCCATCTACGCCACGGTCCCACTCAAAATAATTAGTCAGATTATTGTCTGGTTTTTTGTTGGGTTTCCTACCCTTCACCATATTGGCAAGTATTTGTCTCCAATAGATTCAACGTTTAAAGGTAAGATATACCAGAGCAGGCTATTTGTCGCTAATAGTTGCTAGAAGGTGCACTAAATCCCCAAAACTAGGTCGCCATCACCCAGAAGGTAGGAACCAATGAGCATTCTGTGGGGAGGATGTGAGCTACAGCTCGGTGATATTGCCGCCAGAGATTGAGATGTGGAGGCCAATTGATGATCACAGAGCTGAAGTGGTGGTGTAGGCCTGTATGGGGCAAGGATCTTGCAGGGTAGGAGTGCCAGTGAGGGTCCGTTCAGGGCCTAGTTATGGCTAGGTGGAAGGGAAGGCAGAGGACCAGGTCGGGGGTCTCCTTAATGCCTATTGAAGGCCTCAGTACTCGCCCTCCCCTTCCTGTCTGCTGTAGATCTCCTACCTGGGAGCCGAGTCACAGACCTGGGACAAGCGGTGTCACCCAGGGATGTAGGCCGCCTCCGCTGAGTGTCTGGATCTGATGTGTCTAGCTGCAGGCCTCAGCGCGGTGTCTGCCGCTCCAAGCGAGTCGCCGTTCCGCTGCTCCGCGCGGCGACCCGCACCACACGGAGGTATCACCGCTGCTGCCCTCCAATCCTGCAGAGAAGCAGCGTCGGCAGCGGCAGAGGAAGCAGGGAAGAATGCGGAGGACCGCGGTGTCCGGGCTGGCCGGTATGTTAGTCAAGGCGCAGAGCAGATGGTGAGTCAGGAGCCCAGCGCTTTCCTCACCAAGATGGCAGGCGGTAAGGTAGGCCTCAAATCCCCTGTGCTGCTCTCTCCCCGCAAAAGTGCCCTCCAAACTGCCCCCGGAGCGTACCCTAAGGTGCAGGGGAAAGCCCGGAGGCAGGGGCAAGATATTTGAGACTGGGATGTCGGGATAATCAGCTGGATTATGAAGATGCCAGCAGGAGCTCATAGAGATGCAGCCATTCACTTCGCCGGCTAGCCACGCCCCCTCGATATTTTTAATGTCAAGAAAGGCATCTAGGTCCCTCTTAAAGTTTTTTTTTTCAATGAACGAATGGTAGAGAAAAGTTCATTGTAGCTGAAAGGTCATAGCTGAGAACACATATAGCTTATTTATTGCCGTCTGTTTGGACTTCAACATTATGGTATGAGAGTTAAGATACATCTGGTAAACATGTATAAAAAAAAATTATTATGAGGAATATTTCTCTATATAATTCACAGGATGTTGTATTAATGAATAAATCATAAATAAGAACAAGTAATATGTACTGTGATAATGGTAGGCACTTAGTAGAGGTGTGAGATGGATTGGATCAGAGATCATATATAGATAGCAGGAATAACATACACCCACTAACTGAAGAACAGTGAGAGGAACGGAAAGGTAAAGAAACCCGAAGAAAAACAGAATCTAAGAAATCTTTTTTTTAAACATTTAAATTACAATATGATAAAATATCTATCTATCTATCTATCTATCTATCTATCTATCTACTTTACCTTATTGTATCACATCTTATCGTATCTTTCTATCGATCTCATTTCTCTCTCTATCTCATATCTATCTCTTCTTTCTATCTTTCTTTCTTTCTTTCTTTCTTTCTTTCTTTCTTTCTTTCTTTCTTTCTTTCTTTCTTTCTTTCTTTCTTTTATTACATGCTGGATATTTCTTTCCTGAGACATAACTTGAGATATCTACATTAAATAACTAAATATGAGTAAATGTAGCAGAGCCGTATTGGCATAAGGATTAATTACATAATAATCAGTTTTATTTACTTTTCTTTTAGGTAAAAACTCAGAATGGATCCTACTGATGATAACCTAACATTAGATAATACATCTCTGGATAACAAGAAGCGGTATGTTCCTCATTCTTTATTATAACATATAAAGTAAAAGTATAAACATTTTGGACCTATTCACAATTGCATGTGAGCTTTCATCCCAGAGTACCTACATTTTATATTAGAAATGCATTGCTATTTTTCCAATCATAGTGATGGAAATATATATATATATATATATACACCCTATTATAAATGAATGGGATCCTTCAGGATACAAGTCATATACTGACTAGATATAATGTGATTCCTGATGTACATGGTCATTTATCAGGTACACTTTCATATGGCACATCAATATCACTTTTTCCCACTCACCACAATTCTTAAACTGAGCAACACACATTAGTACACATTTTATGAAGAATATTACTGTTACACTTAGTATTATTCTTAACTCATCATATACCAAGAGCTACAACTTTTTAAAGTTTCTGCATGGGGACTTTTTTTTTTTTGTGGTACAAACTGAGTATTTATCAGCACTATTCTGGGGTACATATCTCATTGATTATTATTAACTCTTTCTAGGGATAGAAAAAAATAATAACTCTGCCACTGTCGTTTTATGCTATACATTTTGCATCATTCACTGTTTGGGTTAAATATCCTGATGAACGTACTCACTGGGTTGATATGATTACATCAATACCAAATTTGCAAACTACTTGTACTATGTAGGGGCTCAACCTAATACAGATACACTGAGATCTGGGGGCCTTCATTAGACATCTAGCTGCATTACTGAGATTGTATTCGTAGTACTGCTAATGCCTAGTAAAGGGAGCACCCATCCCCTCAAAACATATAAATGTAGCAGTCATTATTAACTATCTGCCTGTGATCGACTGTTTTCTGGTCCTAGTTGTTAGGATTAGGCACCCAGCTGTGAGTCTTCCACAGGAGACACATCCTTATTCCAAAGTAATTGACCTAGACAGTGTATGGGTTGGACACTAATGACATTATCTGCATCTACAGCAATTAGCCTCATTAATTCATTAATCACATTTCTGCCTCCTTCATATAGTATGAAGTATACAGTATATATATATATATATATATATATATATATACAGTACAGACCAAAAGTTTGGACACACCTTCTCATTCCAAGAGTTTTCTGTATTTTCATGACTATAAAAATTGTAGATTCACACTGAAGGCATCAAAACTATGAATTAACACATGTGGAATTATATACTTAACAAAAAAGTGTGAAACAACTGAAAATATGTCTTATATTCTAGGTTCTTCAAAGTAGCCACCTTTTGCTTTGATTACTGCTTTGCACACTCTTGGCATTCTCTTGATGAGCTTCAAGAGGTAGTCACCTGAAATGGTCTTCCAACAGTCTTGAAGGAGTTCCCAGAGATGCTTAGCACTTCTTGGCCCTTTTGCCTTCACTCTGCGGTCCAGCTCACCCCAAACCATCTCGATTGGGTTCAGGTCTGGTGACTGTGGAGGCCAGGTCATCTGGCGTAGCACCCCATCACTCTCCTTCTTGGTCAAATAGCCCTTACACAGTCTGGAGGTGTGTTTGGGGTCATTGTCCTGTTGAAAAATAAATGATGGTCCAACTAAACGCAAACCGGATGGAATAGCATGCCGCTGCAAGATGCTGTGGTAACCATGCTGGTTCAGTATTCCTTCAATTTTGAATAAATCCCCAACAGTGTCACCAGAAAAGCACCCCCACACCATCACACCTCCTCCTCCATGCTTCACGGTGGGAACCAGGCATGTAGAGTCCATTCGTTCACCTTTTCTGCATCGCACAAAGACACGGTGGTTGGAACCAAAGATCTCAAATTTGGACTCATCAGACCAAAGCACAGATTTCCACAGGTCTAATATCCATTCCTTGTGTTCTTTAGCCCAAACAAGTCTCTTCTGCTTGTTGCCTGTCCTTAGCAGTGGTTTCCTAGCAGCTATTTTACCATGAAGGCCTGCTGCACACAGTCTCCTCTTAACAGTTGTTGTAGAGATGTGTCTGCTGCTAGAACTCTGTGTGGCATTGACCTGGACTCTAATCTGAGCTGCTGTTAACCTGCGATTTCTGAGGCTGGTGACTCGGATGAACTTATCCTCCGCAGCAGAGGTGACTCTTGGTCTTCCTTTCCTGGGGCGGTCCTCATGTGAGCCAGTTTCTTTGTAGCGTTTGATGGTTTTGGCCACTGCACTTGCGGACACTTTCAAAGTTTTCCCAATTTTTCGGACTGACTGACCTTCATTTCTTAAAGTAATGATGGCCACTCGTTTTTCTTTACTTAGCTGCTTTTTTCTTGCCATAATACTAATTCTAACACTCCATTCAGTAGGACTATCAGCTGTGTATCCACCTGACTTCTGAACAATACAACTGATGGTCCCAACCCCATTTATAAGGCAAGAAATCCCACTTATTAAACCTGACAGGGCACACCTGTGAAGTGAAAACTATTTCAGGTGACTACCTCTTGAAGCTCATCAAGAGAATGCCAAGAGTGTGCAAAGCAGTAATCAAAGCAAAAGGTGGCTACTTTGAAGAACCTAGAATATAAGACATATTTTCAGTTGTTTCACACTTTTTTATTAAGTATATAATTCCACATGTGGTAATTCATAGTTTTGATGCCTTCAGTGTGAATCTACAATTTTTATAGTCGTGAAAATACAGAAAACTCTTGGAATGAGAAGGTGTGTCCAAACTTTTGGTCTGTACTGTATATATATATTAGAGATGAGTGAATCGATTCTGCAGATGTGGAATTTGATCCGAATTTCAGGAAATCTTCGATTCGCCACGATTCCGGATTTCCTCATGCTTCACGGTAACAAATATTTAGTAAGGACCTTTGTGACATCAGACGGTCACAAGATATTCTCTAGTGATGTGATTGGGTAGACGTGTCTTTGCTTGTTAGCAGATCCTTCCACATGAATAAAACTTGTCCGTGCTGGAGAGAGAGAGAGAAAGAGAGAGAGACATGAGCGTTGCATCCAAGGGCTTCCGCCATTTATTTCCGCCATATATATAGATATATATATCTATATATATATATATAGATATATATATATACATATATACTCAATAAAACAAGAACTCACCAAATATCTCCTGAAAACTACTGCAGCTTTTAAACCAAGCACTTCTGTCTCACTAATAGAGATGAGCAAACCAGTTCGGATCAAATTGAATTTACTCAAATTTTCCAGAAGTTTCGTATTCGTCCAAGCATGACACTCTTGAGGTTTGGCAACCACGAATCAGAAGTGAAATTATTATACACTGGAATCTCTTCAGACCCCAGAGTATAATAGGTGGAGGCCCATGGGAGGTGTAAAAAAATAAACATTTATGCTCACCTTCTCCTTGCGCCATCAAGCACTGTCTATAAGTCCTCTTCTGGGCTTTTCTCACCTCCAGGATGATGTCGTACACCCAGGGTCTCTGCTGAGGCTTGTTATCGGGCCTCAGCGGTCACAAGGGGGGCACCGAGTATCATGACATCATCCAGGAGGCCAGAAGAAGCCAGAAGAGAACCAAGAGAGAGCGATGGATATTGTGAGAAGGCCCAGAAGAGGTGAGGGAAGGTGAGTGCTTACAAGCAGTAAACTCTCCAGAGTAGCTCTTTTCCTACAGCTTTGTCTTCCCTTACTTATCCTCTTGCCTGGACATAACCAGGTCTGTGCAACACAGGATACACATCTTTTCTAAAAGCAACATGATCTCCTGATAAACTAACAAAGTGATATGCTACCTATCCTATTTGTGCCTATGTGTGGCCACTCAGTGAGGAGATTTCATCCTTCCAATGATTAAGGAATCCTTAACCAAACTGGAGGTGAGTTAAGACATGAAATATCTGTATATTAATTAGATAACACCCTATTTAGTCCACACCAGGAGCATATATACGTAGGATTTTCTAGAGGGGATCATGGGGGGAGGTTTATCTAGAGGCCTCGAGTGGAGGACTGAGAATCGTACACATACCCCCCTTTACTGAACCCCACAAAGCATAGTGTCACCTTTATTGGTGCCCAAATGGTATATTACCCCTTTTACTGGGCTTGACACAGAAAAATACCCACTTTACTGGCCCCCAACTTTTTTGGCCCCCTCAAGGTATATTACCCCTTTTATTGGCTCCCACACAGTATGTTGTCTCTTCACTGGTCCCCACACAGTATGTTTC
The DNA here is from genome assembly GCA_947044405.1 of Leptodactylus fallax. Lineage (NCBI taxonomy): Eukaryota > Metazoa > Chordata > Amphibia > Anura > Leptodactylidae > Leptodactylus > Leptodactylus fallax. Next base: position 11,498 of record CAMRHE010000777.1, read on the forward strand.
CCCCTTGATCCCTACACAGCATATTGCCAATTTATTGTTTCTCGTACTGCCCCTTTTCATTAACCCCCTTACAGTATACTGCCCCTTTTATTGGTGCATTGCAGTTACATATTAGACCACTACCTGTTGGAGGAAACAGGCAATATTTTACTCACTGATCCACATTCCTTATACTTTCGATATTACAGGGGCATCTCAATAAATTAGAACATTTTTGAAACGTTCATTCATTTCAGTAATACAATCCATAATCAGCGTCTTCCATGATTGTGTGTCCTACTGAACCAGACTGAGGGACCATTTAAAGGCTTAGGAAACCTTGGCAAGTGACACTGAATTTTCAATACTGACCTTTCTTTTCTAATTTTCTTAGATTTGGGTTTTCATTCCCTGTAATCCATAATCCACATTTACAGAAATAAAACACTTGAAATAGAAGACTCTGTGTGTATACCCGATATACAAACGTAGTGGGAAAAAAAATCAAAAGAGCCAAACCACTGTTTTTTCGCTGTTTCACCTCTGATAAAAATTTTAATAAAAAGTGATCGAAGCAATAGAAATTTCCCAAAATAGTATAGCTCAAAAGTACACCTGACACTGCAAAAAAGATGCTCTATGCATCCCTGTACATGGAAATAAAAAAAGTTATGGGTGAATATGGCAAATCAAGAAAAACTTTTTTTTTTTTTTTTTTTTTTCATAGTTTTGGATTTTTTTTTCAGGGACTAAAACATAAATAAAACTATATAAATTCGGTATCTGGAATCGTACTGACCCATAGAATACAGGTACTTTAAGGTAGTTTAGTTTAACACTGACATCAATCTTAATACATCTGACCTAAAATCTATTAGAAAATTCCTGACTGCAGAGATGAGTCTGGCTTAGGCTGGCTCCATAATCCTTTCACAGTGTCAACAGATAAGAAAAGAGAGATCTTGCCAAAGGGTCTTATAGGTGAAAAAAATTTACAATGGGAAAAACAATGAGCCTTGGGTCCTTCTGATCCTGGAGTATGGTGGACTGACCTAGGACCACTGTGTGATCACTCTTTGGTTTTTTGCCCCCTGTTCTCTATGTATATCCCAGTTTACAAAGTAGATACTTACGAAGCAATAGATTTGTTATGGGTCTAACTTCTACCCTATCATGTCTTCTTAGGTCATATCTCTATTATGATGGCATTTTCAAGAAGGTATCCTTTACTTTATACGGCATCTCTTTTCTTCTTGGGATTATCGGTAATGGATTAGTCATCTGGATTGCTGGATTCAGGATGAAGAAGACAATCAGTGCTGTGTGGTTCCTCAACCTGGCCATAGCGGACTTCCTATGCTGCGCTTCTCTTCCTGTGCACATTGTAGATGAACTTTACTCATTCTCAGACTTACATGTAAACCCTTTTTGCATATTGTACCTTTTTCTATTCACTATAAACATGAATGCCAGTATTCTTCTCTTGACAGCCATGAGTATTGACCGCTGTGTATCAGTCTTGTGGCCATTTTGGGCAAAAGTTCACAGGACACGTAGACTAGTGAGGATCACTGTAGGAGTCATCTGGGTGTTGAGTTTGCCCTTCACTGTTTTAATACTATACATAAATAAATGGTGCAAAGCCCAATTATATGAGGATGACTATAAGGATTTACATAACATATTGAAGATCATGAGGCCTGTCAGATTAGTTACAATGTTTGTGATCCCTTTTTTCATCATCTTGACCAGTTATTTCATTATTTTCCTCAAACTTCGAAAAAGTAAGAGATCCCAGAGATCTCAGAGACCCTACAGGATCATCACCGCTGTTATATTGTGTTTCTTTATCTGCTTCTTTCCATTTTACGTCTGGCCAGTAACCCCCATGTTTTATGAGGCAGGCCACATTCTAAAGCGGACAATGTATCTTATTGCTAACAACCTGGCTTTTCTTAACAGTTGTATGAATCCAATCATTTATGTTTTTATGAGCCAAGATTTTAGATCTAGTTTCTTGAAATCTATCCCTGCCAGGCTTGAAAGAGCATAAGGAGAACATCCTGATGACCTGTGCAGAGAACAAGAGCTTTTCCAAGTAACTTGCGCTACAGATCAATAAAATACATTCCACAAACTCACGTGGAAACTTCTTTAAGTTTGCTGGGATGTAATAGAATGCATTATTAGCACTGCAGTGATGATGTACCCAACATGTAAAAAAAAAAACAAGTTGGAAGACTCATTTAACTCTTCCCTGCATCACCTTTTGGCAGGACTCAAAACCCTCCCCCCCTTTAAGTAACTCTTTCACCAGAATCCAGCATATCATCCCATCCCTGCAGATAGATAGGTTAGGGTCACCTGAATCAAATGATGGTTTTCCCTTGCGTACCTATGTTGCTGATATATCTCTGTTTTAGTCAATATGCAAATGAGCTCTTTGGAGCAATGAGGGTGTTGCTATTGCTCCATAGAGGTAAACAGCAACACTCTTAAAGCTTCAAAGAGCTCTTAGTGTATGGGCAAATACAGCAATATCCTGGCAACAGAGACACCGATTCACAATGAGGAAAACACTGCTTGATTCAGGAGATCCGAACCATTCTATCTGCAGGCTGATATACTGGGTGCTGATAATACTATACTCAACTATTGATTAGACATCCTGAGTCATGTGAACTTGTCAGATATAGCAGAGATGGGATTAAAATCTAGCACAACAGATAATGTATGAGGAATTTATCTTGATGGGATATCACAATATACAGACTATATAGCCTTGTACTACATAAAATAGTCAGACTGAGATTAAACCATTTACAGTATATACTTGTTTAGTATATTTGCCAAAGAAATAACATTAAAAACTAAAAAATGTAAACAATGTAATTAGTAAATATATTTTCATTTATCAATCTATATTCTCAATTTCTGTCTATTCAATATTGCTTCTATTTATCATCCTTCTTCTTCTTCTTCTTCTTATCTATCTATCTATCTATATCTATCTATCTACAGTATCTATCTATCTAGCTATCCATGTATCTAAAGATACAGTTTTAAAGGGATTTTCCAGTCTAAAAATATTAATGACTTATCCTATGGATAGCTTTTCAATATCAGATTGGGGGGGTTGACAGTTAACAATACCTCCAATCAGCCATTGTCACCAGCTTATGCACAGAAAATGAGCAGTAAGACCACCTACGCAGAGAACAGAGCTGTCTGCTTCCTGCTCCATTGTCTGTATATCAGCTGCTGAGAATAGCTGATCAGTGGAGATGCCTTATAGTAAAAGATGTTATAAGGCAAGAATTCGAGACAACTCAGGTCTCTTCATCAGGCCTGGTATAGCAAACAAATAGAGAAACACAAATGTATACACAAAAGATCAGAAAAGGTATGTAGTAATAGAAATATTACAAATCCCATCCACACATTGCAGAAAAATACGCGCAGCAGTACAGACTAGATAGACCAGGTCTCTATGTGGGAGAGATAAGAATAGTTTGTGATTGTACCTGACCATGTTTTGGATCCCCTGATGAGTCATGGCTACTCATGATGTAACGCGTAGGGACAGGTGACTATTTAATTAAGGGTCAGATGTGGACTGCCCTTGTAAGAGCAGGAGCTCTTTGGGGATAATAGAGCCATTTTTTGAGCTATAGGGTCAGAACTTAATGACCAGGATGGTGATTCCCATAGAGCTAATGATGGATCATGAATTATCAGATGCATGACCGGTGATTTGGTGAGATCTATCTGTTTTTTCTTACCTTTTCATATATTTGGAAGTCTGTGATTTAGGGTTTTAATATTAACTCTTTATTTTTTGTTGATTTGTGTGATTTACATCTGCATTATATTGGCTTGATATAATCCCTGATCACACAAATATTTATCTGTGTTAGTCTTTTCATTTATAGACATGTCATTATTGAGATGCCTTTTTATTAAATATTTATATTAGAAGTTATGTTTTATAGTTTTTTCCACATTTGCTGTATTTATGCAATAAAATGTGTGTATTTATATTACTACATAGCTTCTCTATTATTTTGTGTATAAATTTGTGATTCTCTTGATATTTGCTGCACCATGTCTGATAAATAGAGCTGAGTTGTCTTGACAGTTTGCCATTAAAAAGGTATCATAACTTTAAGACTGCTATGGTCTTTCCCCTATTGAGAGTAATACTGCATTTTTTCAACTGGATAACACAGTACTAAACTTTTTTCTCATTATTTATAGCCTGAAAAATACCTTTTTATGTTTACATAATATTACTACTGTATGGAAGTTCAGGAAGTACCGTATTTTTCGGACTATAAGACGCACTTTTTTCCCCCAAAATTTGGGAGGAGAATGGGGCTGCGTCTTATGGTCCGAATGTGAGTGTTGGGGGGGGCAGGGGAGCTGGGTCGCAGCATCATCCCACTCCTGCTGCCACCGGCGGCTTCCTGTAGTGGGGCTTCCACCAGCGGCAGGAGTGGGGGCGATGTGCAGGCCCTGGGATCGGAGGAGCAGGTGCCTTAGTGAACCCATCCCAGCATCTGCTGTGCTATTACGGTGGATGCCGGGGCTGTAAAGAAGATGGCGGCTGCTCTGCTTCAGTGCGGTCGCCATAGCAACCGGGTCTCCTGCTGTAATGGACAGCGCAGACCCAGAGCTAATGCCCGCGGTCAGAGTCCACTCTGACCGCGGGCATTACTACTTCAAAGCTTACCCCCCAAAGTATAAAAACTGAAAAACTGCCCCAGGGGCCGGTACCTTTGGAGTTGCAGGCCGGCTTCCGCGCACGAGATCGCTGGAGCCGTCCTGTTCCTATGACAGCAGGGAGCGTTATGAAGGCTCCCAGGCCTGTCATAGGAATATTACTATTGTGGCTGGGCTGGTCTATGACAATAGCATAGCATTGTAAAGACTCTCCCATAGACTGCAGTACACTTGTATTGCGGTGTATGGGACTGGCAATCAAATAATTGCAGTTTCAAGCCCCCTAACTAATAAAATCTTAAAAAAAATAAAATAAAATAAAAGTTCTAAATTACCCCCTTTCCCTAGAATACATATAAAAGTAGAAAATGACTGTGAAACACATATACATTAGGTATCGCTGTGTCCGAAAACACCCGGCCTACAAACTTATATAAATATTTTTCCTGTACGGTAAACGTCATAGTGGGAAAAAAAATCAAAAGTGCTGAACTGCCGGTTTTTTTCACTGTTTCACCTTTGATTTGAATAAAAAGTGATCTAAGCAATAGACATTCCCCAAAATGGTATAACTAGAAGGAACATCTGGCTCTGCAAAAAAAAGATGCCCTTTGCATCCCCGAACAGCTACAGGGCTACCTGTCAATGTGACCTTGCAGCTGTTGCAAAAATACAACTCCCATATATTAAATATTTTACCAATTTTTGCTTCAAATTTTTTCCCCTATTTTCCTCCTCTAAAACCTAGGTGCGTCTTATGGTCCGGTGCGTCTTATAGTCCGAAAAATACAGTAATTTTTTAAAAAAATATGTATAAACACAAATATTCTGAGCAGTATTTGTAAGTATATGTAACTGCAGGATCTTGTATTAATAATAAATAAATATGAACAGGTTTATTTATTACTGTGATCATTGTACACAAGTATAACATAGAAGAACAGTCTATGGAGAGCAGCAATGTTGATGGTTTTAAACAAAAAAATTGCTCTTAGGGTGGGTTCACAATATTGTTATTTAATGTCTGATACTCTCATCCATGGATTGGACGTCATATTGGACGTCGATAAAGGAGACGTGGCCACCACAACATTCATTGCACAGTTAAAATACAGAAGAGAAGAAGGATCTCCTGGGCTCTGTGATGTAGGCTGGCTTCTGGCATCACCTGACATAACCTGAGAGCCTGTCAGCCAATAATGATTGGTAAGTGGAGACCTTACAGAGCTGATGTCACATACAAAATATAAAGCTCTTTACAGTAAGGAGAAACGCCCTTTGGTGATCCCAAAGCTAGGGAATAGAATTGCTATTATCATCACTGCATGATCCAAAGCAAGTGCTCCATTTTCTATTGGTAAACAACAGCAACATTGCAACAGAATTCCAAAACAAAAGAAGGAGAACTAGAGGAGCACAGTTTATAGAATTATAGGAGGAGGACTAGTGGAGCATAGTGTATATAATTATAGGAGGAGGACTAGTGGAACACAGTTTATAGAATTATAGGAGGAGGACTAGTGGAGCACAGTTTATAGAATTATAGGAGGAGGACTAGTGGAGCACAGTGTATAGAATTATAGGAGGAGGACTAGTGAGCACAGTTTATAGAATTGTAGGAGGAGGACTAGTGGAACAGTTTATAGAATCATAGGAGAGGACTAGTAGAGCAGAGTATATAGAATTATAGGAGGAGGACTAGAGGAGCACAGTTTATAGAATTATAGGAGGAGGACTAGTGGAACACAGTTTATAGAATTATAGGAGGAGGACTAGTGAAGCACAGTTTATAGAATTATAGGAGGAGGACTAGAGGAGCAGTTTATAGAATAATAGGAGAGGACTAGTAGAGCAGAGTTTATAGAATTATAGCAGGAGGACTAGTGGAGCATTTTATAGAATTATATGAGGAGGACTAATGGAGTAAAGTATGTAGAATTATAGGAGAGGAGGACTAGAGGAGCATTGTTTACGGAATTATAGTAGAGGACTATAGGAACACAGTTTATAGAATTATAGAAGAAGAGGACTAGTTGTCTTCTACAATACAGTTTGCAGGTCCCAAATGTAATGTATGAGTCATATGCTGTTTGCACTATGTTTCCTTTTGACCCTCATTTCTCATCCTCCCCATCCCCATCCCTGCAGGGGGTATATTTTATACAGCTTTATATGCTTTTAACTTGATTAACCCTTTTGAACTTGTGGCAGTCACATGGTATGGATATGTGTGTATAAAGATCTGCATATACTGTAGAAAGAAGGAGTAAAAACTCTGAAACACATAACCATTTTTAGTTTGATATTATTTTCCTGGCGGTTACATCAAGGACTCAGATAAGCCCAGACGGGAGCGTTGACAGTGGTGGTCCATTTTTTGGCTTGACGTGGTTAACTCACATCAACCTGTCTCCTAGACTCAACACCCCTAGTCCTGTTTACAAACAAGGATTCGGACACGAGGACTGCAGCACCCAGAGAGAACAAGGCTACATTCAAAAATGCATAAGTTGTTGTGTCTAACACAACATAATAAGATATTATTATACTTGCAAGGGTTCTTTATCTCACTTCTGGATATTAATCTTAAGTTCAATAAGGTTTCACACATAGGAGCGTCCTTTTGTTTATTTTTTTCCAGCACTATATCCAGGGTTGAAAGAGCATTAAGGGAACAGCCTGATGACCTATGTATACAGCGAGAGGATTTGCCACTACAGTAACCACAGTAGTTACCACAGTGTTTGGATGAGATGAAACAAAATCTCATTCACTTTGCTGGGACTGTAAAATACAGCATTTTTTTCTGTTGTTTTTAATGCAACAGACAAAAATGCTGCATTTCTGAAACCTGTGGGCTCAGCCTGAGGCCAGGGCCCCACGTTGTAAAAAATGCAGCATTTTGGCTGTGGCAGAAACGTTGCAACAAAAACGTTGTGTTTTACAGTACCTGAAAAGTCAGCTTCAGGAATTTTCTACTTGTCCTAATTTCACGTCAAAATCTGCATCAAAATCCACACCTGCCAGACGGAATATTCTGCTTCCCATTCACTTCAGTGGGAGTTATCAGGTGGAATCTGCCTGAAGATCGAGTATGATGCTTATTTTTCTGCTAGCTGAAAAAATCTGCCAGAGGAAAAATCTGCATCTGACTCCCATTGAAATGAATGGAGACTGGTGTCACCTATTTTTTAATCCAGGTTTTTATGTTAATGAAAAATTTTTATGATTTTTTTAATTTTCCAATTTTTTTTTCAAAAAAGTATATATTATGGTGGAAAATAGGTATTTGGTCAATAACAAAAGTTCATCTCAATACTTTGTTATATATTCTTTGCTGGCAATGACAGAGATCAAACGTTTTCTGTAAGTCTTCACAAGGTTGGCACACACTGTTGCTGGTATATTGGCCCATTCCTCCATGCGGATCTCCTCTAGAGCAGATGTTTTGGGGCTGTCGCTGGGCAACACGGACTTTCAACTCCCTCCAAAAGTTTTCTATGGGGGTTGAGATATGGAGACTGGCTAGGCCACTCCAGGACCTTGAAATGCTTCTTACGAAGCCACTCCTTCGTTGTCCTGGCGGTGTGCTTGGGATCATTATCATGCTGAAAGACCCAGCCACGTTTCATCTTCAATGCCCTTGCTGATGGAAGGAGGTTTGCACTCAAAATCTCATGATACATGGCCCCATTCATTCTTTCATGTACAAGGATCAGCTGTCCTGGTCCCTTTGCAGAGAAACAGCCCCAAAGCATGATGTTGCCCCCCCATGCTTCATAGTAGGTATGGTGTTCTTTGGATGCAACTCAGCATTCACTCTCCTCCAAACATGATGAGTTATGTTTCTACCAAACAGTTCTACTTTGGTTTCATCTGACCATATGATATTCTCCCAATATTCTTCTGCAACATTCAAACGCTCTCTAGCAAACTTCAGACGGGCCCGGATATGTACTGGCTTAAGCAGGGAGACATGTCTCTCAACTATGAGAGACAAAATGAGAAAACAAATCCAGAAAATAACATTGTCTGATTTTTTAAGAATTTATTTGCAAATTATGGTTAAAAATAAGTATTTGGTCACCTACAAACAAGCAAGATTTCTGGCTCTCACAGACCTGTAACTTCTTCTTTAAGAGGCTCCTCTGTCCTCCACTCATTACCTGTAGTAATGGCTCCTATTTGACATTGTTATCAGTATAAAAGACCTGTCCACAACCTCAAACACTCCAAACTCCACTATAGTGAAGACCAAAGAGCTGTGGAAGGACACCAGAAACAAAATTGTAGACCTGCACCAGACTGGGAAGACTGAATCTGCAATAGGCAAGCAGCTTGGTGTGAAGAAATCAACTGTGGGAGCAATAATTAGAAAATGGAAGACATACAAGACCACTGATAATCTCCCTCCATCAGGGGCTCCACGCAAGATCTCACCCCGTGGGGTCAAAATGATCACAGGAACGGTGAGCAAAAATCCCAGAACCACACGGGGGACCTAGTGAATGACCTGCAGAAAGCTGGGACTAACGTATCAAAGGCTACCGTCAGTAACACACTACGCCGCCAGGGACTCAGATCCTGCAGTGCCAGACGTGTCCCCCTGCTTAAGCAAGTACATATCCGGGCCCGTCTGAAGTTTGCTAGAGAGCATTTGGATGTTCCAGAAGAGTATTGGGAGAATGTGATATGGTCAGATGAAACCAAAGTAGAACTGTTTGGTAGAAACACAACTTGTCGTGTTTAGAGGAGAGTGAATGCTGAGTTGCATCCAAAGAACACCATGCCTACTGTGAAGCATGGGGGTGGCAACATCATGCTTTGAGGCTGTTTCTCTGCAAAGCGACCAGGACGACTGATCCATGTACAGTACATGAAAGAATAAATGGGGCCATGTGTCATGAGATTTTGAGTACAAACCTCCTTCCATCAGCAAGGGCATTGAAGATGAAACGTGGCTGGGTCTTTCAGCATGACAATGATCCCAAGCACACCGCCAGGGCAACGAAGGAGCGGCTTCGTAAGAAGCATTTCAAGGTCCTGGAGTGGCCTAGCCAGTCTCCAGATCTCAACCTCATAAAAAACTTTTGGAGGGAGTTGAAAGTCCGTGTTGCCCAGCGACAGCCCCAAAACATCCCTGCTCTAGAGGAGATCTGCATGGAGGAATGGGCCAATATACCAGTAACAGTGTGTGTCAACCTTGTGAAGACTTACAGAAAATGTTTGACCTCTGTCATTGCCAACAAAGGATATATAACAAAGTATTGAGATGAGCTTTTGTTATTGACCAAATACCTATTTTCCACCATAATTTGCAAATACATGTTTTAAAAATCAGACAATGTGATTTTCTGAATTTGTTTCCTCATTTTGTCTCTCATAGTTGAGGTCTACCTATGATGTCAATTACAGGCCGGCCTCATCTTTTTAAGTGGGAGAACTTGCACAATTGGTGGTTGACTAAATACTTTTTTCCCCACTGTATAGGATCCTTTGTGCAGGAACATTTCAGTGATGGTGGAAATAGAGAAGGATGTGTTATTCATCACTGCATGAGCCAAAGCAATTACTCAATTTTCTTCAGCAATACACAACACTGAGTGCAGAAAAGCTTGCAAGACAGCTAGAGAATCTTAGGAGTAGCAGAAGGAGAACAAAGTTTAGTCAGAGTTAATCAATTACAGGCAGATTAATGATCATAGATAGGAGTGAAAGAGAATATATGTGCTGTGTGATCCTAACTGCAGCAGTAATACAGACAATGAACAGCTAACCCTTTAATTGCCAATAATCTAATTTTGTCTAAGTCACAAAGTGTTTAACATTATTTTTAGTCAGTCCTGTTTCTTAAGTCTGTTTTACAATATAGCTGTTTAATTTATTACTGTCCACAGAGTGTTTTACATTGTTTTAACTGCCAAAGTCAGTACTGCTAGTAAAAATTAATTTCTTAAGTGTTTTTTGAGCAAGAGTTTAATTTTTTTTCATTAAAAAATACAAACTGCTGTAAACATTGATTCCGCCTGCATTAATCTGAAAAATCTCCATTTCTTAAGAGTTTCTTTTCTGCTCTGTTGGCATAATAACAAGAAAATAAAACAATCAACCCAACCACTGCTTCTTCCAATACCAGCACAATTGTCCCATAAGGGATACTTTTTGGTGCCTTTTTTTCTCATCACTTTTCAACTAGGCTCACAGCCACAAATTTCTCCCAAATATCAACAAGTCTGTAGCACTAACAAGTCATGAAAATAGGCTATTTTGTTCTATAAAACCATTGCTTTTTGCAATATATTTGCCATGTGTGTCTAAAAAAAAAACACGGGCAAGCACCTTTCCTCAAAAAATGGACTGTTTTAAATCTTTAATCCATAAAAAACAGTGTCAGAGTAGTGTACAAACTTGAAGTTTGTATCCACTGCTTACCATCCATGTTTCCATAGACATACATATCACTTTCACTTTGAAATCACTTTGACTGTATTTGCTTTAGACAGCTAAAAATTAGATATATAGGTACCTAGGAGCCCTAAGAGTATTCTACACTATGTTTATAGATAGGTTCCTAGGAGCACTAAGAGTATTCTACACTATGTTTTTAGATAGGTTCCTAGGAGCACTAAGAGTATTCTACACTATGTTTATAGATAGGTTCCTAGGAGCCCTAAGAGTATTCTACACTATGTATTATAGATAGGTTCCTAGGAGCCCTAAGAGTATTCTGCACTACGTTTTATAGATAGGTTCCTAGGAGCCCTAAGAGTATTCTACACTATGTTTTATAGATAGGTTCCTAGGAGCCCTAAGAGTATTCTACACTATGTATTATAGATAGGTTCCTAGGAGCCCTAAGAGTATTCTGCACTACGTTTTATAGATAGGTTCCTAGGAGCCCTAAGAGTATTCTACACTATGTATTATAGATAGGTTCCTAGGAGCACTGACAGTATTATGCACTATGTTTTAAGTCAATATAATTTGTGGTTCATGCTAAATATGTTCGACCTGAAACAAATCTTTGACCAGAAACGTTTAAACTTGAAACGAGTTTCACCCATCTCTAGTTGTGTGAGTTTGCCAAATGCAGCAGAGCTATGAATAACATCTAGCACAAAGCACACCTCATAGTGATACCATGGATTTATCTTGATGGATCATCACAATGTACAGATTATATAGGCTTTTATACAGAAACTTTCAGAATGAGAAACATTTACAGGATATTCTTGTTCAATATATTTGCCACAGGAAAAAAAACTGTAAAAAGCTAAAATATAAAATGTAACAGAAAATCAATGTTTGCATTATTTTATTATATCATATGACTATATATATATATATATATATATATATATATATATATATATATATGTACATATACATATAAACATACACTTGTAGAAACAGATTTTTTTAAATATGTATAAATTCAATTATTCTGCGGAGTATGCTCTATAGAAATTGCAGGATATTTTAATAAATAAAAACATAAATCAATAATAATTATTTTTTACTGTGGCAATTGTAAGCACTTTCTATAACATAGAAGAACAGTATACAATATAAAATAGCTACAGCGTTGATGGATTTTAGGAAAAAGATTTGAGGTTAAAAAAGTTGTCCCACAAAGTAAAGTTCATTCGAAGCCCAGCCAGGCTTAATGTGGGCAGGACTGGTGGTGGAAAAAACTCTCATTCACTTCAATGTGAGAGCCAGAGACAGCCGAAAGAAAGCACTCAGCTATCTCAGCTATGAAGATCTAGCTTAGGGTCATTAAGATGGAGGAACAGGGACTTTTAGACTTTAAGAGGAGGAGGAGCAGGAAAACTCTTCTTTGAATGCAGAGGGGTCCCTAGATATGTCACAGACACAGCCAAGGGGGAAGATAACCATTATTTCTTTCGATATGATGATGTCCAAAACAAAATTATTATTCTGAGGAAAATTTCTCTGTATAATTCACAGGATGTTGTATTAATGAATAAATAAATCATAAATAAGAACAATTATTCTGTTCTGTGATAATGGTAGGCACTTAGTAGAGGTGTGAGATGGATTGGATCAGAGATCATATATAGATAGCAGTAATAAGATACACCCACTAACTGAGGGAAAGGGATCCTGGGTGAGAAGAACGGAAAGGTAAAGAAATTCCAAAGAAGAACATAAACTAAAAAATCTATCTATCAATCTATATCATATCTATCTATCTATCTATCTATCTATCTATCTATCTCATATCTATCTATCTCATATCTATCTATCTATCTATCTATATCATATCTATCTATCTATCTATCTCATATCTATCTATCTATCTCATATCTATCTATCTATCTACCTCATATCTACTGTATCTATCTATCTATCTATCTCATATCTATCTATCTATCTATCTATCTATCTATCTCCTATATATCTCATATCTATCTATCTATCTATCTATCTATCTATCTATCTATCTCATATCTATCTATCTATCTCATATCTATCTATCTATCTATCTATCTCATATCTATCTATCTCATATCTATCTCATATCTATCTCTATCTATCTATCTATCTATCTATCTATCTATCTATCTATCTCATATATATCTATCTATCTCATATCTATCTATTTCATATCTCTATCTTATCTATTCTTATAGTTTCTTATCTGATCTATCTCTCTATTGATCTATTTCATTTCTCTATTTCTTATCTATCTTGTCTATTTATCTAATCTATCTTTCTATCTCTCTTATCTTCTTATGTCACATTTCTATATATCTCATCTTTCTATCTCTTTCTAGCGATCTATCTCATTTCTCATATCTCATATAACTCATATCCATCTTGTCTATTAATCTTATCTCATTTATTTACCTACCTATCAGGGCCATATTGGCATTATAATTACACTACATAACAATCTGTTTCATTTACTTTTCTTTTACGTAAAAAATCAGAATGGATCCTGCCGATGATAACCTGACATTATTGAATACAACTCAGGATGACCACAGGTATGCTCCAGGTTTGGTCCTATTCCTCATTGCATGTCAGCTTCCATCCCTGATCCCTTACACTTTTATTAGAAATGCAGCTCTATTTTTCTCATTAAAGTAATGGAAACTTAATACAAGTCGTATAATGGCCAGATATAACATTACTCCTGATGTACATGGTCATTTATACTAAAAAAAAATCACCTGAAATGACAGGTGCACTTTCAATATGACTTTTTCCCAGTCCACAATTTTTGAACCGTCCCATTCATTGCAACTTGATCCAAATTATCCCTAGATATAATAGTTTTATCTCTCCGAGCTTGTTTCCTAAGATACACACATTAGTACACACTGTATCAAGAACATTACTATTACACCTTGTTTTATTCTTAACCCCTCACATACCAAAAACTATAACTGTTTCCAAAAATGTAACTGTATGGGGACTTGTTTTTTGCGGGACAAGTTGAGTATTTATCGGCACTATTCTGGGGTCTATATCTTATTGATTAACTATTATTAACCCTTTATAGGAATAGAAAAAAATAATAATTTTGACAATGTTGTTTTATGTAATAAATTTTCAACCAGTCACTGTTTGGGTTAAATATCCTACTAACCTTCTTCACTGGGTCGATACGATTACATCAATGCCAAATATGCAAACTACTTGTACTATGTAGGGACACAGCCTAATACAGATACACTGAGATCTGGGGGCCTTCACTAGACCCCTGGCTGTAGTGCTGATGCCTGGTAAAGGGAGCCCCCATCCCCTAAAACAACTTAACTCTCAGCCCATGTAACCAAATGCAGCAAAAAAACGCTGCTGAAAAATCTGCAGCAGAAACGCATTGCGTTTTCACAGAGTTTTCCTCTGCAGACTTTATGCCCTTTTTACACCTATACAGAAAAACGCCAGCATTTCTGTAGGTATAATTGACATGCTGCAGATTTTTTTTTGCAATGTGTGGATGGGATTAGCCAGAATCTCATTCACTTTGCAGGTAGTTTGAAAATGCAGCATTTTTGCCGCAGCCAAAACGCTGCATTTTTGCAACATGTCACAGTCATTATTGACTATCTGCCTGGGACTGACTGTTTTCCGAACCTGGGTGTTAGGAGCAGGTGTCCAGCTGTGAGTACACAGCCTGGCACTCTCTTTAAATACTGCAAGAGACACATCCTTATTCCAAAGCAACTGACCTAGAAAGTCTATGGGTCGGTCACTAACAGGTTAACAAAGACATTATCTGCATCTACAGCAATCGGCCTCATTCATCACATTTCTGCCTCCTTCACATAGTTTTATTGTCTTTCCACAGGTATTTTGAATTCTGCACGAAGTCTGTGTACATTAATGTGATGGCACAACGTCTGGAAGTAGTAACTTCCTTCATAAATCTTATTGGGACAAACTTTGTAAGAATTTGGATATCCACCCTCTTACTGGGTCTGATTTTTGGATTAGGTGTAGAGAGAGGCAGAAACATTACTGAAATACACATTAATAATCATTCAATAATAATAATAATTTATATAAACTGCAAAGATTACAATATCCTATAACTCCTTAAAGTGTAACTAAACATTCCTACAACTTTTAATTTTCTGGCAGTATTTGTGTCATTAATACATTAGGTAATATATTTTAACAAATTTTGCCTCCTTTCTGTGAAATCCTGCATTTTAACCTGTGTGCAGGAGAACAGGAGCAGCCGACACTGCAGGATAGGAAAAATTATTTGATTATTCTTCTGTCCCTGTCACTTCAGAAAATACCAGAAGATGGGATACCATGGACTTGTATTCATGATATCACTTCCCTTTATCAATCAAAAACTTACCATTTAACCCCTTATATAACTTCAGCACCTTAGGTACATTAAGAAAAAAAGTAAAAATTGACTTTTCCCCATGTTAATGAAAAAGAAGGAAATAAAACACACAACTGGTACCACCACATCCATAACAGCCCCTAAAATAAAATTAATATGATATTTATTCTACATGATAAACACCATAAACCTTACAATTCAGAATTAATGTTTTCTATTCATCGCACATCACAAAAAACAAAAAGTAATAAAAAAACTGATCAAAAAGTCTTATGTACCCACAAAATATAAGGTATGAAAGTGGGAATGCAGAGAGGTATAAAATGTTACTGGTTTAAGACTAAAATGGGACAAACAATGAGCCTTGGGTCCTTCTGATCCTGGAGTATGGTGGGCTGACCTAGGACCACTGTGTGATCACTCTTTGGTTTTTGACCTCTGTTCTCTATGTATATCCCAGTTTACAAAGTAGATACTTACGAAGCAATAGATTTGTCATGAGCCTAACTTCTACCCTATCATGTCTTCTAAGGTCATTTCTCTACTATGAGAACATTTTCAAGAAGGTATCCTTTACTTTATATGGCACCATTTTTGTTCTTGGGATTATCGGTAATGGATTAGTCATCTGGATTGCTGGATTCAGGATGAAGAAGACAATCAGTGCCGTGTGGTTCCTCAACCTGGCCATTGCGGACTTCCTATTCTGTATGTCTTTTCCTATGTACATTGTAGATGAACTTTACTCATTCTCAGACTTACATGTAAATCCTTTTTGCATATTGTACCTTTTTCTATTCACTATAAACATGTGCGCCAGTATTCTTCTCTTGATGGCCATGAGTATTGACCGCTGTATATCAATCTTGTGTCCATTTTGGTCAAAAGTTCATAGGACACATAGACTAGTGAGGATCACTGCAGTAATTATTTGGGTGTTGAGTTTGCCCTTCACTGTTTTAATACTACATATAAATAATTGGTGCAAAACCCAATTATATGGTGATGACTATAGGGATTTACTTAAAATCATGAGGCCTGTCAGATTAGTTACAATGTTTGTGATTCCTTTTCTCATCATCTTGACCAGTTATGTTATTATTTTCCTCAAACTTCGAAAAAGTAAGAGACCCCAGAGATCTCAGAGGTCCTACAGGATCATCACCACCATTATAATGTGTTTCTTTATCTGCTTCTTTCCATTTTACGTCTGGCCAGTAACCCCCATGTTTTATGAGGCAGGCCACATTCTAAAGCACACAATGTATCTTATTGCTAACAACCTGGCTTACCTTAACAGTTGTATGAATCCAATCATTTATGTTTTTATGAGCCAAGATTTTAGATCTAGTTTCTTGAGATCTATCCCCGCCAGGCTTGAAAGAGCATTAGGAGAACATCCCGATGACCTGAGCAGAGAGCGAGAGACTATTCAACTAACTTGCACTATAGATCAATAAAATACATTCCACAAACTTACATGGAAACCTCTTTAAAAAGTTTGCTGAGATGTAAAATAATGCATTATTAGCACTGCAGTGATGATGTACCCAACATGTAAAAAAAACTAATTGGAAGACTCATTTAACTCTTTCCTACATCACCTTTTGGGGGGCTCAAATTCCCCCTTTAAGTAACTCTTTCACCAGAATCCAGCATATCATCCCATCCCTGCAGATAGATAGGTTAGGATCACCTGAATCAAATGATGGTTTTCCCTTGCGAACTTCTGTTGTTGAGTTATCACAGTTTTTGTTAATATGCAAATGAGCTCTTTGGAGCAATGAGGGTGTTGCCATTGCTCCATAGAGGTAAACTGCAACACTCTTAATGCTCCAAAGAGCTCTTAGTGTATGGGCAAATACAGCAATATCCTGACGACAGAGACACCGATTCACAATGAGGAAAATACTGCTTGATTCAGGAGATCCCAACCAATCTATCTGCAGGGCTGGGCTTATGTACTGGGTGCTGATAATACTATATTCAACTATTAGTGATGCTGAGTCATTTGAGCTTGTCAGATATAGCAGAGATGTGATTAATATCTAGCACAGCAGATAATATATGAGGAATTTATCTAGCCTTATCTAGTATATAGCCTTGTACTACACAAACTAGTCAGAATGAGATTAAACCATTTACAGTATATACTTGTTTGGTGTATTTGCCAAAGGAATAAAATTAAAAACTAAAAAATGTAATCAATGTAATTAGTAAATATATTATCATGTATCAATCTATATTCTCAATTTCAGTCTATTCAATATTGCTTCTATATATCATCTCTCTATCTATCTATTTATCTATCTATCTATCTATCTATCTAAATATACAGTTTTATGCTAAGGCCCCACGTAGCAAGCTGCAGCAAAAAAGCACTGCGGGAAAAACCGCGGTGGCAAAGCATCACGCATCGCTTTTCACAGAAAGTTTGCTTCCGTTATACCTATAGGGAATCCGTCGGCATTTCCGTAGGTATAATTGACATGCTGCAATTTCCAAAACCACAATGATTTTGGAAATCGCAGCATTTCGCTGCGCGTATTTTTCTGCTATGTGTGGATGGAATTCACTAGAATCTACTTTGCAGTGACTGTAAAACACCACAGTTTTTGACACAGCGTTTCTGCTGTGGCCAAACTGCGGCGTTTATGCCATGTGGTGCCTCCGGCCTTAAAGGGGTTTTCCAGTATAAAAATATTGATGACCTATCCTATGGATAGGTTTTCAATAACAGATTGGGGGGGTTGACAGTCAACAATACCTCAAATCAGCCATTGTCAGCAGCTTATGCACAGAAAGTGAGCAGTAAGACCACCCTGTTCTCTGTGTAGTGGCTGTCAATCTACAGTACCTGGCCTGACACCTACACAGAGCTGTCTGCTTCCTGCTCCATTGTCTGTATATCAGCTGCTGAGAATAGCTGATCAGTGGGAATGCCTGGTGTCAGACCCCCACAGATCTGATATTGATGGCCTATCCTTAGGATACATCCTCAGTATTTTTGTAGTATTGCTCCCAATAAGAGAAACAAAATATCAGTCTTAAAATTATGATAACTTTTAATGTCTAACTGAAATAAAATATGTTATAAGGCAAGCGTTTGAGACAACTCAGGTCTCTTCATCAGGCCTGGTATAGCAAACAACTAGAGAAACGCAAATGTATACACAAAAGATCAGAAAAGGTATATAGTAATAGAAATAAGCATATCAGAATGTACTTGGAGGGTGAGTTCTTCACCACTATCTATCTTTGGTGACCCCACTATCTATCGCTGGTGACCCTACTATCTATCTCTGGTGACCTCACCATTTATCTCTGGTGATCCCAATATCTCTGGAATAGATTCCTTAGATTCTATAGCAGGACATAAATCCAGTGGAAAAAATCACCCTTGTGTGAAATATGTCAAAACCTGTCATGAATTTTTATTGCCAGACTCTTCTGTCTCTTTGGGACTTACCTTTTAGTATCAATAACTTTATGTATGTGATATTATGATCAGGACAACAGAAATGGTTCGCCACATGGAGAAGTTTATTTTTTTCTTTATTACTGTGGCACAGAGACCTTATTCATACTTTTAGTTTCTGAGTTGTTTCACCAACATAAAGACTCCCAATAGGACATTTATTGCACAGAGTCAAGTCCACCACATTAGATGTAGAACATGAGATTGTCCAAGGAAGCACAGACATCGATCCAGATCCCCAATAATCAGAAGATTCCTGGGACATTCACATGTTCTACATCTAATGTGGTGGACTTGATTCTGTGTACTAAATGTCCTATTGGGGGTCCTTAACCCCTTCCTGTCATATGCCGTAATAGTATTTAAATATGGTGGCTGCTCAAGAGTATTATTACATTATTATTGTTATTATTATTATTATTATACAGAAAAGACCCAGCACTAATGCACAGGTGTCTTGGTCAGAGCTGACCGAGACACCATTTTCCCAGCGGTGAATGGGAGTCGCCATTTTGGGGAGGATCACCTGTCTTCGGAATGAGATCTGTGGCCAGCGATCCGTTGCTATGATAGCCGGGAGCCTATTGAAGGTTCCCAGGCTTATCTCGGTATCTCTGCTCTATATAGTCTTTAATATATGTACAGGTATTTTGCAATGCATTGCAAAACATTAGCATAGTAATGCAAAAAGAAAGAAAAAAAATATAAAAAAAAAAATTAAAAATTTAAATCACCCCCCCCCCCTCCTTTCCTTAGAACACATATAAAAGTAAAAAAAAAATAGTGTGAAACACGTACACATTAGGTATCCCTGTGTCTGAAAACTCCCGGTCTACAACTTATAAAAATATTTTTCCTGTACAGTGAATGTCATACTGGGGAAAAAAAAATCAAAAGAGCCATTGTTTTGCTGTTTTGCCTCTGATAAAAATTCAATTAAAAGTGATCAAAGCAATAGACATTCCCCAAAATTATATAAATGAAAAGAACACCTGGCCCCGCAAAAAAAAATACACTCTATGCATCCCTGTACATTGAAAAATAAAAAAAAGTTCTGGGTATCAGAATATGGCGACTCTAAGAAAAATTTTTTTTTTTTGCAAAGTTTTGGATTTTTTAAGGGATTAAAACATAAATAAAACTATATACTGTATATATTTGGTGTCTCCAGAATCATACCGACCCATAGAATACAGGTGACGTCATTTTGGCTGCACAGTGAATGCCATAAAAATAAAGCTCGGAAGAAAGTCGCACAAATGCACTTTTTCTCCAGTTCCACCTCATTCTGAAGTTTTTTCCAGCTTCCCAGTATATTATGAAGAACAATTTGTCCTGCAAACATTAAGCCTTTGTTTGGCTCTGTGAACGGAAAAAAGAAGTTATGGAGTTTGGAAGGTGAAGAATGAAAATTGAAAATCTAAAAATGTCTGGGGCGGGAAGGGGTTAAGTTTGGAAAACAGGTCAGAAACTAAAAGCACAGATAAGGTCTCGTAGACAATCTATTAAAGAAAAAAAAAAATTAAAAACATATCCATGTAGATAAATAGTGTTGTTGTCCTTATTATAATATTACATACATGAAGGTATTAATACTAAAAGGTAATTTCAAATCCCAAAGGCACAGGGGAGTCTGGGAATATAAGTTTCTGATAGTCTTTGACACAATTCACACAGAACCCAAGGATTTATGTCATACTAAAATTCTAAGGAATCTTTTCCAGAAATAGTTGAGTCACCAGTGATAGTGGGGTCACCAGAGATAGTGGGGTCACCCAAGATAGTGAGCTTACCACAAATAGTGGGTCACCAGATTTAGTGGAGTCATGAGACATAGTGGGGTCATCCAAGATAGTGGGGTCACCAGAGATAGTGGGGTCACCAGAGATAATGGGATCAAAAGCTTTCTGAACTAGCATCAATTTAGAGGCAATAAAATTTGTGTATTTCTATTACTACATAGCTTCTCTTTTCTTTTGTGTATAAATTTGTGTTTCTCTAGATGTTTGCTATACCAGGCCTGATGAGTAGAGTTGAGTCATCTCGACAGCTTGCCTTGTAACATCTTTTATTTTAGTTAGCCATTAAAAAGGTATCATAACTTTAAGACTGCTATGTTCTTTCCCTTATTGAGAGTAATACTGAATTTTTTTCAACTGGCTAACACAGTGCTAAACTTTTTTTCTCATTATTTATAGCCTGAAAAATACCTTTTAATGTTTACATGATATTACTACTGTATGGAAGTTCAGGAAGTATTTTTTTCTTTTAATTTGTATACTCCCAATTATTCTGAGCAGTATTTGTAAGTATATGTAACTGCAGGATCTTGTATTAACAATAAATAAATATGAACAGGTTTATTTAGTACTGTGATCATTGTAGGCATGTATAACATAAAAGTACAGTGTATGGAGAGCAGCAATGTTGATGTTTTTAAACCAAAAATTTGTACTTAGGGTGGGTTCACAATATTGTTATTTGATGTCCGATGCTTTCAAAAAGTCTTGCATGCACTACAGAATCAAACAAATATGACGTGAGACAGCACCCTTCATGTGTTTTACATTATAGTAAATGGGAATGGATGTCGATGAAGGAGACTCCATTTGCATTAGAAATAAGCACACTGATTTGTAATAAGCTAGATTCAACCCAAATTTTCCAAAAGTTTTGTGGTTCATCTCAGACGAACTAAAATGGCCACCACAACATTCATTGCACAGTTAAAATACAGAGGAAATGAAGGATCATGTGGATTCTGTTGCGTAGGCTGGGTTTTGGCATCAACTAACAGCCTCTCAGCCAATAATGATTGGTAAGTGGAGACCTTACAAGGATGATGTCACATACAAAACATAATGTTCTTTACAGTAAGAATTATAGGAGGAAGACTAGTGGAGAACAGTTTATAGAACTATAGGAAGAGGAATAGTGCAGCACAGTTTATAGAATTATAGGAGAGGACTAGTGGAGCACAGTTTATAGAATTATAGGAGAGGACTAGTGGAGCACAGTTTATAGAATTATAGGAGGAGGACTAGTCTGGAGAACAGTTTATAGAATTATAGGAGGAGGAATAGTGCAGCACAGTTTATAGAATTATAGGAGAAGACTAGAGGGCACAGTTTATAGAATTATAGGAGAAGACTAGAGGAGCACAGTTTATAGAATTATAGGAGAGGACTAGAGGAGCACAATTTATAGAATTATAGGAGAGGACTAGAGGAGCACAATTTATAGAATTATAGGAGGATGTCTAGAGTAGCACAGTTTATAGAATTATAGGAGGAAGACTAGTCTGGAGAACAGTTTATAGAATTATAGGAAAGGAGGAGTAGAGGGGCACAGTTTATAGAATTATAGGAGAGGACTAGTGGAACACAGGTTGTAGAATTATAGGAGAGGACTAGTGAAGCAAAGTTTATAGAATTATAGGAGAGGACTAGTGGAGCACAGTTTATAGAATTATAGGTGGAGGACTAGAGGAGCACAGTTTATAGAATTATAGGAGAGGACTAGAGTAGCACAGTTTATAGAATTATAGGAGAGGACTAGAGTACCACAGTTTATAGAATTATAGGAGGATGTCTAGAGTAGCACAGTTTATAGAATTATAGGAGGAAGACTAGTCTGGAGAACAGTTTATAGAATTATAGGAAAGGAGGAGTAGAGGGGCACAGTTTATAGAATTATAGGAGAGGACTAGTGGAACACAGGTTGTAGAATTATAGGAGAGGACTAGTGAAGCAAAGTTTATAGAATTATAGGAGAGGACTAGTGGAGCACAGTTTATAGAATTATAGGTGGAGGACTAGAGGAGCACAGTTTATAGAATTATAGGAGAGGACTAGAGTAGCACAGTTTATAGAATTATAGGAGAGGACTAGAGTAGCACAGTTTATAGAATTATAGGAGGATGTCTAGAGGAGCACAGTTTATAGAATTATAGGAGAGGACTAGTGGAGCACAGTTTATAGAATTATAGGAGGAGGAATAGTGAAGCCCAGTTTATAGAATTATAGGAGAGGTCTAGTGGAGCATAGGTTATAGAATTATAGGAGAGGACTAGTGGAGCACAGTTTATAACATTATAGGAGGAGGACTAGTGGAGCACAGCTTCTAGAATTATAGGAGGAGGACTAGAGGAGCACAGTTTATAGAATTATAGGAGAGGACTAGAGGAGCACAATTTATAGAATTATAGGAGGATGTCTAGAGTAGCACAGTTTATAGAATTATAGGAGAGGAGTAGTGGAGCACAGGTTATAGAATTATAGGAGAGGACTAGTGAAGCAAAGTTTATAGATTTATAGGAGAGGACAAGTGGAGCACAGTTTATAGCATTATAGGAGGATGTCTAGAGGAGCACAGTTTATAGAATTATAGGAGAGGTCTAGTGGAGCACAGTTTATAGCATTATAGGAGGAGGACTAGAAGAGCACAGTTTATAGAATTATAAGAGGAGGACTAGAGGAGCACAGTTTATATAATTATAGGAGAGGACTAAAGGAGCACAGCTTACTTATAGAATTATAGGAGGATGTTTAGAGGAGCACAGTTTATAGAATTATAGTAGATGACTAGAGGAGCACAGTTTATAGAATTATAAGAGGAGGACTAGAGGAGCACAGTATATAGAATTATAGGAGGATCTTTAGAGGAGCAAAGTTTATAAAACTATAGGAGAGGACTAGAGGAGCTCAGTTTATAGAATTATAAGAGGAGTACTAGAGGAGCACAGTTTATAGAATTATCGGAGTATGACTATTGGAGCAAAGTATGTAGAATTAAAGGAGAGGAGGACTAGAGGAGCACAGTTTATAAAATTATAGGAGAGGACTACTGGAGCACAGTTTATAGAATTATAGGAGAGGACTACTGGAGCACAGTTTAAAGAATTATAGGCATATGACTAGTGGAGCAAAGTATGTAGAATTATAGGAGAGGAGGGCTAATTGTCCTTTACAATACAGTCTGTTGGTTCACAACTGTATTGTATAAGTCATATGCTGTTTGAACTATGTTTTCTTTTGAGCCTTATTTCTTACCCTCTCCACCTCCATTCCTGTGCAATTCTGCTCCCATAACTTTTTTACAAAATTTTGTTTTGGAAAGCCACTTTTTCTTCATGTTAAATGTTAAAATGCGTAAAAGCGAGTGTCAGCACAGTGTAAGCTTAAAGTCTGAGTTAGTATCCACTGCTTACCATCCATTTTCCTATAGACATACATGTCACTGTCTCCAGGGCTATTTGAAGTATATATACAGTATATATATATATATATATATTTATACTTACTGGCTTTTGGTGTTTAATTATGTCATATATCTTGAAAAACCCTATTAATGAGATCCCTTGAAATTCATATATGAATACTATGGGTTGGGTCTTCCCCCTCAACTGAAGTTGGAAACATTTGGCCTGCTGGTGGACTAGAGGGTTGGCACTCCAAAGAATTTATCATTACTATTTGGCTGGCCAATTAGTCCACGCACAGTGGTGGCTATCTGCCTTAAACTATAACCCTGCAATATGTTTGGAAGAAAAAAAAGATGCATTGAAAATATGACATAAAGCTTTTGAGCTAACACCAGAAGGGGAAGCAAAATGGTCAACAGATTTGCCAGTGTGACGTAACCCCAGGCTTCTTAACTCCATCTTCCATATTTTGGCAATATTTTTAACATCACCATTTATACCCCCTGTAAGGATTTATCTTTAAATAGAGGTACATTGGTCATCCTTACATATCTAGACATGTCCAGCTAAGAGGAAAGGTGTGCTATGAGCTTAATAGCTTTTCAAGACAATATAGTTTATGTCTATGTATAGCCACCTAATGGTCATGCTGTGCATAGCAGATTTTCAAGGCTTTTGTTTTAATGTTGAGATATTGCCCAGATTTACTGATAGTTAGACAGTGTAAATTTAGGCAGTCTGATAATGCTCCACATTTCTTACAGTGGCTAATGCTGAATGATAAATCTGGAATATTTTAGACTGTTTAAGTATATACCTACTAATAGTTGGCTTAGTTTGAACCAGAATTTTTAAACATAATTTTGGCACTTATTTTAAAATACTTGTACAAATCTTAAGAAACATGTCTAAGAAAAATATTTGTTTTTCTCTGTGTAATTGAAGGATGTTGAATGACTAAATAAATAATAAATAAGAGCAATTATTCTGTACTGTAATTGTATGCACTTAGCAGACATAATTGGTCCAGGGATGCATATACATAGCAGCAACATTCCTGTACTGAGTAACCACATGAAGGATATCCTGGTGGAGAACAAAGGAAAGGTAAATCTATCTACTTCTTCTATCTATCTATCTATCTATCTATCTATCTATCTATCTATCTATATCTCAATGTCATATCTATCTATCTCATATCTATCTATATGTCAATCTCATATCTATCTATCTCATATCTATCTCATATCTATCTCATATTTATCTATCTATCTAAGTATCTATCTCTCCTATCTATCTATCTCATATCTATCTACCTATCTATCTCTTTATTAACATTATTGTATTTGGGATTTTCTGTGGTGTTTTAATGGCAGAAATAGGATAATCTGTAACACTCTTCTGGCCACCAAGGTGACTCTAAACCTGATTCTCCAATTAATTCAGTGTGGTCCAAGAGGAATCAGCAGAAATGTTCTGTCTCCATTATAAACAGAATCAATGCCACTAGCTAAAATAATGGCATGAAAAGGTCCCCCTAATTTATCTAACATTCCTATACTAGTGTGATTATAATAGAACAAATAGAATGATACAGAAGTGTAGCTAGGATAGCGCATGCTTATGCAACATGTAACCCTATTGGTAGGAACCTGGGAGTACTTCCAAAAAACACTCTTCCGTTGTTAGGGCATTTGGATATTGAAATAAGATATTACACTAAAAATGTCCTTCAGTGTAGGAAAGCCTAGCTACATCTCTGGTTCATGGGGACAGAGTCAGCAAAGTTTATCTAACACTGAATGACCCTGATAACTTGCTGCAGCGTGATATCTTATCAGAGAACACAACAAAAGCCATTGAAAGAGTCACATTTAAGCTATTTGCCATAGGGTTGCTAATGTATTAAGTATTATTTAGATTTTTATATATCTGCAGATATGATAGATAGATAGATAGATAGATAGATAGATAGATAGATATGAGATAGATAGATATGAGATAGATAGATAGATAGATAGATAGATAGATAGATAGATATGAGATAGATAGATAGATATGAAATAGATAGATATATAGATAGATAGAGATGAGATAGATAGATAGATAGATAGATAGATAGATAGATAGATAGATAGATAGATACAGGTGCAACTCAATAAATTAAAATATCTTTGAAACGTTCCTTCATGTCAGTAATTCAGTAATACAATCCATAATCAGCGTCTTCCATGATTGTGTGTCCTACTGAACCAGACTGAGGGACCATTTAAAGACTTAGGAAACCTTGGCAGGTGACACTGAATTTACAAGACTGAACTGAACTTACAATATTCTCATTTTCTTAGATTTGGGTTTTCATTACCTGTAATCCATAATCAACATTTACAGAAATAAAACACATGAAATAGAAAACTCTGTGTGTAAAGAATCTAGAAAATATAGGAGGTCACTTTTTTAATCTAATTACTGAAAGAAAAAAACGTTTCAAAGATATTCTAATTTATTGAGATACGCCTGTAGATAGATAGAATACATAGAGTATACTGTAGCCGAATGGACATAATAATATTACACTACCTTCCTCTGCATTGGCTTAGAAAGGCATGGTATGAAGGTATGAGGCAATAAACCACCCTTACCTTTCTACTACATTTTATGAGTGCTGCCTATGGTTTCTGAATATTCACGTGGGACAACAGCCAGTTTCCTGGGGTTAGCAACCTCCAACTTAGCTGGCACAGTCTTTAATTTGTGTTTTAGATAGATAGATAGATAGATAGATAGATAGATAGATAGATAGATAGATATGAGATAGATATGAGATAGATAGGAGATAGATAGATAGATATATAGGAGATAGATAGATAGATAGATAGATAGATAGATAGATAGATAGATAGATAGATAGATAGGAGATAGATAGATAGGAGATAGATAGATATGAGCTAGATAGCTAGATAGATAGATAGGAGATAGATAGATAGATAGATAGATAGATAATAGATAGAAGATAAATAATAGGTAGATAGATAGATAGATAGATAGATAGATAAATAGATATGGGATAGATAGATAGATAGATAGATAGATAGATAGATAGATAGATAATAGATAGATGGAGAGATGGAGTGAAGCTGCAATACAATTACACCATGAAATCAATAAATTACATAATAATGTCATCTAATATAATAAAATATTTATTTATTTCTCTTTTTGGTAAAGGTCAGGATGGATTCTGATGATTATAACCTGACCTTACCTGATACAACTCTGGATAACAGCAACAGGTATGTTTATATGCTCCTTATTCTATGGTACTGTATATTATTCAAGACAAATTCAGGTTAGACCCTATTCACATTTGCATGTGAATTTCCAGATTATATCACATGTGATGGAGAAATAACACACAATGCAGGATTATTTCTTCACATAAAATGATGGAAACCTGTAAGTGGTCAGACAGTATAATATATTAATGGGATCCTTCAGGTGCCAGTGATGTTTACTGTTCAATGAATAAGACATTGCCTTGTGGTTTACATTTATAACCTCAGGGCAGATGTTACTGTTAATATTCTCTCACTTCAGGAATTTACTAGAAATCACTTAGATTTGCTCAGCAAACAATCCTCTAGAGATCAACTCACATGGCCGACCTACAGAGAATAAAAAAAAAAAAAAACAGCTCAATTACATCTGAACATAATCTTACTGCAGGGTTTTAGTTTTCCATAGTTAAAGGGGTTGCCTGGTTAAAGGGATTCTATTATTAGAAAATTGATTTTTCACTAACAGCACATCGGAATAGCCTTTAGAAAGGCTATTCTTCTCTTACTTTTATTTTTCTGGTCCGCGCTGACATTTTTGAGTTTTATTTTGTTTCTTCTTTTTCTAATTAGTCTTCAGAAAGCACAGGTGGTGTTCCCTGTCCTCAAAGCGAAGGCTCGTCATAGGATCCAGCGCCACCTCTCTCTTCTTGTGCTGACCTGTCTCCGCAACTACAGCACACACCGAGTGTCTTCGGGATCCAAATCCTGCGCATGCTCAGTCGGCTCTGCCACTTCGCGTTGGACAGAGCCGACTGAATGGCCGAAATGGCCGACTGAATGGTCAAAACGGCTCTATCCAGCGTGCTGTTAGTGAAAAATTGATTTTCTAATGATAGAATCCCTTTAAGAAAAGCCTTTGCCAAAAACAGGTTATTAGAGGGTAGCCCCTGTTCCTGTCCTAATTCTGTTAGCTAGTATATCGCCATAGTTGACAACTTTTGGAAACCGATTTCAAGGAGAAAATGTCCACAGCCTCCCCTAGTTTACAAGCTATGCCCCTTATTTACATGGCAGATCCACTGCAGGTCAAAAATTTGGACAAGTCATTTTGGATCCTGGTGCTGCATATGGACATAATAAAAAGCCAGAAATTAGACAAAATTGAGGTAGAGATATTCTCTACCCAAGCCAGATTGCAAACAGCTGAATTTTCTTTTCTTCAGATAAATCAAACTTATCTGCATTACTTTCTCACAACTCATTTCCTATACACATGAATATTGGCATCCTATGTGAGAATGTCTTTGCTTAGATTGATCAGATACTTCTGCAACACTCATTTTTAGCTGCCTTTATAAATTTTCAATGTCTTTTCTTGTATTGGCCCTTCTATGTCTGTGTCGGTCACTTTCAGCAGAGATTACAGACATGGGCGTCACATCATTGTACTGGGATTTGACATAATCATCTCCTTCTTACATTTACCCTAAGTAATAATGGCATCCTCAGAGACCTCTGTTCTCTACCTCTTAGCAACTGCATTAACATAGTCACATATGACAGTGAAAAATGGACACATGGCTGCCATATTTGTAATATCCGTCATATGTCCATTTTTAGAACCCATTGAATTCAATGTGTCTATTCACATGTCCATTTTTTTGATGGTACATTTTTCACAGCCATGTAAAAAAAAAAAAAACTGTATGCATTATTTTTGTCCATTTTTATAGACACACAAACCCAATAGAAATCAATGGGTCTGTTTTTAGCGGATTGACGTTATAAATGAATCAGTGGGTTGGGTCAAAAAAGAAAGACCAATGAAATTCATCCGTGTTTTTTTCATTGACAGTTAAATACTGATGCAAAACAGATGTTACATTGTCCTCAAAAATAGAATAAAGAAATAGATGCAAAAATAAAAGATAACGCAAAAAGATTAAAAATGGACATAAGATCCAAACATCACTGTCATGTGCAGAAGTTCTTTCGCCAATTTTTCTCTCTTTACTAGCAGAATTTATTTATTATGCTTACTTGTATAGCACCATCATATTCCGCAGCACTTTACAGACATCGTGGTCACAGTCCCATATAGGGCTCACAATCTACATTTCCCTATCAGTATGTCTTTGGAATGTGGGAGGAAACCAGAGTACCCGGAGGAAACCCACGCAACCACACGGAGAACATACAAACTTCTTACAGATGTTGTCCTTGGCAGTATTCGAACCCAGGACACTGCAAGGCTGCAGTGCTAACCACTGAGCCACCGTGCTGCCCAGAAATACACTTGAAGACTATTTTCTTATTTAACTCTTCACAATCTGTATATAAATTCCATCAGCTGTGAAAATACAATCAGTGAAATAATACAGGTAGAAATATGACAGCAGAAGCAAATTACTATGTTTTACCGTGCCCAAGATAGTTGTTTGTAGTGATCGCCCTCCCTTATTTTCACTAGTATTACACACAAGCCCATACACAGTGAGAAGCCGGGACAGCTCTCAAGAAGGAAGCAAGGGAAAGAAAGTAATTCAGGATTTCACAGAAAGGAGACTAAATGTCTTAATAATGTATATGAATATGTAATTTTAGTGGTGACACACATACTGAAAAAGCAAAAACAAAAAAAAATGGCCCAAATATAAAGATAAATAGAAATAAAACTCAACTTTTATTAGAAATATTAAAACACAGACATCCAAAAACCTAGATGTCACCCAGAAATATCCTAGATGATCTTATAATTGAACCTATTCTATTTGGGGGGAGTGAATATAAATCAAGTAGCCTCCTCTCACTCCTTTTATAGGTAATAAAACCGCAGCAAAATACCATAAAACTGCGGTAAGTATATTAGAAACACCGCAGGATGATATTCTAAAGCTGCAGTAAGTTTCAATAAAATGCTAGATATATCCAATTACTATCAGTACTAGAGATGGTATATAGAATGTATATAGTGGAGTTTCAAATCGCCAATGTGAAGCTCTAAACACCACACCCAAACTCTATCTGATCAGAAATAAGGAAGGAAATGATCTTTGACTTCAACAGGAGCATGATACACCAGATACTGAATCAAGTCCTCCCATTCACTAAGACATATATATCTCCTCTCTCCCTCATCCCACTACGCGTTTCCCCTAGTGGGTAATCATAGCACCAGGTTCATCAGGGGAGTTTTTCTAACTTCATGGAGAAGAAATGCATAGATAGCGCAAAAAATGCGGTAAGAACCACAGTTCCCGACGCCCAGATGGTAGGCGCCGGTACTTAAATGTTAAGCCTCGGATACAGCGCTTCACAGCGAACTATATATATGAAATGCCTGCGTGTCATTAGCCAATCCCGCTCATTGGTTCAGTGGGTGTGTCGAGAACGTCACTCCCACCTCCTATCATTGGTCGGTAAGAGCGGGACCGTTACCTTGGAGACACCAACGCTAAACACATAGCGTCGGTGAACCTACAACATATAATCAGCTGTTACTGGATTACATCATCAGATTTTGCTCAAATAGCATGATTTGAAGATAAAAATAGAGTGGATCATAGCGGACACATTGTTTCAAACCGATGCACTTGTTCTACAGTGAAAAAATATATATGTAAGGGGTAACAGAACATGGATCCCTGATACAAACAACGGAGTCTTTACTATAAAGATGACATAGGTGGAGTGATGCTACCTATCAAAGACACAGATAAGTAATAAAATGAGCCATTTAATAAACATCACCCATCTTCAATGTCCCATCTTATTCATAAGATGTAACAACCAATATCTCAGATGACCGAGGTTAAAACAAATATATCCATGCCAGAAACCCTACATTTAATAATTATCACTCTATGTAAAGGGACAAGCCAAAAAGTCAACAAAATAAATATATAAATAAAGACCATAAATAGACCCAGCTAGGTAATACTAGGAGGAACGGGAAAAAAAAAAAAATATAATAAATAAATAATATAAATAATGAGGGAGATCAAAATAACCCACAGATCTTAAATGAAGGACGTGAAAGA
Organism: Leptodactylus fallax; assembly: GCA_947044405.1. NCBI lineage: Eukaryota > Metazoa > Chordata > Amphibia > Anura > Leptodactylidae > Leptodactylus > Leptodactylus fallax. The sequence goes on from CAMRHE010000777.1 coordinate 43,035, forward strand.
AATCACTTCATTCAGGCCCAAAGGTTTAACCGACTTCAGTCGGTATGTCCATTGAGCTTCTTTTTGTAAAATTCTGCGGTCCAGATCACCCCCACGTATATTGGGTTTAATAAGTTCAATATCCTGGAAGGAGATTTGGTTCAAATCTCCCCCATGGGTTTCCCAAATGTGTCTACTAATGGGTTGATCTTCACACCTATTAATATTCCCAATATGATCTAATACCCTCCTCCTTAGTTCCCTAATGGTCTACCCAACATAATTCTTTGGGCAAGTGCAAGTGGCCAAATAAATAACGCCCTTAGATTTACAGTTGATAAATTCCCGATTTTCATAGGAGTGGCCAGTCGATGCACTCATAAAAGATGTGCTCTTATTGATGAAAGGGCATGCTTTACATTACCCACATTTAAATGTGCCATTTGGTACTGATCTGTCAAGCCAGGTGTCTCCCTTCGTGTTGGATTTCAAATGGCTATGAGTCAGGATATTCTTTAGATTGGTGACATCTAGGTTTTTGGATGTCTGTGTTTTAATATTTCTAATAAAAGTTGAGTTTTATTTCTATTTATCTTTATATTTGGGCCATTTTTTTTGTTTTTGCTTTTTCAGTTAAATATTGACCCTTTGTTGTTATATGACACACATACTGCCAGAAAATCAAATGTTGTTTCAAAAGTTTAGTTACGCTTTAATAAATTTACTGCATTTTACTTCAAGCTACTTTAATTTAACATTGATTTTTGGAAAAATAGTCTTAACACATATGCTCCAAAACCTGTTAGAAAATTCCAAAATTTTTCAAAAAAGAATTCACCTACCATAGAGGTAATGTGGAGAGATAGAAATATGGAGAGGTGGGGTTAAGTTCAGGTTGACTTCATAATCTTTCTCTTGGGCAAAGTGAACTGTTCTGGGATACCTAGGACCACAATGTTTTTTCCCATTTCCCATGTTTACCCCAGTGTACAAAGTACATATTTATGGTGTATATTCTTCATGAGCCTATCTTTTACCATATTATGTCTTCTAAGGTCATTTTACAAAGACTACGAGACAAGTAACACAACACACTCCATCTATGATCACATTTTCCAGAAGGTGTCAATCACTTTATACAGCATCATTTTCATTCTTGGGATTGTTGGTAATGGATTAGTCATCTGGATTGCCGGATTCAGGATGAAGAAGACAATCAGTGCCGTGTGGTTCCTCAACCTGGCCATAGTGGACTTTCTATGCTGTGCTTCTCTTCCTGTGCGCATTGTTCAGGAACTTTACATTTTCTCTTATAAGCCATATGTAGATCCTTTATGTATATTGACCATTATTCTTTTCACTCTGAATGTGAGTGCCAGTGTTTTTCTCTTGACGGCCATGAGTATTGACCGCTGTGTGTCAGTCATGTGGCCATTTTGGGCAAAAGTTAATAGGACTGGTAAATTAGTGAGGATCACTGTAGGACTCATTTGGGTGTTGAGTTTTCTCATGGCTGCTTTGGTGTGTTACTCAAATAGATGGTGCATAACTTCTAGGAATGCCGATGACCGCATGTATATACAAAAAATTAAAGAGACCACTAGGCCAATAAGATTAGTTATAATGTTTGTGATCCCTTTTCTCATCATCTTGACCAGTTATTTGATCATTTTCATCATACTTAGAAAAAGTTAAAAACCCCAAAGATCTCAGAGACCCTACAGGATCATTACCACTGTTATATTGTGTTTCTTTATCAGCCTGTTTCCATATTATATTTGGCCATTAATACCAAGGGTTAGTTTAAGTTACATTCAGTTCTATATGATAAACACTATTGTTAACAACCTGGCTTGTTTTAACAGTTGTATCAATCCAATCATTTATGTTTTTATGAGCCAAGATTTCAGACAAGGTTTCTTCAGATCTATCCCTGCCAGGGTTGAAAAAGCATTAGGTGAGCAGACTGATGTCCTGTGCGGAGAGCGAGAGGATTGTGAAAATACTCGCAGTACATATCAATAAAATATATTCTTTTACTCATGCAGAAGTCAACTGAGGCTAAGGCCCCGCATAGTTTTCCTCTGCGGACTTTCTGCCACTATTATCCTTATACGGAAAATGCGTTTCCATAGTTATGATTGACTTGCAGCGATTTACAAAAATGCAACCTTTTTTGAAATTGCAAAATTTCCGTGGCAGATATTTTTCTGCAAGGTGTGGATGGGATTAGCCAGAATTCCATCCACTTTGCAGGTACTATAAAACGCCACGTTTTTTTTCTGCGGTTTCTTTGTTCATGGCCCGGCCTAAGGCTACGGCCCCACGTTGCAGAAACGCAGCTTTTTTTGTTGCAGATTTTGCTGCGGTTTTTTGAGCCAAAGCCAGGAGTGGATTTAGCAGCAGGTAGAAGTATAAGAACTTACTATATACTTCCCATTCCTTTTGTAGCCATTCTTGGCTTTGGCTCAAAAAACCGCAGCAAAATCTGCAACAAAAAAAGCTGCATTTCCACAATGTGGGGCTTCAACCTAAAGGAGGTTTCTAGGACCAACAGTAAAAGGATGCAACATTATCTGACATATGTTCCCTGAAATATTCCAGTGCGTACATTGATAAAATGAACACACACCAAAGGGTGACATTTCCATTTTTAGTACCTAGGTTTCCGGTTTCCTGTGTAGATTTCTGGGAACACCGTGGGATAAAAAGGTGGAGTTTTATAGTCACAGCAAAGTGGACGGGATTCTAGCGAATCCCATCCCCACTTTCTTTATGGTAAAATACGTGCAGAAAACCTCTAAGAAACCTCTGAGAACATTCTGTGCAAAGTGCTGCCGGAAGAACCGCGATGTGTTGCCGCCGTGGATTTTTCCACCACATGAGGCCTTAGCCTTAGACAGTACAGTAGAAGCAACATTTCCTTTAAATAGCCATTTTAAGAAATATGCAAATTAGCTTGAGTGCAATGAGATGTGCCAGAGCTTCAAGGCGGGTCTGTATTCAGTTATAAACACATATAAACTACCACACCCTCATTTGCATATTTCTTAAAATGGCTTTTTTCAAGGAATTTGGACTGAAGGTGCTCACTTAATGTCCTCTGCATTGCACTGTGGCTGTTTTCATCAAGTTCTCTGATGATAGACGTCTATTAAAGGACAAGATGAGCAGAGTCTTCTCGCTATTATTGGTATCAGAGTTTCATCAATATAAAATATGTGTAAAAGTGTATTTGAAAATTAATATTTCAGATGAATATAAGAAACATTGTAATATATCTTATGCGAAGAAAGTGCTTCTTACTGAATCCTATTCTGCTTGCTAAACTGCTCAATTCACTGCTTCACTGAATACAAGCTGCAGTTATATAGAAGTCTATGGAGAGCAGAAAGGGAGGAGAAAGAGGAAGGAGAGAGAAGCAGAGAGACACATACATGCAGCAGTAAACAATAAAATATCGATCTCATAAGAGCTTTATTCACATTCATAATGATCAGTACTGGGAAAAAAAAACTTCTAGAAATCTGCTAAAGCTTTTCTGTTATCTGTGGCAGCATTGATACAGTGCTGGCCAAAAGTATTGGCACCCCTGCAATTCTGCAAGATAATACTCAATTTCTTCCAGAAAATGATTGCAATCACAAATGCTTTGGTAATAATATCTTTATTTAATTTGTCGCCAATGGAAAACCACAAAAAGAATTGTCAAAAAGCCAAGCTGGATATAATTCCACACCAAACATAAAAAAGGGGGTGGACAAAAGTATTGGCACCCTTTGAAAAATCAGGTGATGCTTCTCTAATTTGTGTAATTAACAGCACCTGTTACTTACCTGTGGCACATAACAGGTGGTGGCAATAACTAAATCACACTTGCAGCCAGTTGAAATGGATTAAAGTTGACTCAACCTCTGTCCTGTGTCCTTGTGTGTACCACATTGAGCATGGAGAAAAGAAAGAAGACCAAAGAACTGTCTGAGGACTTGAGAAGCAAAATTGTGAGGAACCATGAGCAATCTCAAGGCTACAAGTCCATCTCCAAAGACCTGAATGTTCCTGTGTCTACCGTGCGCAGTGTCATCAAGAAGTTTAAAGCCCATGGCATTGTGGCTAACCTCCCTAGATGTGGACGGAAAAGAAAAATTGACGAGAGATTTCAACAAAAGATTGTGCGGATGGTGGCTAAAGAACCTCGACTAACATCCAAACAAGTTCTAGCTGTCCTGCAGTCCGAGGGTACAACAGTGTCAACCCGTACTATCCGTCAGCGTCTGAATGAAAAGGGACTCTATGGTAGGATACCCAGGAAGACCCCACTTCTGACCCAGAGACATAAAAAAGCCAGGCTGGAGTTTGCCAAAATGTACCTGAGAAAGCCAAAAACTTTTTGGAAGAATGTTCTCTGGTCAGATGAAACAAAAGTAGAGCTTTTTGGGAAAAGGCATCAACATAGAGTTTACAGGGGAAAAAAAGAGGCCTTCAAAGAAAAGAACATGGTCCCTACAGTCAAACATGGCGGAGGTTCCCTGATGTTTTGGGGTTGCTTTGCTACCTCTGGCACTGGACTGCTTGGCCGTGTGCATGGCATTATGAAGTCTGAAGACTACCAACAAATTTTGCAGCATAATGTAGGGCCCAGTGTGAGAAAGCTGGGTCTCCCTCAGAAGTCATGGGTCTTCCAGCAGGACAATGACCCAAAACACACTTCAAAAAGCACTAGAAAATGGTTTGAGAGAAAGCACTGGAGACTTCTAAAGTGGCCAGCAATGAGTCCGGACCTGAATCCCATAGAACACCTGTGGAGAGATCTCAAAATGGCAGTTTGGAGAAGGCACCCTTCAAATCTCAGGGACCTGGAGAAATTTGCCAAAGAAGAATGGTCTAAAATTCCAGCAGAGCATTGTAAGAAACTCATTGATGGTTACTGGAAGCAGTTGTTCGCAGTTATTTTGTCTAAAGGTTGTGCTACCAAGTATTAGGCTGAGGGTGCCAATACTTTTGTCCGGCCCATTTTTGGAGTTTTGTGTAACATGATCAATGATTTGACTTTTTTTTTCATTCTCTTTTGTGTTTTTTCATTGCAAGCAAAATAAATGAAGATATTATTACCAAAGCATTTGTGATTGCAATCATTTTCTGGAAGAAATTGAGTATTATCTGACAGAATTGCAGGGGTGCCAATACTTTTGGCCAGCACTGTATATGCCTTTTTTTTTTTCCTTCTCCTCTCCTTTCCTTCTCTATAGGCTTCTATGTAACTTGTTTTGTCTGTGAACTCTAGTCTGTATGCAGAGAAGACAGGTCTGAGCAGTGAATGAGCAGTTGAGCAGGCAGGAGAGGAGCTGATATCTGGAGATAAGTAATAACTATCTACATATTATATTCTGTATAACTACCTAAGGAAGTACTTCAAAATATTTTAAAAATCTAATTGAAATCTGTAAAATATTTATGTAACTGTTTTGATATCTATCTGATCTAAATGTTTTACTGGTTATATCATATCCCAATTTTAAGGAATTGTAAAAAAAAAACAACTTTTTAAAAACATATATTAACACAAATATATTAGGGGGATTTTGTATTATTGTATAAATAAATAATGCATAAGAACAACTTTTCAGTACTGTGATAACTGTCTGCACATATAGAAGTGTCAGGTGAATTGGGCCAGGAAATCTTATAAAGACAGCAGTTATCTATCTAGCTCTCTATCTATCTATCTCATATATATCCACCTATTTATTTATCTATCTCTCGCTCTCATATCTATCTATCTATCTATCTATCTATCTATCTATCTATCTATCTATCTATCTATCTATCTCTCTATCCCATATCTATCTATCTATCTATCTATCTATCTATCTATGTATCTCATATACCGTGTTTCTCCAAAAATAAGACCTACCCCGAAAATAAGCCCTAGCTACGTTTTCCAGGTTTTTTGGAGTAGGCTTGAAATATACAGTGCCTTGCGAAAGTATTCGGCCCCCTTGAACTTTTCAACCTTTTGCCACATTTCAGGCTTCAAACATAAGGATATAAAAATTGAATTTTTTGGTGAAGAATAAACAACAAGTGGGACACAATTGTGAAGTGGAACGAAATTTATTGGATATTTTAAACTTTTGTAAAAAATAAAAAACTGAAAAGTGGGGCATGCCAAATTATTCGGCCCCCTTAAGTTAATACTTTGTAGCGCCACCTTTTGCTGCGATTACAGATGCAAGTGGCTTGGGGTATGTCTCTATCAGTTTTGCACATCGAGAGACTGAAATTCTTGCCTATTCTTCCTTGGAAAACAGCTGGAGCTCAGTGAGGTTGGATGGAGAGCGTTTGTGAACAGCAGTTTTCAGCTCTTTCCACAGATTCTCGATTGGATTCAGGTCTGGACTTTGACTTGGCCATTCTAACACCTGGATACGTTTATTTGTGAACCATTCCATTGTAGATTTTGCTTTATGTTTGGGATCATTGTCTTGTTGGAAGATAAATCTCCGTCCCAGTCTCAGGTCTTTTGCAGACTCCAACAGGTTTTCTTCCAGAATGGTCCTGTATTTGGCTCCATCCATCTTCCCATCAATTTTAACCATCTTCCCTGTCCCTGCTGAAGAAAAGCAGGCCCAAACCATGATGCTGCCACCACCATGTGTGACAGTGGGGATGGGGTGTTCAGGGTGATGAGCTGTGTTGCTTTTACACCAAGCATATCGTTTTGTATTGTGGCCAAAAAGTTCGATTTTGTTTTCATCTGACCAGAGCACCTTCTTCCACAGGTTTGGTGTGTCTCCCAGGTGGCTTTTGGCAAACTTTAAGCCAGACTTTTTATGGATATCTTTGAGAAATGGCTTTCTTCTTGCCACTCTTCCATAAAGGCCAGATTTGTGCAGTGTACGACTGATTGTTGTCCTATGGACAGACTCTCCCACCTCAGCTGTAGATCTCTGCAGTTCATCCAGAGTGATCATGAACCTCTTGGCTGCATCTCTGATCAGTCTTCTCCTTGTTTGAGATGAAAGTTTAGAGGGACGGCCGGGTCTTGGTAGATTTGCAGTGGTCTGATACTCCTTCCATTTCAATATGATCGCTTGCACAGAGCTCCTTGGGATGTTTAAAGTTTGGGAAATCTTTTTGTACACAAATCCGGCTTTAAACTTCTCCACAACAGTATCACGGACCTGCCTGGTGTGTTCCTTGGTCTTCATGATGCTCTCTGCGCTTTAAACAGAACCCTGAGACTATCACAGAGCAGGTGCATTTATACGGAGACTTGATTACACACAGGTGGATTATATTTATCATCATCAGTCATTTAGGACAACATTGGATCATTCAGAGATCCTCATTGAACTTCTGGAGTGAGTTTGCTGCACTGAAAGTAAAAGGGCCGAATAATATTGCACGCCCCACTTTTCAGTTTTTTATTTTTTACAAAAGTTTAAAATAACCAATAAATTTCGTTCCAGTTCACAATTGTGTCCCACTTGTTGATTCTTCACCAAAAAATTAAAATTTTATATCCTTATGTTTGAAGCCTGAAATGTGGCAAAAGGTTGAAAAGTTCAAGGGGGCCGAATACTTTCGCAAGGCACTGTAAGCCCTACTCCAAAAATAAGCCCTAGCGAATTTAACCCCTTCCCGACATGTGCCGTACGACTACAGCGGATGCCGGGTCCTTAAAGATGGCGGCCGCTCTGCTGAGTGGTTACCATAGCTGCCGTACCGGGTCTCCGCGGAGACCTGGAGTTAATGCCCGCAGTCAGTGTCTACCCTGATCGCAGGCATTGTTGAACGTGACCCCCTCTCCTGCCCACCAAAGTAGCAGAACCGCCGGAGTTAATGCCCGCGATCAGAACAGACTCTGACCGTGGGTATTGCGTGACCTCCGCGCTTCCCCCCCCGCAGTCCCCACGGCCGGTCCCCACCCCGTATATCTACTATACCGGGTCTCCTTGTACAGTGGAGACCTGCAGTTAATGCCCGCGATCAGAGTCCACTGATCATGGGCATTGTTAAGTGTGCCAGTCCGTGACCCCCCTCCAAATCGACCCCCCCAAAGCAGATAAACTATCCCTTTGAAGTTGCAGGCCGACTCCCACGGGTGATGTGGAATTCCACACTGGCTAGTGAATGTGGAGTTATGCACGCACAGGGACATAACAAGCAGCGCTCTGTACGGCAGGAGAACCGCCTGGAATGCTCGGGATACTAGAACCGGAACACACACGAACCGTGGTATCATCCCGCAGAACTAAATATGAGCTGAGGCCGCCCTCACTGTACAGGTAATCACAGTATATGCTATACACCAAAATTGTACACTTGAAAAAGGGGCATCTTGTAGCTCCAAAACACGTTGTGTGTTCTGGTATCAATAAAGACCTTCCTTGAAGACATCTGGGTAAGCGCAGTTCCTTTCTTCCACATGCTATCACCAAGGGATTCTGTGGATTTGGTCCTCATTGTTTACACAGATAGATTAGTGTCATTAGTACCATACGCTCAGCTCTTACACTTAATCTGGTTGCACAGGACCATGTGCTGACCGTCTGCTGTGAATGAACAGCTTGTCACCCGTGGTTTTTAGTCTCCCATAGGCTTCTATGGGTGAGTCTGTGCCGCAAACGTTGAACAAAATAGGACCTGTTCTATATTTTGCGGTGTGGACTCACAGCTCACACACTGATCAGTGTAAATCACGGTCATGTGCATGTGCCCATAGAAATGAATGGGTCAGTGTGCTATCCGGGAAAAGATGGATAGCACACTGATCTCGCCCACGGTCGTCTGCAAGGGGCATTAAATACTCTAGTTCCCAGAATCTTACAGTATTCAAGGGACATACATTTGGGTTTAAATTTTATAACATAAATTTTATATATAAATTATAATGCCTATCTCTGTTGAGTTAATGCATGGGAATTTTTCTGTTAAAATGTGTGTGTAAGGGAATTGCTAATTGTGCAATTCCCTAGTACTGCTGCTGGAAAAATGGAAGACAGAGACAGTGAGTCCTAAACTCGACCCAGCCCCTGTCCCTACCTAATTGCCACACTGTCCTAATGACAGGAGCAACTGGGTGGCAAAACCCTTCCTAGAAATAAGTGTAACACAGAACAAGACAAGACTGACAACACAGAAGAGGAGTCAGCAAGCCAAGGGTCAAAACCAGAGAGACAAAGCAGTACCAAATCAAAATTCTAGGAGTAGTCACAAAGGAAACCAAAGGTCAAAGGAGAGTCATACAATACAATAGCAAAGGAACAGCTAGCAAGGACAAGGTCACAGAACAGGATACAATAGCCAGCAACCATGTTTGAGCTGATGACCTGTTATATGAAGTCCAGGAGCTACCCCAGACTTGATTGGTAGACAGGCTGTCAATCACACAGGCAAGGCTAAGATTAACTATTTGAGGAGCAGAAAGAAACAAGGTGCAGGAGAAGGGTGTGGCGGAAATTCAAAACATAGTAGTAGTGCTAGGACAGTGTTCAGACTGAGCAACAAGAGCCTTAAGCAAGGAATCAAACTGAACACACCTCCTGCGCCGCAGCGTGCAAGCGGAGGGTGGCGCACAGACCCGAACAGGCAGAGACGTTACAGTGTGTGTCTCATCCAGGAAAAATTGGATAGGATAGATATCTAATTATTGAACTTGCTCTGAGGAAAGACAAGCTGTGCCAATGGCCTATGAGGGTTATAGCAATGACTGTCTGGAAACCATGTTTGTTTTGGTGCTGAGCAGTACACTCAGGGTAATATTAGCTAAAGATGTTAATCTTTACTTCAAGGCGAGATGGACAGAACTTTATTTTCTGTTGTCCCAAGGTAAGGTAATGACTGAACCCTAGAAAGATAAATTATACCGTACTGTGGAAAAATGCTGCAAAGTAAGAATGCTTTCAAAAATAGAAGGGTTAATAGTTTATTTCTGTCAATGAAGAAAAAATAAATGTAAATGCCATCAATATTTGGTGTGACCTCTCCTCATTGGAGGAGGAGTCCTGGAAGTGATGATCCGGCCCCCACAAATATAACAATGATCTCAACATCAAGTCTGTCTGGGATAACATGAAGAGACAGAAGGATTGGAGCAAGCCGACATTCACAGAAGATCTGTGCTTAGTTCTCCAAGATTCCCTTTTTGTGTCTGGTTTGGTTATTCATTTAAATTCTGTTTAAAGCCGGGCCTCACATGGTGTAAACGCTGCTGAAATGCCATGGAAAATAAGGCAGTGTTTTACAGTCACTGCGTAGTGGATAGGATTATAGCGAATCCCTTCTCCACAGCGCAGGGAAATACATGCTGCGGACATGCTGCGATTTCCAAAACTGTCATGCAGCATGTCAATTATACCTACAGAAACACCAGTGGTTTCCCTCTAGGTAGGTATAATTCTAGCAGAAAGTCCACAGCGTTGCCGCTGTGGTTTTAACCCCAGTGCTTTTTTGCTGCGGGACGCTACGTGGGGCCTTATCCTAATATTAAATTGCTAAGGTTTTCTAGTTTTAGCTTAGTAGTACTTAAAAGGAGTCTGTCAGTTGTAATTTGTCATACACCTAACCCCAGTACCTTGTAGAGTTGATTCTACAGTTTCTAGATATGCCTCTGTTATTCAGCTTTGGAGCCCTGTTCTCATGTAAATTTCACTTTATTCATGTGCAAATGAAAGGAAAAGTATTTCTTTTCTTGGGTCTCTAGAGCTGAGACTGAAACCCAGACAAGCTAAGACACGCCCCAAAGCACTTTCCTCTCATTTGCATATTTTGTATTGTACATGATAAAATCAGTAAACAATCTATGCTTTTTAACCTCTCTCAAAAGACCAAAACATAAAAAAATGTGTTTATGAATAGAGTGAACAACAGCAATGGATTGTTACAATGGTGACGTGACTAAATGTTTCCTAAAATTGTGACTTTTCCATGCATTGTGCACCAGAAAACAAGGCATGGTAAATTTGTTCCTGTATTTCTTAAAATCTTGAATGGCTCATCCACCCATCTCAGGGGATGCTTTTAGTTACAAGCATTAAGGTAAGGGAGCAGAAGGGTCTATGAAACTGTAAATTGATTTTTCGTAGTGATGTCTTATCCACATATTAGGTCATCAGTATGTGATCTCTGGTGGTCCTACACTTAGACCCCACACAGATCAGCTGTACTGCAGCCACAAGTTACAGCAGTGGACGGGGAGCTTGTCCCAGCTCTCATATTCAAGTAATAGGAAAGGTGCTACAGCGCCATCCACTGATTAGTGGTGGTTCTGGGAAAGTGCAGTGCCACTCCTCTAATGAATAGGGGAGTCGGCGCAAGCTTCTCGTCAATTTTGGGCCAGGCAAGAAAGGAGACTGAGGGAAATTCTGGCCCCAAGGGAAATTTGCAAGTTTTTCCATGATCTAGCCTGATTCTGTAACCTGTGAGAAATGTTACAGATAAAAAGAAGCCTCTTTTTATCTATCAGAACACAGAATCCTAAGGAGTATTTGTTTCTATAATTTGGAGGATGTATTAATGACTAAATAAATAATAAATAAGAACAATTATTCTGCCCTGTGATAATTGTCTGCACTTAGTAGATGTGTGAGATGGATTAGGTCAGAGAAACATGGATAAATAGTTTTCATGTTCCTGGATATGGTCGATAGATCTTCTGCTCTCACCGACCTAAGAAAAAAGGATCTGAGCGGAGGAGAAAAGGAAAGGTAAAGAAAACGATAATATAAGAAAAAGAAATCTGCATAATTTAAATAATATTATGATAAAACATGACAATCTATCTAATTACAGAATCTATAAATGGAAAAAAAAATGTAGATAAACTGTATCATTTAGATCCACTTTATGTGTGAACAAATATTGAATTAGCTGTGAATATTTCTAGTGCTGACAATATCATCACCTTCATATCTGTATTCATCATATTTTTCTACATAAAGCCCCTTGCATATTAGTTATAGAGGATACATTATACTGTATGTGTTCTAGAAGGACATCTAGTGGGATGTTATAACGTGAGAGAATTAATGACCATAAACACAATTTATCTAATGTTTATGATAATAAATGTAAGGAATATCTTGGACTTCGCTAGGGGGTTAAGTACTTCAAGCTTAAAAGACAATAGAGACAATGTAATGGTGAAATTTCGATCCATATTCAGTCTTTATTGTCTTACATCTTGGTAATTCAGCTGTGTAATGTGACATTTTGCATCCTTCAGTAACACTTACGGTAACTGGCTACATTCATCCCTTTTGGAGTTGACCTAAAAAGCCTTTTTAACTTCACTAAACATATTTACCTTGACGCTAATCCAGTCCAGGTCTGTCTGCGCCAATAGGAAGGATAATTTTACTTGGAAAAATACAGTTCAATGATAAATTGTTGTATTATCTCTGTATAAACACATATTGCTGTGATTTGGTTATATATATATTTTTAAGAATTATTTTATTAAAAAATAATATAATAATAATAATAATAATAATACATTTTATTTATATAGCGCCAACATATTCCGCAGCACTGTACAATTTGTAGGGTTCAAGTACAGACAAAAAGATACATTACAAAGAAATAGTCAATTCACACACTGGCACTGAGGGCCCTGCTCGCAAGAGCTTACAATCTATGAGGTAGAGGGGATGACACAAGAGCTTACAATCTATGAGGTAGAGGTGGTGACACAAGAGCTTACAATCTATGAGGTAGAGGGGGTGACACAGGAGGTAGCAGGGGTGGCATCGGAGGTAGCATTGCTTATACAATGGTCGGACAATTGTGTAATAGAGGTTACTGTCATTACACAATATATAAAGCTGTAGGAGCCTTCACCAGTCGTGTCCTTTAACATGCAGATGGTGCCTGGACATATAAAGCTAGTCTGATACGGCCTCATATCCTGTGAGGTAATATTGTAGCATAAACAGAGGAAGGTACGTTTTAGGGATTCTAACTACGGAAGAGTTTACATTAGGAGTTGTGATAGGCCTGTCTGAAAAGATATGTCTTTATTTTGCACTTGAAGCTGTAGAAATTGGGGGTTAGTCCGGGATAGAGCATTCCAGAGAAGTGGTGCAACTCGGGAGAAGTCTTGTATAGGAGCATGGGAGATTCTGATAATAGAGGATGTTAGTCTTAGGTCATTGAGTGAATGGAGAGTATGGGTTGGGCGATAGACAGAGCTGAGGGAGGAAATGTAGGGAGGTGCAGCATTATGGAGAGCCTTGTGGATGAGGCTGATAAGTTTATATTGTATTCTGTATTGAATAGGCAGCCAATGTAGTGACCGGCACAGACTGGAGGCATCGCTGTAGCATCTAGACTGATAGATGAGCCTGGCTGCCGCATTCAGAATAGATTGTAGTGGGGAGAGGTTAGTAAGGGGAAGACCGATTAGTAAGGAGTTACAGTAGTCAAGGCGAGAGTGAATCAGGGCAACAATAAGTGTCTTTAGTGTATCTGTGGTAAGGAAAGGGTGGATTCTGGAGATGTTTTTAAGGGTAAATTGGGAAATGCTGATGAATGAACATTTTAAAGGATGAATTAATTAAAAAAAAACCTTTGAAAAGAAGAGTCTGAAACAATATTCCTGCTTGCACAGTAGTTTCATAAGCAAACCTAATCCACTCTATTCAAGTCAATGTGATTCATCATGATTCACCAGTATCCATTAAAAAATGTATCTGGCGTCACGTCTAAATTACACACATTGACAAAAAAATATATATATTGCACCCAGATAGAAATGTCGGATTGCTGCAAAACCCGTCCCGTTTGCTCTGATTAGGCACTGGGTCTTGACACAAGAGGGTATAAAACTGCTTGCCCAGCTGCTTATAAAAAGGATGTCAGAGGCTACTTTTGGTTAGTGTACCTCTTGGTGAGAGATTGTTGACTGTTAGACATGTCTCCACAACACACTTGAAGTCATTCTTCTCAGTTGACAGATTCTGAGTGGGTAGGCATCATTGCACTGAGAGAATCAGGATTAATTGCTGACCAACTAGGCTGTTCTGACCTAGCTGTAAGGAGGTGTTTAGAGTGGTGGTTATGTGAGGGTATGCATATATATATAGCGAGCAGGCTCTGAAAGGCCCAGAATTGTCCACCAGTAAAGAAGACTGTTCGATCCACCAACACACACGAGTAGCTCGCACAGTTTAATTGTTCACCATTCAAATATAAGGGCGCCTTCATTACATAAGTCTCTGCCCAGACCATTTCCAGGTGCTTGGTGTCAACTTTGGTGTCAATGTGTCCATTATGTGTCCTGCCATTGTCAGCCAGTCACCTTCACCTTTATTTGGCATGGTGTTGTAAACGACAAATCTGAACTGCTAGAGACTGAAATTGTATTGTCTTTATTGACAAATCCAGGTTCTGTTTGGGGTTTGATGATAGTTGGTTCTAGTATGGAGGCTTTGTGGTGAGTACTTCAATCTTGCCTTTCATGTGTAATGACACTGCCTCACCTGCTGGGGTGATGATCTGGGAAGTCAGTACCTATAACAGTCAGTCACCCCTAGTGGTGATGCAAGGAACACTAACAGCTAAACAATATGTACAGGACATCCTGCAGACTAATGTATTACCGCTCATGGCAGGGCTTCCAAATGGCATTTTTCAGCAACAGCAAGGGTTTCCCAGGAATGTCCCCACTAGATAACAACATGTCCTTGACATGCCCTGAAAACAGATTTATTGACCATCAAGCATTTAAGGATCTACAGATCCAGCTGTAACATCTTTCGGCAAATATGCTGCATTATGCCATACAGAACCTGTATACCTCCATGTCCAACATATCTCATCTTGTGCCTAGACTAGAGGTGTCATAATAGGTTCCTAAAGCCTCATTTCAATTGTACATACAGATGCATAATATTCAATAAATTAGAATATCTTCGAAACGTTCATTCATTTCAGTAATTCAGTAATACAATCCATAATCAGCGTCTTCCATGATTGTGTGTCCTACTGAACCAGACTGAGGGACCATTTAAAGACTTAGGAAACCTTGGCAGGTGACACTGAATTTACAAGACTGAACTGAACTTACAATATTCTAATTTTCTTAGATTTGGGTTTTCATTACCTGTAATCCATAATCAACATTTACAGAAATAAAACACTTGAAATAGAAGACTCTGTGTGTAAAGAATCTAGAAAATATAGGAGGTCACTTTATTAATGTAATTACTGAAAGATATAAACGTTTCAAAGATATTCTAATTTATTGAGATGCAGCTGTATTTCCTCAATAACCTTCCTCTTTGACTGTATATTGTAATAACTTCTATATATCATCATCACCTTCACATTAAAAAGTTCAGTCCATTCCAACAACTCCTTCTTGGTGCATTATTTTTTTTCGTCAGTGGGTTTATAACTAGAACCAATAGCAATGGCTTGAATACAGTTAACTTATCTAATATTTATATACTGGTGTGTTTATAATAAGATGGCATCATATAAGAGCATAGTTATTGGGTCTTTGGTGAGGTAAGTGTCCTCACCAATAAGTGTAAGTGCCCTCACTCATAATAATCATAGAATATATACATATTGTATAGAAGAGACAAATATGCTTAATAAAAGTACACCGCCCTCTACTGCCCTGTCCTGATAAATAATCTTCTTGAAACTTCAGTGCTTTTTGTTTTTTTTAATTTTTTTTACCTCCACATCCTCCAAGAGTCATCTTTTATTTTTTTATTTTTTATTTTTTTGCATATAAGAGCCATATCATGAGGATTTTTTTGGTTTTTGTTTTGTTTTCTGGGGGAAAGGGACATATTTCATTTTTATTGGTACTTTAATAGGATACATACAACTTTCTGTTCACTTTTTCCTTATTTTCTTTGGGAAGGGGGTGAACAAAAAATTTGCACATTGGTTAGAATTTATCAAGCCCAGTATTTTGTATGCCAGTCTTGATATTCTCTCCGCCTCCAGAGAATTAACCTGATTTATGACACTTATTTTCAAAATTTCAAGCCCAAAGTTTTATTTCTCTTATAGGTGAAGATACAGAATGGATCCGGCTGATTATAACCTGAAGATACTTAATA
The DNA here is from genome assembly GCA_947044405.1 of Leptodactylus fallax. Lineage (NCBI taxonomy): Eukaryota > Metazoa > Chordata > Amphibia > Anura > Leptodactylidae > Leptodactylus > Leptodactylus fallax. Next base: position 59,096 of record CAMRHE010000777.1, read on the forward strand.
GAACTCTGGATGACAACAACAGGTATGTTCATATTAATCCTTCTTTATAATTTAACCCTTTAGTGACTTGCCTGTTTTAGATGTGCATGATCAAAACATTTTTGCATTTTTCCATCAACATACCAATTCCCCCAATTGAAAGCGGTTCTTCTTCCATCCATCATTGCATGGATATCATACTCTATGCCACTACTACATCCATCACCACCAACATTTACGTATTCCACCTCTGCCGTCTTTATTTCCAAAAAAATGTTAACTGTTCTCATCCAGTTCATCAAGAAGAGTAAAACATGGACTAGGAGAAATATCTTTCTCAACAGATGCTATGTCACTACTACGGATCAGTGAAGATGAAGAAGACTTGGTTGACAGTGAAGAAAAGCCATGCATGAAATTGCATGTTACAGTAGAGGAGTGACAATGGAAGTTTTTCCAGATTATTCTTAACAAAAAACACCATTGTAAATATGCTTAACAAAAGATGAGATTTATTTTTAGTATGTATTTTTCTGACATCACAGAGGCCCAAAAAAGCCAGAAGAGTACACCAAGGGACCGTGCATATGCTGCTATTTAGCCAGGAGAGGTGAGTAAGACTGTTTCTTATGTTTACTTATCTCCCCTGGGCCTCTGGTTATTAGACTCTGGGGTTATCACTATACATTCCAGAGATAACAGTCTGCAGTTTAGACTTGGGAGTACGCTGTTGTCCTGAGCTGTACACAATACAGGATAAACCTAAGCACCATCTTCTTCTGAAACTAGGAAGTGGAGGGGAGAGAAGATAGTAGCGCAGGTAAAACCCTGACATGGTGAAAAAGCCCTTTAACTCTATATAAACTTATAACCAGTTCACCATCTTACATATGTTGACCTAAGTGTTTGCCACAAAGTGCCAGTGTATATCAGAACTGTCATTCTGGCCTCCAGGCTCACATGAATTGCCTAGAGTTACAGTGCTGGCCAAAAGTATTGGCACCCCTGCAATTCTGTGAGATAATACTCAATTTCTTCCAGAAAATGATTGCAATCACAAATGCTTTGGTAATAAGATCTTCATTTATTTTGCTTGAAATGAAAAAACACAAAAGAGAATAAAAAAAAAGTCAAATCATTGATCATTTTACACAAAACTCCAAAAATGGGCCGGACAAAAGTATCGGCACCCTCAGCCTAATACTTGGTAGCACAACCTTTAGACAAAATAACTGCGAACAACCGCTTCCGGTAACCATCAATGAGTTTCTTACAATGCTCTGCTGGAATTTTAGACCATTCTTCTTTGGCAAATTTCTCCAGGTCCCTGAGATTTGAAGGGTGCCTTCTCCAAACTGCCATTTTGAGATCTCTCCACAGGTGTTCTATGGGATTCAGGTCTGGACTCATTGCTGGCTACTTTAGAAGTCTCCAGTGCTTTCTCTCAAACCATTTTCTAGTGCTTTTTGAAGTGTGTTTTGGGTCATTGTCCTGCTGGAAGACCCATGACCTCTGAGGGAGACCCAGCTTTCTCACACTGGGCCCTACATTATGCTGCAAAATTTGTTGGTAGTCTTCAGACTTCATAATGCCATGCACACGGTCAAGCAGTCCAGTGCCAGAGGCAGCAAAGCAACCCCAAAACATCAGGGAACCTCCACCATGTTTGACTGTAGGGACCGTGTTCTTTTCTTTGAAGGCCTCTTTTTTTTTCCTGTAAACTCTATGTTGATGCCTTTTCCCAAAAAGCTCTACTTTTGTCTCATCTGACCAGAGAACATTCTTCCAAAAAGTTTTTGGCTTTCTCAGGTACGTTTTGGCCTCCAGCCTGGCTTTTTTATGTCTCTGGGTCAGAAGTGGGGTCTTCCTGGGTATCCTACCATAGAGTCCCTTTTCATTCAGACGCCGACGGATAGTACGGGTTGACACTGTTGTACCCTCGGACTGCAGGACAGCTAGAACTTGTTTGGATGTTAGTCGAGGTTCTTTAGCCACCATCCGCACAATCTTTTGTTGAAATCTCTCGTCAATTTTTCTTTTCCATCCACATCTAGGGAGGTTAGCCACAATGCCATGGGCTTTAAACTTCTTGATGACACTGCGCACGGTAGACACAGGAACATTCAGGTCTTTGGAGATGGACTTGTAGCCTTGAGATTGCTCATGCTTCCTCACAATTTTGCTTCTCAAGTCCTCAGACAGTTCTTTGGTCTTCTTTCTTTTCTCCATGCTCAATGTGGTACACACAAGGACACAGGACAGAGGTTGAGTCAACTTTAATCCATTTCAACTGGCTGCAAGTGTGATTTAGTTATTGCCACCACCTGTTATGTGCCACAGGTAAGTAACAGGTGCTGTTAATTACACAAATTAGAGAAGCATCACCTGATTTTTCAAAGGGTGCCAATACTTTTGTCCACCCCCTTTTTTATGTTTGGTGTGAAATTATATCCAATTTGGCTTTTTGACAATTCTTTTTGTGGTTTTCCATTGAAGACAAATTAAATGAAGATATTATTACCAAAGCATTTGTGATTGCAATCATTTTCTGGAAGAAATTGAGTATTATCTTGCAGAATTGCAGGGGTGCCAATACTTTTGGCCAGCACTGTAGATGTCAGACCCACATTGATTGGATATTAATGAGTGATCTGAAGGATAAATCATCAATATTTTGCCTAAAAAACCCCTTGAAGGCTATAGTGCCACTTAACCCCTTCCCGTCTGAGGAATTTTTCATTTTTCATTTTTGACTCCCCCCCTTCCAAACCCCATAACTTTTTTTATTTTTCTGCTCTTAGAGCCATATGAGGTCTTAATGTTTGCAGGACAAACTTTTTTTCATGATGCTACCATTTATTATTCTGTACAATGTACTGGGAAGCTGGAAAAAAAATTCAGAATGGGGTGGAATTGATGAAAAAGTGCTTTTGTGCGACTTTCTTACAGGCTTCGTTTTTACGGCATTCACTCTGCAGCCAAAATGACATGTTACCTGTATTCTATGTTTCGGTTTGATTCCAGGGATACCAAATTTATGGTTTTATTTACATTTTAACCCCTTAACAAAAATCCAAAACTGTGCAAAAAAATGTTTTTTTTATAAAAGTTGCCGTATTCTGATACCCATAACTTTTTTATATTTCTATGTATGGGGATGCATAGAGCGTCATTTTTTGTGGGGCCAAATGTACTTTTTAGTTATATCATTTTGAGGAATTGCTATTGCTTTGATCATTTTTTATTAAAATTTTTATCAGAGGCGAAGCAGTGAAAAAACGACAGTTTGGCACTTTTGATTTTTTTTTTTCCTGCTACAGTGTTTACCGTACAGGAAAAATATTTTTATAGGTTTGTAGACCAGGCATTTTCAGACACAGGGATACCTAATGTGTATGTGTTTTACAGTACTTAAGTACTTTTATATGTGTTCTAGGGAAAGGGGGGTGATTTAAACTTTTAATATTTTTTTTTTATATATTTTTTTTTTACTTTTTGTAATTCATTTTTATTTGCATTTATTGGACCCCTAATGGCCTTGAACTCCAGGGGATCTGATCACTAATGCAATGCATTACAATTTAGAACGGCTATTCTGAGCAGACCTTTTTTCTTTATTTCTTTGCAACCATTTTTGAATAAATTCTTAGTTCTTGATATACAAATGGAGCTCAGGGAGCACAGGGGGCATTATCCCTTCTTTGAAAATGATCCCTCCTACTAATCCTCTAGGTAACGAGCAGCAAGTAATGTTGCCGAGATCAAAATCTTGCGCATGCGCTGTACGCTCGGCCACTTTGGGTTCGGGCTGAGCGTACATTGCATAATCCGCCGGCCATCTTTCCTTTCTTCTTGCATGAGCATACAGCGCATGCGTGAGATTTTGAGCCTTTCTAAAGGCTATTGGAGCATATGCTTATTTAAAAATGCATTTCTGCAATGATAGACTCCCTTTAAGCACCATAAAAAGTAAAGAAAATATGGCACTTGACTTATTTCCATAATAAACTGCAATATTTTTTACACTACTTCCTACTTTTGAAGAGTATTAAGGCTTTGATGGTGAGATTAGTGAAACAGCAAGTCCTGAGACCTTCTGTTTGGTAATGTGGGAGCAATGTCACTTTGGTGTTCGGCCCCTGTTCTCCATGTGTTCGACCCCATTTAAGAAGTAGATATTTATGAAGGCAGAAATTTTTCAAAAGCCTAACCTTTATCCTTTCATGTCTTCTAAGGTCATCTGACAAAGACTACAAGACATGAGTAAGACTTATAGCACTCTGGATGATGGTGAAATTTTAAAGAAGATGTCCATTACTTTATACAGCATTATGTTTGTTCTTGGGATTATCGGTAATGGATTAGTCATCTGGATTTCCGGATTTAGGATGAAGAAGACAATCAGTGTCGTGTGGTTCCTCAACCTGGCTATAGCGGACTTCCTTTGCTGTGCTTCTCTGCCTCTGCGCATTGCAAGGGAACTTTGCATTATCTCATACTTACCATATTGTATATCAATCCTGATTGTATTTGGTATGAACATGAGTGCCAGTGTTTTATTCTTGACAGCCATGAGTATTGACCGCTGTGTATCAGTCTTGTGGCCATTCTGGGCTAAAGCTCACAGGACACGTAGACTAGTGAAGATCACTGCAGGGGTTATTTGGGTGTTGAGTTTGCTCCTGAGTTGTTTTGTGCTTTTCTCAAATGGTTGGTGTATTTCCTCTATGTATAATGATGACTCTAACATAAAACAGACCACCTGGCCTATCAGATTAGTTATAATGTTTGTGATCCCTTTTCTCATCATCTTGACCAGTTATGTTATTATTTTCCTCAAACTTAGAAAATGTAAGAGACCCCAGAGATCTCAGAGACCCTACAGGATCATCACCACTGTTATATTGTGTTTCTTCATCTGCTGGTGTCCATATTACATCTGGCCACTGACACCTATTTATAACAGAAAAGCCATTCATTATGATATAATACATACTATTGTTTTCAACCTGGCTTACCTGAACAGTTGTATGAATCCAATCATCTATGTTTTTATGGGCCAAGATATTAAAGCTGGTTTCTTGCGATCTATCCCCGCCAGGCTTAGAAGAGCATTAAATGAACAACCTGATGACCTCAGCAGAGAACAGGAGGATTGTGTAAATACAGTACAGAAGTGTAACATTTATTAGAAAGAAAAATAAAATCTATATTGTATAAAATATTTGTAGTAATTCATATATTTAAAACAAAGATAAAAACAATTATCTATCAATCAATCTATCTATCTTCTATCTCATATCTCCATCTATCTATCTATCTATCTATCTATCTATTTCATATCTATCTATCTATCTATCTAGCTATCTATCTATCTCATATCTATCTATCTATCTATCTCATATCTATCCATCTGTCTATCTATCTATCTCATATCTATCTATCTATCTATCTATCTATCTATCTATCTATCTCATATCTATCTATCTATCTATCTATCTCATATCTATCTATCTATCTATCTATCTATCTATCTCATATCTATCCATCTATCTATCTATCTATCTATCTATCTTTCATATCTATCTATCTATCTATCTAGCTATCTATCTATCTCTATCTATCTATCTATCTATCTCATATCTATCCATCTATCTATCTATCTATCTCATATCTATCTATCTATCTATCTATCTATCTCATATCTATCCATCTATTTATCAATCTATTTATCTATCTCATATCTATCTATCCATCTATCTCATATCTATCCATCTATCCATTTCCATTTCTATCTATCAAAAAATAAAAATCAGCAGCAGTAGTTAAAAAAAATTATCCAAAGTATGCCAAGTTACAGTGGCTTGACCCAGAAACAAGTGATAAAGCAAACAAGAAGTGGTAGCACTCCAAATGTAGTAAAAGCTTGTGAATATTTAATCAGCTCACATGATGGAAAATCATCTGGGACCTTTCCAAAATATAATAATATACAGTAGTGTGCAAATGTTTTAGGCAAGTGTGGAAGAAATGCTGCCAAGTTAGAATTCTTTCAGAAATAGAACTGTTAATAGTTTATCATTGTCAATTAACAAAATGCAAACTGAATGAAGAAAAGAGAAATGTAAATCCCATCAATATTTGATGTGACCTTTGCCCTTTGGAGGAGGAGTCCTGGAGGTGATGATCCGGCCCCCACAGATATAGCCCTGATCTCATCATCATCCAGTCTGTCTGGGATGACATGAAGATACAGACGAATTGTAGCAAGCAACATCCACAGAAGATCTGAGCTTAGTTCTCCAAGATGGCAGCGGGAACAACCTCCCTGCCCTGTCCTGCCAAATACTGTCTGCAAGTACCGAGAAGAAGGGAAAGGGCAAAGGACCCTGTCAGAATGGACATCCACTGGTAGTGTGAATACCCCCTAACAATTCTATTTCTGAAAGAATTCTTACTTTTCAGCATTTTTTTGCATATCTGCCTAAAACTTTTTTGCAATACTATATATAATTTCATGGGGAGATACAAATCACATAGATTCTCTCCAGTATCCTTACTTATGATTTGGAACTTTTCCATTGTTGAGATGCCAATAATAATTTTAGAAACTATTCAATACTTTTTTTTTTTTTTTTTTAGATATTATCCAATATGATGAGGAACTTTACTCTGGCTATATGTGTCATACGTAATTGGAATATGTAGTTAGTTAGATGGATTTCTACGTCTCTGTGATTGGTGAGTGGGATCCAGTCCCTGCCCAGATCTGTCCACCTTTACACCTGATGATATCACTGGATATTTGTATATTATATACACTTACATAATGTTTATATGATGGATTTATGTACTATACACTTTATTTAATCTATCTATTGATATATCTGCCTATCTATCTCATATCTATCTATCTATCTATCTATCTATCTCATATCTATCTATCTCATATCTATCTATCTATCTATCTATCTTTCTATCTAATATCTATCTATCTATCTTTCTATCTAATATCTATGTATCTATCTGTTTAGCTGTTCAAATATTTACATTAATGTTTGCATGATTTTGCTATTTTAAGTATTTTTACAGATATAGCTAAATTAAACTTGACACTTGCCTTTGAAGGAGTCAAGTTCTGTACCACAGTACAGATAACATGTTACATGTCAAGTTGAATTTTTCTAAATCTGTGTGTTTTTCAAAATAGGTATTAACATAACTATTGTAAGAGTATTTCTCTATATAATATGGAGGATGTTGTATTGACTAAATAAATAATTAAGAATTCATTAAAAAATTAAGAACAGTAAAATAGTAGCAATCTTGACTTTTAGACTAAGGTCCCAAATATCCAGTCACAGCCTAAAAACTCTGCGGCAAAGACCACGGTAGAGTTTTTCTCTCTGGACTTTTGCTTCTATTAATTATACCTACACAGAAAACTCCAGAGTTTCCGTAGATATAATTGGCATGCTGAGATTTGCAAAAATGGTCACCTTTTTTTTAAAATCGCAGCATTTCCACTGCGGTTTCTTTTCTGCATTGTATGGATGGGATTAGCCAGAATCACATCCACTTTGCAGGTACTGTAAAACGCAGCGTTTTTTGCCGCAGCATTTCCAATAGTGGCCAAAATGTAGATTCGCAACATGGGGCCCGGTGTCGATTGAAAGTTTACTGCAACAACATATTTAATGCATGAAGTGTTTAATTAAAATTTTCTGAATCTGTATGTTTAACTGTATCTATATTTATAAAACAGTATAAATAAATAGTAAAAGTATGAAACTTTGTAATATAGTTCCGTCTTTGTGTATTAGATGTGCTCTTATTTATTATTATTAAAAATCTTATTATTATTATTATTATTATTATCAATACTATTATTAATACATTTTTATTGTTATTATTATTGTTAATATTATTAAGAAATATACATATTATTATTATCATTATTATTATTATTATTACTGACGTTAGAATTTCTCAGCTTTCTTTTTCTCTCAGTATTTTATTTTTCTAAAGATGTATGTGGTGTCCATAACTGTAATCTTCTGTACCTCTGGGGTGGCCTATATGCTATGAAAGATTTTTTTTAAATGTTTTTGATAGTGCCTAGATCTCCGACCACCACATGCACAATTCTGGCTTTGGTTCTCCACAGTTTGTTCACTTCAGTCTAAAGATGTAACTTAATGGAAATCAACCAAAAATGAAAAAAAAAAAAAAAAGTACATTACTAAAATCTAACTTTTAATCAATAAACATGGTAAAACACCATCGCAGTGTATTCTTAAAACAACACCCCTCAGGGTTGCAGATCGGGGGGGCTAACTGGAAGATCTATAGGATTATGGAGCAGTCTATTAGCCGGTGCTGGGTGGCTGTCTAATGTAGCTGCCAAAAGGTCAAGTATACCATCTTAATATAGCATATACTGTCCCTAATAGGATGCCAACTGACAAATGTATGTGGAATACATGGAAGCTAGGCCACCGACAGAGAAAGATGCCACAATGCTATAGATACTTCCACAATTACAACCCCTATACCAGAGCACATGCGCTCCAATATTTACGTGAAACAACTGGGCCAGAGTCAAGCCACAATACGGATAAGGGGTGTGAAATACACAGACGATTAAAACGTATATCACAGACGTCTGCGATGTGTCCTTCCTGTTAATGCATACTATATGACAGGTTGGCAGCATTCAATTGTATAGCTGTCAGGGATATGGAGTGATCTATATGTGAGTATAGTTAGATCACAAGGTTGAGTCCATCTATGTTGAAATCTAACCAAGGTGTATGGTCAATGATATGCATGAAGTCCCCTCTTAATCCATGCAAGTAATCACAGGCTGTTACAATGTATCATTAGGGCTTCAGTAATGGATACAATAAGTAATTCAGTCAATGCAGCTCTAACATAGCAGCTATGAAACTGTAGCATTAACACTGAGCTTGGACGCTAAGCCAGTGAACCAGTGAACACACGTTGTACGACCCAACATTGTCTGTCTGTGGATATTATGTGGACACATAAGCATGAATGAGTTTGCATTCAAGTTTTGCATCCACAAAAATGTTAGCTTAAGACGTGTTTTGTCCATGATAACAATTAGAAACAATTGTCAACACATTCCAATGATGGATCCATGAAAAACAGACACAAAAGCCATCTGTATTTATTACCTCAAGCATGTATTAGTGTGGGGGTATAATAAACTGTATACAAAATAAGCAATTGGGTCGTACAAAAAGATGGATTGTGTGTAATTTTGCAATGTCAATTTTAAAACCCGTCCACTAGCTGATCTTCACCATTGCCTCAGTTAAGGAATCTAACAATGAACTTCTTCTCTATTAGAAAAGGGAAACCTCGTTAACTTGGTGGCCTGACATTATTGTTACACAAAGGCTGGGGCCCCATGTTGCGCAAACGCAGCTTTTTTTGTTGCGTTTTTTTGAGCCAAAACCAGTATATAAGTATTAGAACTTCCTATATATTCCCCATTCCTTTTGTAGCCATTCTTGGTTTAGGCTAAAAAACCTCAGCAAAATAATAATATATTGTGTGGGGGCCACTGTGGAGTATATAATACTGTGTAGGGGCCACTGTGGAGCATATAATACTGTGTAGGGGCCACTATGGAGTATATAATACTGTGTAAGGGCCACTATGGAGCATATGATACTGTGTGGGGGCCACTGTGGAGCATATAATACTGTGTAGGGGCCACTGTGGAGCATATAATACTGTGTAGGGGCCACTGTGGAGCATATAATACTGTGTAGGGGCCACTGTGGATCATATAATACTGTGTAGGGGCCACTGTGGAGCATATAATACTGTATAGGGGCCACTGTGGAATATATAATACTGTGTAGGGGCCACTATGGAGCATCTAATACTGTGTGGGAGCCACTATGGAGCATATTTTACTTTGTGGGGCCCACTATTCACATCACACCATCTGTTTTATAGCAGTCGCACACTATTATTACAGGCTGTAATAACATTGTCTGGTGATTATAAAACAGATCCTGTACCATGTAAATAGTAAAGGAGTCATGGTGCTCACAAAAACACCACAGTACCTTCAAACAATTGATCTGCAGGGGCCCCAGGTGTTGGACTCCCACTGATCTCATAGATCTCTTTGACTGTTAGGACCCTGCAGATCAGCTGTTTCCCACAGCACTCAGCTCCCAGTATTGTTTAGATGCCGGGCACTGCGCTCACCGTATTGTTGATAACTTAAGTTGTGGGTACTAAAACTGTATCCCTTTCAAATATCTGAGATACCACTGCAGAACCCATAACCATCACTATCAAGAATATGCTGTAGGGAGGGGGTAGGGGGGCCTGGACAAAAGTTGGCACTGGGGCCCTCAAGACTTTAGTTATGCCACTGGCTGTTGATATCAGTTCCTGCTCCCAACCACCTCTATTCTCTTATTTTCACTTTGATTGCTGGATAATGGACCAATCTGCCAGCTCTGCAAATTAAACTGATCTGCTGTGCCCTAACTACCATTTTTCACTGAAACCAGAAAATGAAGGGGAGAGGAGATAGCAGAGCATATGAAACTCCTCTGGATATAAAAACTCCTTGTGAAAATGCAGAGTTCTGCATTACCTGCAAAGTGGATGGGATTCTGGCTAATCGCTAAGACACATTGCAGAAAAAATTCAGCAGCAAAAATGCTACAATTTCAAAAATGGGGACTTTATTTGAGAAAATAACGTTACCCCAGTTCTTGGTAGTCCAATCCCTTGTCCTTCCTGCAGAATGTCCTTCTGTCATTCATGGTTTTCTAGGAGAGAATGGAATAACGTCCAGTGAAGAAAAGATGTCCGCAACCATAAGTCCTGTGTCATGCCAACAATAAAGCATCCTGGGACCATTCATGTGTGGGGCTGCTCTTCATGCAGAGGAGTGGGCTCACTCAAAATTTTGCCTATGAACACTGCCACAAATAGACAATGGTATCTAAACATCCTCCAAGAGCAACTTCTCCCAACCATCCAGGAGCAAATTGATGATGAACAACATAATGGAGCACCACGGCACAGGACAAAAGTGGTAGCTAAGTGGCTCAGTGAGCAAAACATTGAAATTTTTGGTCCATGGCCAGCAAACTCTCCTCATCACAATCCCATTGAGAACCTGTGGTCACATTGTGATAAATTCTAAGCACTTTTTAGAATGGGTAGTCTTCAGATCTGGCCCAGAAGTTCATATTCAGGGCGAATTGCAGAAATTCAGCCCCCTTAGATGACAATGGGCAGTAGTGCATGTCTCGATTTTTTTCCATGGACCAATACATCCATTTTTTTATTATTTTAAACCACTAAATATTTTTGCTTTCTTCTTAATATTTTATGAATAGTTTTGCTTAGATAACTTGTCATACTTGTCTGTGACTTTAGATTCTAATATCTGATATCTAATCATCCAGTGAGTCATGCTCTACTACATAAACAGCCTTTCGAATCCAGCCTTTTGAGAGCATTATAATGAAACAAGCAGATTAGAGTCACTTTCTCTGTTATTTACTAGTAGACTATCGTACAAGAAGTCAAAAAGAAAGCGGGAGACCCTTGTCTTCTCAGACATTTTAGAAGAAATTGTAAGGTAAGTTACAATGGCTTCCGGTTAAAATATTTTCATCCTTCCTCAACGTGAAAATAATTTCCAGCTTAGGAAGTTTTCTGCCTATATCTGCTTCTTCTGTATTACATTGCTGCTTTTTCATCTTTACTTGTCCTTAATTTGGTTTAGCATTTTGGTTGCTAGAAATTCTTTTACCCAGGGCAAACATAGTAACTTAGTAGATGAAGTTGGATGAAGACAAAGGTCCATTGAGTCCAACCTATTGTATAATCCTACAATGTTGATCCAGAGGAAGACAAAAAAACCCATGAAGCTGACGCCAACTGTCCTATATTGGGGTAAAAAAATTACTTCCTCACTCTGATTCCGGCAATCAGTATAAACCCTGGATCAACTTGTCTATGCCAAAAATCTAAAACCTGTAACCTGCAATATTTTTTTCTTTAAAGAAAGGCATCCAGGCCCTTCTTGCACAATGAATCCACCATCACTGCTCTTACACTAAAGAATTCCCGTCTATGATGCTGGTGAAATGTTCTTTTGTCGCTTCGCTTTGTCACTGTCATAGGGCTATGAGTAAAATGAGCATTAGAAAGTTCATTACCCTAACTCTGTGTCAGACAAATGTGTAATGTGAATACAGAATAAAATCACAGTGGAAAATAAATAAACACAGAGGGCGCCAGGGCGGAACAGAGAACGAATCAGGAACAGGTTTGGAGCAAACAGAAACAGAGGCGGGCTTGCCCAAGAGGCAAGGAGGGCACAGTCAGGACACGGATATATACATAACAGAAGGCCTGGAGTCCACAAGAGATAGATAGAAACATGGCAGAATGCAAGGCTAAACATTCATAGAAGAAAGCGAAACCCAGGCAAGCAGAGGACAAACGGAGGAACATAGACACCACAAGGCAGCAGAAATGCGGCAAGAAGAAGGAAAACACAACCAACAGGAATACGAGCAGAAGGACATATGTGTCCATTTTGTAGCTTAGGCCTGGGCACATCGCGCTTGCATTATGTTCAGGGACAGTTCCCCTCTCCACATGAAAATGTGGAGAGAACAGCGCGCAAGCAGGACTTTTCTCTCCGCATTTGTCCACCCTTCAGGCAGAAACCAAGCAGAAACCACACGGACCCCATTGTAGTCCATGGGGTCCACGGGTTTGTTTGGTAACCACTTTAGCGGATTAGGTTTCCGCTTGGGGGGGTCCCAAGGGACCCCCCGAACGGAAACCTGAACGCAGGTGTTAACCAGTCTTAGATACCTACATGGCAGAAGGACATGCACATCCATGTAGGAATGCCAAACAGAAGGACAGATAAGACCAGGCATATCAGGCAAGAACTAGAGAATAGGGCAGGCATACAGACAAACAGCAGAGCTCTGACCACACAGACAGAAGGACATTACTCCAAACATAGAGACAAGACATAAAGGAATACAGACCACATGTGAGCACACAGGAATACATCATGGAGACTAAGCATTGCTTCAGGATACAAATATATGAACAAGAGGCCATAACACACAGGAATGCAAAGCAAAACTGAAGCATTGCTCAGGCAGGGCATGGCTATAGAAGTAGACTTTTATACAGGCAGGCAATGAGTGGCAGAAGGAAGCTTTCAGACGAGCACACTTATCCTTAAAGAAACAGGAGCGCACATAGAGGTAACCAGGTGGCAATGTCTGCAAGGAAAGGCAATATACTGGCATTGTATTAACCTTCCAAAGAAATTGAATATAGAGTCAAAATATCATGCCCTCCTCAATATGGTATTTCGAAAAAAAGTCAGAATATGGCCATGTAAAGATTTTTGTTAAGTTTTTTTAGCTTTTAAGATATTAAAAATATTGCAGAATGTCATATTAACTGCACAGTGAATGCCATAAAAGCCAAACTCATAAGAAAATGGATCATACATAATATATTTCCAGTTCCCCAGTACCTTGTATGGAATATTAGTGCCATTAAATATTAAATTTTGAGACATTGATTTCCACTGCACTGCCCTTCATGCCAGAATTTACTGTAGCTACCAGCCACTGGAGGCAGCAGCAGTACCGGGAGGAGCAGAGCAGTTATTGTTATGGTGGAGAGCCGATATGAATTAACATATTTTGCAAAATATTGATTTGATTTAGATTTCTCTTTTGTTCATTCACTTCATAAAAAACATTGACGGGATTTAAATTAATTTTTTTCTTCATTCACCTCATTTTGTTAATTGAGAAAAACAGATGATTAACACTTTTATCTTTGGAAGCATTCTTACTTTGCAGCATTTTTTCACACCTGTCTAACACTTTATATATTGTAATTTTTTTAAAATTTATTTATTTTTTAATTTTCTCCTTGAAGTATGTTATCAGTGTATCATTCATGTTAGCAAAACCTCTCAGGCATCCTAGTAAGGCTCGGCACACCTATCCCGGTCTCCACCTGGGGATTCCACATTCTGCTTTAAAACTGCGGAGAAAAGTCCTTGCTTAGTAAAAATCAGTAAGAGCAGCTACATGGGCACATGGTAAATTTGAAACAATAGAACTCTATATGTACCCTTATTATTATTACCTTATTAAAGTTGCAGACGTTGCACAACAACGCACAGTATTTACACCTAACGGAAACCTAATCTCTTACAAGCAGTTACCCGTAAACCTCAACCCCATAAATATAATGTGGGTCTGCCGGGTTTCCACCCTGTTCCGCCCGAAAAGGCAGAAAAATGAAGAGATTTTTCAAGCATTTTTTTAAGCTGATTAGGGTACGAAACCCCGAACAGAATACAGATGCAGGGTGAACTTACCTAAAACAGTTGTTGGCTACGTCGCACAAAAGTTTTAGGTCTCTGATATGGCTTTAAAAATACAATGAAGTTGCAGATGTGTTGCATGCAAGGCACTGACACATGCATATTGCTTTGAAATCTATGATAAAAAAGTTTGTAACTTGCAACTAGAGATGAGCGAATCGAAGCTGCAGAAATGGAATTCGATCCGAATTTCAGGAAATCTTCGATTCGCCACAATTCTGGATTTCCTCACGCTTTGATGCATCGAATCGCATTTTTTTATAAAATGGCCGTCGCACATGTTAGGACAAGGGGGAAGGGACTCTGGGAGTGCGGGATCACCCACAATGCCAAGCGTGCAGCTAATCAGCAGCCAGCAGGACCTGTGATGTTACAGCCCTCTAAAATCCCTCAGCCATTTTAGGTACTGTAATTCCACATCACTCTTACTGTAGGGACAGATGTCAGCAGGAGCTAGGGAAAGACTTAGAAAACATATAGAATTTCAGGGAAAGAGGCTGAGCCTTAGAACTGTAGGGAAAGAATATGGAGGAATTGAGAGAAGAATTAGGGGTGGTTGCAGGGTCATTTACAGCAAGAATTTGCAGCATAATTCACATTGCAGCACTCACTGCCGTTATACTGCTGCTCATTACTCATATCTGTGTCTTCAAGGTGGAAAACAACAAGCCTTTTGTAGTGCAGTTCAGCAAAAAAAAGTGAAATATCATACACTAATATCTGCACGCATCTGTAAAAAATGCCTTTTTAAAAGCGTTTATTATAAGGTGCTTATTCACTGTTCTTCCAAAGCATAACATTAGTCAGTACTATTGTGCCAAAGAAAACTGAAATATCATCCAATAATATCTGCACTTATGTGTAAAAAAAAGCCTTTAAGGTTATTAAGGAAATGCTTAATAACCAGATTGAACACATGTGCCATGCAGGGCGCAGGGCTTAGCCCTTCTTGACGAAGCGTCGACACCATGTTCTTCCCATTGTCGGTAACCATGGTTCCGATTTTGAGGTGTCGCGGAGAAAGCCAGGATTCAATTTCTTAAGGAAGGACACAGAACAGTTTCTTCCCGTGTGACTCCGTTCGCCCAGGCAAACGAGGTGTAAAACAGCGTAACACCGCTGTGCCCTGCACATGTTGTATACTGGAGGAGCACTGTGAATTGTCCCTGCAGTGGAGGCTGACAAGACAGTGGAGGATGAGGTGTACATTGTTGCAGGACCAACGGCGTGAGAACATGGAGGCTGAAGCTGCGTCACCTGTCCAAGTTGCTAGCGTGTCTGGGCAGGCACCACATTAACCCAGTTGGCCAAAAATGACATATATTGTCCTTGACCGTAGTTTCTCCGTGCACTTTGGAAGACACCGACAGGCTCAAGGACTGGCCCACCTTCTCTTCTACATATTTGTGCAAGGCTGGTACTGCCTTCTTGGCAAAGAAATGATGGCTTGGGACTCCCCACCTCGGCTTGGAACAAGCCATCAGTTCTCTGAAAGGTGCAGAGTCCACCACTTGGAAAGGGAAGGACTGCAGCACCAGCAACTTGGACAGGAGCACGTTCAGCTTCTGCACTGTTGGATGAGTGCACGCATACTGTTGTCTCTTCAAAATCGCTTCTGTGATGGATTGCTGACGCAATGACTGATTAGAAGGAGGAGCAGGAGCATCACGATGATGGGAAGGACACACAATTTCCTTTGGCTGAGGTGGTGGAGCCTTGACTGCCTGAAATGGGGTGCGAGCCACGGGGTACTGCAGCGGTTGCTGCGGCAGGCTGGACCACCACATAGGAGCCACAGCTCTCCCAGGCCACTTTATGGTGACGCTGCATATGTTGAAGCAGGGCTGTGGTGCCAACATTGGCACCCTGGCCACGCTTCACCTTCTGCCCATAGATTGAACATATGGCCATGTTGACCGCCCTCGGTGGCTTTACAAAAAACTGCCACACCGCCGAGTAGGTGATTTTACCCCCCAACACTCCGTGCTAACTGACTGCTACCGCCACTACCTCCGTGAACCCCTGCACCACTGCTTTCCGGGCAGGTAGGCTGCTGCGAAGCAGGTGGTCTACCCCGGGCACGTTTAGCTCCTGACCTCACACTGCTGCCACCCTGCTGACTCCCCCGCTGCCTCATGTGCAAGCTGCAACCCTCTTGATGATGGTTCTCCTGATGATGGTCAAGCCCCTCTCAATTACGATCGGCTACATCGTCATCCACTACAGTCTGCAGTTCACTGATGTCCTCCTCAACACCAGCTCCCACGCCATTCTCCTCATGACTACTTGCCCGCCTACCACAGGAATCGGCGGATGTCTCCTTCACATCTTGGCTGAGCAATAGCTGCTGACTGTCCTCTACACTTACCCCAGTCCCATGGGTCCACTGCCTTGGGATAACCTTAGACTCTGACCTATCCTTCAAGCCGCACATCCAAACCCTCAACACCCCAGAAACTACAAAGATGCTAGTCCATTCCCTCATAATCTCCCGCTTAGACTACTGTAACACTTTTCTCCATGGCACCCCAGGAAATACTCTCACCCCCTTCCAGTCCACCTTAAATTGTGCTGCTCGCTTAATACACCTCTCCCCCCATTCTTCATCGGCTGCTCCTCTCTGCCAATCCTTTCACTGGCTACCCATTGCCCAGCGAATAGAGTTCAAATTTCTAACGCTGACATACAAAGCCATCCACAACCTGTCCCCTCCATATATCTCCAACCTGATCTCTCGCTACCTGCCCACACGTAACCTCCGATCCTCCAAAGACCTCCTACTCCACTCTGCTCTTATCCGCTCGTCACACAACCATCTCCAAGACTTCTTCCGTGCATCCCCCATACTCTGGAACTCATTATCAAGATACATAAGACTGACCTCCACAAACACTTCAAGAAGGCCCTGAAGACTCACCTATTGAGGAAGGCCTACAACCCCCAATAACGCTACTGTCTCCACACCACCACCTGAACAGCCTCTACCCTCACCTTCTGTCTCTATCCCTCATAGATTGTAAGCCCTTGGGGGCAGGGCCCGCTATCCCTCTGTGCCAGTTGGTCACTGTTAATATTATCTGTTTTGTATATCTTGTGTACCGTATGTTAACCCTCAAATGTAAAGCACCATGGAATTAAAGGGAATCTGTCAGGGCAATTTGGGACACTAAACCACCCACATGTCCATATGGACTTGGGGTTTAGTGTCCCAAATCGCCCTGTTATAACGCAATCCATAGCCGCATTAAAAATAAAAAAGTTTTATACTCACCTGGCCGCTGTACTCCCTGCGCCTGCACCGTTCTTCAATGAAGCCAGAAGAGAACACCTCGGCTTCAGTGCGCATGCCCCGCAATTATGCAGTGAAGTCGAGGTGTCCATCATTGGCTTCCCTGAAGAACAGCGCAGGCGCTGGGAGGTGCCTCATGAATAAGTGGAATATGGTGCTATATAAATAAACAATAATAATAAATAATAATAATACCTCCTCCTCACTGTACAGTGGATCTGAGCCCACAGCATAGAGTTCTTCTCTAGCTAAGGGAAAAGAAAAGGACATAGACAGGTTGAGGACAGGTGAGAGCACAGGGCCTGCTGCCGGGCCATGCCAATAAAGGGTTGTGTTTGACGAACCCACCAACTCTTGGCTGGGGGTGTCTGTTGTGACTTGGCATGGATTGGATGACCGAGTCAACCAGTCTACAACCGTTGGGTTGCTGGTCAAGACATGACCGCTACTTGACACTGGGAGCTCAGGCCTCTGTAACTGACCCCTGCTGCCACGCCCCCTTACTCTGCTGTGACCTGTGCCTGTGCCAGAAACATTTAGGCCTGCATCCCTGCCCTATGCATGGCCTCTCGCTTCTCTGTCTCACATACTGTTCAATGAAAAAACGTAATTGCAAAGGGCAAAAAGGCCTGTTATTTTCTACTTTGAAGACAATGGCAAATATGCCCCTTATTTCTTTCCCCACTAATGAACACCTATAATAAAAGTGTGATAAAGGCAGAGATTTGTGGCTCCGAATTATTGAATTATTGACAATACTGTATTGACAAATGGCCTGCAACTTTATACTGAGAACAAAATGGTGAATATGGTCCTCCTTATGGGTTTCCACACTAATAAACACCTTTAAATAAGGTGTATGCTCCTCCAGCATACCACATGTGCAGGGCACGGTGGTGTCACGCTGTTCTACACCTCGTTTGCCTGGGTGAACAAAGTCACACAGTCCCATTCCTGTTAAAGTCACCCTTGGATCAAAAAACAGCAACAAAATCTGCAAAAAAAGCAGCTTTTATGCAATGTGGTCCTTCTCCTCTTCAGACTACAGCACATGGGTTACATTAAATATTTTAAATTTTTCAATTTCATCTGACCACAGAACAGTTTTCGATTTTGCCTCAGTCCATTTTACATAAGCTTTGCCCCACAGAAGCTGGGTGTATTTCTGGATTGTGCTGATATATGGTTATAGTGATTAGTGGAAGTATTCCTGAGCCCATGCAGTGATTTACCAGAGATACAGATATTATTGCTCTGTGTGTTATATAACTAATAGTACACATGTGGACAATATTGTTGGTACCTCTCCCTCGTTTAATGAAAGAAAAACCCTCAATGGTCACAGAAGTAACTTGAATCTGACAAAAGTAATAATATATAAAAATCTATGAAAATGAACAAATGAAAGTCAGACATTGCTTTCCAACCAGGCTTCAACAGAATTTTTTAAAAAAGAAAACTGATGAAACAGGCCTGGACAGAAATGATGGTTTCCTTAACTTAATATTTTGTTTCACAACCTTTTGAGGCAATCCCTGCAATCAAACGATTCCTGTAACTGTCAATGAGACTTCTGCACCTCTCAGCAGGTATTTTGGCCACTCCTCATGAGCAAACTGCTCCAGTTGTCTCAGGTGTGAAGGGTGCCTTTTCCAGACGGCATGTTTCAGCTCCTTCCAAAGATGCTCAATAGGATTTAGGTCAGGGCTCATAGAAGGCCACTTCAGAATAGTCCAATGTTTTCCTCTTAGCCATTCTTGGGGGTTTTTAGCTGTGTGTTTTGGGTCATTCTCCTGTTGCAAGACCCATGACCTGCGACTGAGACCAAGCTTTCTGACATTGGGCAGCACATTTCTCTCTAGAATCCCTTGATAGTCTTGAGATTTCATTGTATCCTGCACAGATTCAAGACACCCTGTGCCAGATGCAGCAAAGCAGCCCCAGAACATAACAGAGCCTCCTCCATGTATCACAGTAGGGACAGTGTTCTTTTCAAGATATGCTTCATTTTTCCGCCTGTGAACATAGAGCTGATGTGCCTTGCCAAAAATTTCTATTTTTGTCTCATCTGTCCATAGGAGTTTCTCCCATAAGCTTTGTGGCTTGTCAACATGTAGTTTGGCAAATTCCAGTTTTGTCAGATTCAAGTTATTTCTGTGACCATTGTGGATTTTTCTTTCATTAAACAAGGGGTACCAACAATTTTGGCCACGTGTGTATATAGTTTATATGATCTCACAACTGTTTCCTATAGCAGAATGTCACTTTTTGATTTTACTTGCACTAATGTGTATGCACAAATTGTCACATGACAGACATGATAAGCATATTTTTATATTATTATGGTTTGATGGTGGAGACATCGGGTAGTGCATGGAAGCTATTGTGACACTTCTCTGGATCCCTTTAGGTGATCTACTCTATACACATGCTTCACCGTCACCTCTAATTACCTATTAGGACACTTATATGATACTCACATGTTTTTATTTGGATATTGATAATTTTGCACCTCATATATTTAAATGGATGCTCATATTGCACTACGATTGCTGTAATAGAATATATTGCACTTTTTTATATGATTGCTGACTAATCACTTACGTGGTCTGTATATTATATAAACTTGTATTTGCACATCATTCACTGCTTGACAAAGGCTCAAGTGTTTGAGCTGAAATGTTGCAGCATTTTTTGTATGGAGCAATAAACCCACAATTTTCACTATTTTTCTATGGAACGTTGCCTATTTTTTTTCTTTTTTTACATATTGGGACATGCTTGTACCTTGAGGCTGGCTCCCCTATCTTGCTGGGGCAGTCTTTCTATCTTTCTGTTTATCTCTATTGTAATAACGTGTGCATGATTTTACTATTGTGTTTTAAAGAGGGCTTTTCATGTCCTCATGCACGTGTGGTATTACAGTGCCTTGCAAAAGTATTCGGCCCCCTTGAACTTTTCAACCTTTTGCCACATTTCAGGCTTCAAAAATAAGGATATAAAATTTTAATTTTTTGGTGAAGAATCAACAACAAGTGGGACACAATCGTGAAGTGGAACGAAATTTATTGGATATTTTAAACTTTTGTAAAAAATAAAAAACTGAAAAGTGGGGAGTGCCTTTTCGGCCCCCTTAAGTTAATACTTTGTAGCGCCACCTTTTGCTGCGATTACAGCTGCAAGTCACTTGGGGTATGTCTCACATCGAGAGACTGAAATTCTTGCCCATTCTTCCTTGGAAAACAGCTGGAGCTCAGTGAGGTTGGATGGAGAGCGTTTGTGAACAGCAGTTTTCAGCTCTTTCCACAGATTCTCGATTGGATTCAGGTCTGGACTTTGACTTGGCCATTCTAACACCTGGATACGTTTATTTGTGAACCATTCCATTGTAGATTTTGCTTTATGTTTGGGATCATTGTCTTGTTGGAAGATAAATCTCCGTCCCAGTCTCAGGTCTTTTGCAGACTCCAACAGGTTTTCTTCCAGAATGGTCCTGTATTTGGCTCCATCCATCTTCCCATCAATTTTAACCATCTTCTCTGTCCCTGCTGAAGAAAAGCAGGCCCAAACCATGATGCTGCCACCACCATGTGTGACAGTGGGGATGGTGTGTTCAGGGTAATGAGCTGTGTTGCTTTTACGCCAAACATATCGTTTTGCATTGTGGCCAAAAAGTTTGATTTTGGTTTCATCTGACCAGAGCACCTTCTTCCACATGTTTGGTGTGTCTCCCAGGTGGCTTGTGGCAAACTTTAAACCAGACTTTTTATAGATATCTTTGAGAAATGGCTTTCTTCTTGCCACTCTTCCATAAAGGCCAGATTTGTGCAGTGTACGACTGATTGTTGTCCTATGGACAGACTCTCCCACCTCAGCTGTAGATGTCTGCAGTTCATCCAGAGTGATCATGGACCTCTTGGCTGCATCTCTGATCAGTCTTCACCTTGTTTGAGATGAAAGTTTAGAGGGACAGCTGGGTCTTGGTAGATTTGCAGTGGTCTGATACTCCTTCCATTTCAATATGATCACTTGCACAGTGCTCCTTGGGATGTTTAATGTTTGGAAAATCTTTTTGTATCCAAATCCGGCTTTAAACTTCTACACAACAGTATCACGGACCTGCCTGGTGTGTTCCTTGGTCTTCATGATGCTCTCTGCGCTTTAAACAGAACCCTGAGACTATCAGAGAGCAGGTGCATTTATACGGAGACTTGATTACACACAGGTGGATTATATTTATCATCATCAGTCATTTAGGACAACATTGGATCATTCAGAGATCCTCACTGAACTTCTGGAATGAGTTTGCTGCACTGAAAGTAAAGGGGCCGAATGATATTGCACGCCCCACTTTTCAGTTTTTTATTTTTTACAAAAGTTTAAAATAACCAATAAATTTCGTTCCACTTCACAATTGTATCCCACTTGTTGTTGATTCTTCACCAAAAAATTTAAATTTTATATCCTTATGTTTGAAGCCTGAAATGTGGCAAAAGTTTGAAAAGTTCAAGGGGGCCGAATACTTTCGCAAAGGCACTGTATATACCGCTAGAAAGCCACTGAATTCAATGCACTGTCAGCTTTCCCCTTATGTGGCCCGGGGCTGGAGATATTGGTGCCTTTAGTTTTGGCACCGATCTCTGCCCACTGTCAGAAGAGCGTTCTTGACAGTCTAGCCGAGCTGTGAGGAACCCCCCCCCCTGACAGTACTCGCCCATAGCGCTGTACAGTCAGAGGGGGCATTCCTTACCTCCCAGTGATGACGCTGAGCTGTGAGGAATGCCCCTCCAGTACAGGGCTATGTCAGAGTACAGTCAGGGGGGGGGCGTTCCTCACAGCTCAGCTAGACTGTCAGGAACTCCCTTCTGACGGTGGGCAGAAAAATAACGGCACCGATATCTCCAGCCCCGGGGCACATAACGGGAAAGCCGACAGTGAATGAAGACATGAATGGTCGTCTTTAAGGACTGGTAAAATGGTTTGCAAGTAGTTTTTTTTTTTTAAATCTGTATAATCACATTTATTCTGGGAAGTATTTGTCTACAAGTTTAGTGAATATTCTAATAATAAAGAAAAAAAAATAATACCCATTGTGTACTGTAAGAATTTTATGCACATAGTAAAACTTAGTAAACCTCCAATAGAGTATATAGTATATGGACTGCAGGTTTTAGCCAAAATATCTGCATTGACTAAAGTAAGGGGATCATGGTTGAAGACTGAGGAAAAGTAATAAAAAAGGAAACATTTTTTACAAATTCTAGAAAGTTATAGAATTACAAAATGTACAATGTATCTCACATTTATCTATATATCAATCCAAGATGTGCTTTTACAGGTAGAATACCAGATTCATGTGTATGTTGATAAAGATAGTAACCCCATGTCATTTTTGTTACATTTTAATAGATTCACTCTGTAGATCAGTGGTCCTCAACCAGTAGCTCGGGAGTCACAACCCCATCTATGTGGCTCGCTGTGGAAGTCCTCAGTTATGGTAATATTGAACATGTTTCTGAACTAATACCAATTTAGATGATGTAATACCACTAGTAGAATTACAGTAAGATATCTGCAAATGTTTGTAATTTCTCCAAATTTACATTTTTTTCATGCTATGTTCAAAAGCCAAAGCCAAGAAAATCTCAGTAATCCATGCGTACTGTACTAGAGGGTTATCTTGTATATTGTACTTTTTCTTTATTTAAATAGTGGGCAATGCTCAGTGGCCGTCCAGGAGAGGGTTGGTTAGGCAATGAACTTAGGACTCCTGGTGCCACTTCTGCTCAAAAGTTTCCACATGTGAAGCCTTGAATTCCACCTTACTGTCCTTACTGTTATTTTATTTAAACCATTCCACATTCTTGTTTTCTAATTTTATTATGTTTAATTTTCCATTGTACATTATATGACTTATTTATAATTCTTGAATTATATTTTAACCTATCGGACATCTAATCCATCCATGAGTCATGCACTACTTGATAACCCTTCATAAGAATACAGCCCCATGATAATATCAGATTCTAATCATTCTCAGTTATTCTGTTGTAAAAGTTATAAAATCCTTGCTTTCACAACTGTGGATACATTTCACTGGTAAAACTCCTGCATGCACTCTCTACCATATAGTGAATTACTGACAGAGCTATTCATTGGACACCAGGTGAGTGCAGCTCTACGTTGCTTTTTGTACATTGTGTGTTCAGTTCTCTGAAGAAGTTCCCATTCTTAGCATAGAAAGTGCTTTCCAGCTTCCTACCGATATTTATGACTTTTATTTATGAGGATTTCCTTTATCTGTATTTATTTATTTATTTATTTTATTTTTCTTAGTTTTTGTGGATATTTTGTTTGCTTTGACATTTGGTTATTAGTTTTCCATAAAGTTTTGGTCTTAGTTTACAATATTTTCAATAATAAACTTGGAACTCTGTTAACTTTATTTTATTACATTTTTGAATTATTATCTAATAATTTAAAATTTCCCTATATTATATTTTTACATAACTTCAATTGATTCAAAGGAAAAATATTTTGTATTAAAAGTCAATATAAAATACAGTTAGTGACAAGACTCCAAAGATGCAAAGGAGGTGATCCTGACTTCATACTCTTCTTTTCCAAAAATAGAAAATGATAGCAGCATCTTTATTCACGTTCGCTACTTGTGTAAGTTCCTACATACAGAGAAACTTCAAAGCTTTAACCTGTGTATTGTTCTGTCTTGACAAAGAACCAATCACCACACATTTCAAAATGTTGCTGTTTATTTGTATATGGGACTTACAGAAAAAATTGTGGTTTAGAATAAGGAACTTGAAAAAGGAGGCTGTTCCATGCTCCATGCATTGAATTATAAGTCACCTTTTAAAAAACAATAAATAAATAAAATAATAATAAAATAATAATAATAATAATAATAATAATAATAATAAAAATAATAATAATGATATTAATAGATACATATTTCTTTGAAATTAATATATATTTTTAGCACTACATTGTTGTGTTTTTGAAGCATGACTCAGAATTTAGCATTGTTGCCTTGTAACATTGGGGTTCGAATATAGCTCTGGGCTACATCTGCATGGCATTTGTATGTTGTCTCCATGTTTGTGTGGCTTTCCTCTGTGTTATATGGTTTCTTCCTGCTTCCTATAAAATTGACCATAGTCGGTGTTGCCTATGAGCACTTACTTGGTATCCACTAACTTCTCTGCTTCATAATTCCATAATTAAAATGCTGTATAAGGCTGAGGCACCACATTGCAGAAATACAGTGTATTTTGGTGAAGATTTTGTTGTGGTTTTTTGAGCCAAAGCCAGGAATGGCTACTAAAGGAATGAGGAATATATGGAAGCTCTTATACTTCATTCTTGTGCAGGGGGGCTCTTGCTTGCAGCAATGTCAGGCGTGACTGGCATTGCTGCGAGCAGGAACTCTCCTGCACAAGGGGTAGAGCTACCTTTCTGGGTCATAACCTAAGGCTCGATTGTGAGCATGTCCCCTTTCTTGCAAGAATCCTCCACTGAGGCATGAACTAGTCCCCTGATGAATGCTCTGTATTAATGAGGGAGTAAGAAATGCGTTGGTGTTGAGATCTTTGATTAGATGTATCTTACTAAGAATAGTCACAGGGTCAGATTGTCAGGACAAGAGCTATGACGAGATGATAGGATTTCATAGGGATGTATCCCTTACCCCTTGAACCGGTGATGTTTGTGTTAATGCATTATGGTTCCCAGCTCCGTTTTGTCCAGCCCTGGTAAGACGGTTCTTTTCATATTTGAGCACTGGTTCTGAGCACGTGGCCACTATTTGATTTTATACATGATTGCTATTTTAAGGAATATTAGTAAATGTTAAGTTTTATATATCATTTAATCCTGTTCTATTGTGACTTTATAAAAAAAAAAAACCACAACAAAATCTGCAACAAAACTGTGTGTGTGGGGCCTCAGCCTAAATATTAGAAGCAAACAACTAAAAGAAGCAATGGCTAGAATGAAATATTTCTCGTATGTTTATAAGATTTTTTAATATATATATAGTAAAAATATTTGTAGTGAAAATGAAAATAGATACAACGGGAGGAAAAAAGTAAATGACACCACTAAGGCTCAATTTACATTTTTCGTATTCTGATCTGTGACATGATCAAGTAAGATGGAACTAAGATTGGAAGCTCAAGGATTACAATCTCTTCACAACAATTTTGCTTCATTACATGTATATTAGGTCTCACTTTTTTGACAAAAGAGCAGAATACTGCACAATTATTTCCATAAAAAAATCTGATGTAAGATTGTTTGCAAAGTTGTTTTTTTCATCAAAGTCAGTACAATATAGATAGAAATATATAGATGGAAATAGAAAGACTTTTGTATCCATTATTAAGAGATACTTTATATTCATTCATCTAATCCTCTGATGGACCAGAATACTGAAACATGTCAGTACTGATTTGACTTTTACCTCAATATACAGATCTATCAGAGATCACTGCACTGAGTTATTAAATTCTAATGGACTGGGGCTTAGTGTTAGACAGTAAAAATACTTATACTATCCCCTCACTATTACTCCAGTGCACAACTTCACCAGGTGTACTGGGAAGAGCTGTGTACCAGCAGAGCTCCACCATCTAAAATTGTCTCCTGGTCACAGGATTGTATTATCAGGGGTCAATAACATGGATCTTCCTACTTGGATAGTACAAGCCTGCGACTACTAGTTCTATATTGATGGTTTGAACAAATTGGGAGTCCCACATACTTTTTATTCTATATATGCAGTGCTGTGAAAAAGTATTTGCCCCTTACAGATTTCTTTTGTTTTTGATTTTTTCCATACTAACATTTTAAAGATGATTAAACAAATTTCAATATCAGATAAAGATAACTTAAGTGAATACAAAATGCAGTTTTCCAATGATGATTTCATTTATTAAGGTGGGGGAAGAAGCTATCCAAACCAACCTGATGATGTGTATAAAAGCCTAAAATGGTCTGATAAGTGGGCATCCCCACCATATGTGCAATATCGACCCCACTTCAGATTCACACTTCCAGCATCTATTAGAGGAGTCGGGAAATGCTATGGAGAATCTAAGGGGTGCAAAATACTACCTATAGAGAATCTTTTGGGATGCCACTAAGTGAGAAACACATTTAGATGACCATTAAGGCAGGGAATAATCAAAATGCCATTGTTCATCTGTAAAGGTTTTATGGAGGTCACTCTCCCACTTCATTTAAAACAGGAGGCGTGAAGTATCCAAGTGTGTTATAACAGCCATGTAGGTCCTGTATATCCCCCCGTCCTCTTGACACTGAATGCATTACAGAAGTAACGCTCATAGATGGATATTGGAGTTGGTAATGCAAAAGGCATTGACAGCACCAAGTGATGTATTTTGAGATATTTATAAAACTCAGAAGATCTGAGATGACATTTCTGTCAAATGTGAGCGAACGTGTGCAACACTAAAGCTCCGTCACAGAGATCACCAAGAGCGTTAATGCTCGCTGCCAACCAAGAGTGAAGCTCCATCCCTGAGATAACATTTTGGATGACAGAAAGTAATAGCTGATTTTTGCACTAGGGGCAAAATGTGTCAGGTGGGTTGGGACAAATGCCATATAGAAATCGCTGCCCCCAAAGGGGGACTTAGGGCTGTATTACTAGTGGGTAAAATTATATCCTGCCATAAAAAATATCATAAAGAGGTTATCACAGACATTTCCAGAGATCTCCTCTCTTATAATTCCATTAATTTTGCTCCACTCCATAATTCAATGGGACAAACGCAACATTGGTGTTGCCCCCCACCACTCATGAATGGCTGAGATAAATGGCAGGTGATGCCAAAAACCCGCCTAGGTCACAGAGACCATGTTATCCTCCTCCTCTGCTCTTCTACCCTGTGTAATATGTGTAGGTGGCCATTTTAGTTTGTCCGGGGCAAATCGCAAAAGTTTTGGTTTTGTTTGAAAAATAAATATTTTGGAAAACTTGGTTAATGAACTGATCTCTAAACAGGAATGTACCAATATGACAACCATTGCCTTAACTTGAATAAATGTAGCAAACAAAGAGAACCCAAAGTAGGTGAACTGTAAATAATTCACATTAGGTACATGGTAAAAAAGTAGGAAATATTATGGTCTTGAACAGATAAATAAAATAAGTAAGTAAATGTTGCAGGATGACGCAGGTTACTTAATGATTAAATCACATAATAATCTGTTTTATTTATATTTCTTTCAGGTAAAAAGTCAAAATGGATCCTGACGATTATTATCCGAACATACCCGAAACAACACCGGATTATGACTACCTGTATGTTCCTCATTCTAACTCTAATAATATCCAGGCTAGGCTCTATTCACATCTTCATATAGGTCTCCATCTCAGTGTTCCTAGAATTTTATTAAAAATGTAGCATTCATTTTCTCATCAAAATTGTGGATAGCCGTCATAATCTCTCACACCCTTGTGTATATCAATAAGATGCATAAATTGTCAGTGATATCGATTGTGCAACAGATTAGACACTGCATTATGATTTACATTTATAACTACAGACGTGAACAGAATCTTAGGCTAAAGCCCCACATAGCGGGCTGCAGCAAAAAAGCGCTGTGGGAAAAACCATGGTGGTAACACATCACAGTTTTTCCCGCAGCACCTTTCACAGAAAGTCCACAGAGGTTTCCTCTGTGGACTTTCTGCTCCCACTATACCTATAGGGAAACAGCCAGTATATCCGTAAGTATAATCGACATGCAGCAATTTCCAAAACCATTGCGGTTTTGGAAATCGCAACATGCCCGCTGTACATATTTTCCCGCAATGTATGGATGGGATTCACCTTAAATAGACTTTCTTTCTGCTTTTATTATTGGGACGATACTTAAATTTGCTTAGTAAAAGATCATGTAGAGAGCCGCTGACATGGGCACATGGTAAATTTGAAACAATAGAACTCTATATGTACCATTACTAGGGGGGATTTTATTGTTCTTATTTAAAGAGGATCCACCTCCTCTCCTGACATGTCCATTTTAGCAAATTTGCATTCCCCATGAAATGTCATGAAATCTTTTCTTATTGCTTTTTGTTGTGATATTACCTTGTTATTCCTTCTAGTAATATATGAGTAGTTAGTCAAGTGGGTATTACTACTAGGAGGGCACATTGTCTGATACTGTCCAAGTGCTGGCACTGCCAGACTGTGCAGGGAAAGAAAACATTATAACCTTTTAGCATTACAGCTGGGGCTACATGGTGACGTGTCGAGCGGCAAAAGATGCAGATGTGTTGCACAACTAACGCTATGTTACATTTTGAATGGAAACCTAATCTGCTTACAAAGCGGTTACCCGCAGAAACCCGCAGACCCCATAGATTATAATGTGGGTCTGCCGGGTTTCCGCCAGAAAAATGTGGAAAAATGAAGAGATTTTTGAAGCATTTTTTAAGCGGATTAGGGTACGGAAACCCGGAACGGAATACAGGCGCAGGTGTGAACTTAGCCTACTGTCGCACAAAAGTGTTAAGTTGTTTATATGGCTTTAAAAACACAATGAAGTTGCAGACGTGTTGCATGCAAGGCACTGTCACATGCAACTTGCTTTGAAATCTATGGTAAAAAAAAGTTTGTAACTTGCAACCTTTGATCAAAATCCATCAGGTGGGGATTTTCTGCCACTGTTACATTACAATGAAAAAGTGACACCATAGAGTTAGGGTATGATCACGCAGCAGAATTTTCCTTAGCTAAAAAAATTCAGCTTTAGAAATTTGAAGCTGAATTTTTCCGCTTTACCAAATTCCACATTAAATTCTACACCTGCCAGGTGGTATTTTTCCACCTCCCATTCACTTCAATGAGAGTTGTCAGGCAGAATCCACCTGAAGATTAAGCATGAAGCTTATTTTTCCACTGAAAAAACTGCTAGAGAAAAAAAAATCTGTGTCTGCCTCCCATTGAAATCAGTAGAGGGAGGTTTCTGGTGGAAATCGGAGCTAATTTTGAGGTGAAATCCACCTCACATTCAGTGCCAAACAAATTTGTAGATTTTCTTAAAAACAAAGAGAGAAATATTCTAATTCTCTCATAACATCTAATGGCAGAGTATCACAAAATCATGTTGCTGTGAAAAGCTGGTTGTCTCATGATGCAGAGAACTGGACATGACCAGACCAGAGAAAAGGTCAAGAATTACACATCTATAAAAGTTGCAAAATGCTATTTTTTTGTTAAAATCTCAATTTCCAAACAATTTTTTAACTAAGTATACAAGTTATATGGAGTATGAGATGAATGACCAATGATACCCCACACTGGTTTTGCCCCTTGTTCTCTTTGTATGTCCAATACACAAGTAGATACTTATAAAGCTATCAATTGTTCATGAGCCTAACTTCTACCATATCATGTCTTTTAAGGTCATATCTCTATTATGATAACATTTTACAGAAGGTGTCAATTACCTTATACAGCATAATTTTTGTTCTTGGGATTATCGGTAATGGATTAGTCATCTGGATTGCCGGATTCAGGATGAAGACAATCAGTGCCGTGTGGTTCCTCAACCTGGCCATAGCGGACTTCCTATGCTGCGCTTCTCTTTCCGTGCTCATTGCAGAAGACTTTTTAACAAACTTACGTACATATACTTTTTGCATATTGGACATTATTCTGTTCACTCTAAACACAAGTGCCAGTGTTTTTCTCTTGACAGCCATGAGTATTGATCGCTGTGTCTCGGTCATGTGGCCATTTTGGGCTAAAGTTTATCGGACATATAAGCTAGTGAGAATCACTGCAGCAGTCATTTGGGTGTTGAGTTTGCCCTTCCCTGGTTTATTGCTATACATGAATGGATGGTGTAAAACTAATAGTCATTATAATGACTTTTTGCCTTTAGTAAAACTAAGAAAAAACATTTTTCCATTCATGTTCTTTATGTTGTTTGTGATCCCTTTTCTCATCATCTTGACCAGTTATGTCATTATTTACTTCAAACTTAGAAAAAGTAAGAGATCCCAGAGATCTCAGAGACCCTACAGGATCATCACCGCTGTTATATTGTGTTTCTTCATCTGCTGGTTTCCATATTATTTATGGCCACTAACACCCATGTATGATGTGGCAGCCTATTATCTATTCTTTACAATATGTATCATTGTTAATAGCCTGGCTTACCTAAACAGTTGTATCAATCCAATCATTTATGTTTTTATGGGCCAAGATTTTAGACGAGGTTTCTTGAGATCTATCCCTGCCAGGCTTAAACGAGCATTAAGTGAACTTCCTGATGACCTGAACAGAGAACCAGAGGATTGTGAACTTCAGTAACTCAACTACAGAACAATAAAATATATTCCACGTACCTATGTGGAAACCACTTAAGGCTGAGGCCCCATGTAGCTGAAAAGCTGCTTTTTTGTTGTAGTTTTGAATGAGAAGGGATACGTATTAGAGATTCCTTTATATTTCCAATTCCTGTTAAAGTTACCCTTGGCTCAAAAAACAGCAACAATATCTGCAACAAAAAAGCAGCTTTTATACAATGTGGGGACTTAGATGGGAGCGTAACTGGATGGTCCTTCTCCTCTTGAGACTACAGCACATGGTTTACATTAAATATTTCAAAGTTTTCAATTTCATCTGACCACAGAACAGTTTCCGATTTTGCCTCGGTCCATTTTACATAAGCTTTGCCCCACAGAAGCTGGCTGCATTTCTGGATTGTGCTGATATATTATGGTTAGAGTGATTACTGGAAGTATTCCTGAGCCCATACAGTGACTTACCTTACAGATACAGATATTATTGCTCTGTGTGTTATATAACTAATAGTATATACTTTCTATGATCTCACAAGTGTTTCCTATAGCAGAATGTCCCTTTTTGATTTTACTTGCACTAATGTGTATGCACAAGTTGTCACATGACCGACATGATAAGCATATTTTTATATTATTGTGGTTTGATGGTGGAGATGTCAGGTAGTGCATGGAAGCTATTGTGTCACTTCTCTAGATCCCTTTAGGTGATCTACTCTATACATGCTTCACAGTCACCTCTAATTACCTATTAGGACACTTGTATGATATTTACATGTTTTTATTTGGATATTGATATTTTTGCACAATTTTTTTGCACCTCATTTATTTAAATGGTTGCTACGTTGTAATACCTGGATCCTCATATTGCACTAGGATTGCTGTAATAGACAATATTGCACTTTTATTATGTGATTGTTGACTAGTCACTTACTTGGTCTGTATATTATACAAACTTGTATTTGCACATCATTCACTGCTTGACAAAGGCTCAAGTGTCTGAGCTGAAATGTTGCAGCATTTTTTGTATGGAGCAATAAACCCACAATTTTCACTATTTTCTATGGAATGTTGTCTACTTTTTTCTTTTTTACATATTGGGACATGCTTGTACCTGGAGGCTGGCTCCCCTCTCTTGCTGGTGCAGTCTTTCTATCTTTCTGTTTATCTCTATTGTAATAACATGTGCATGAT
This sequence comes from Leptodactylus fallax, assembly GCA_947044405.1. Taxonomy (NCBI): domain Eukaryota; kingdom Metazoa; phylum Chordata; class Amphibia; order Anura; family Leptodactylidae; genus Leptodactylus; species Leptodactylus fallax. Next base: position 91,367 of record CAMRHE010000777.1, read on the forward strand.
TTTACTGCTGTATTTTAAGGACTTGTAAAATGGTTTGCAAGCAGTTTTTTTTTTTTTTTTTTTAAATCTGTATAAGCACATTTATTCTGGGAAGTATCTGTCTATATATTTGGTGAATGTTCTAATAATAAAGAAAAAAAATAATACCCATTGTGTACTGTAAGAATTTTATGCACATAGTAAAACTTAGTAAACCTCCAATAGAGTATACAGTACATGGACTGCAGGTTTTAGACACAATATGTGCATTGACTAAAGTAAGGGGATCGTGGCTGAAGACTGAGGAAAAGTAATAAAAAAGGAAACATTTTTACAAATTGTAGAAAGTTATAGAATTACAAAATTATAGAATTTACAGAAAATTATAGAATGTACAATATATCTCACATCTATCTATATATCAATCCAAGATGTGCTTTTATAGGTAGAATACCTGATCCATGTGTATGTTGATAAAGATGGTAATCCCGTGTCATTTTTGTAACATTTTAATAGATTCACTCTGTAGATCATCGGTCCCCAACCAGTAGCTCGGGAGTCACAACCCAATCTATGTGGCTCGCTGTGGAAGTCTTCAGTTATGGTAATATTGAACATGTTTCTGAACTAATACCAATTTAGATTATATAATACCACTAGTAGCATTACAGTAAGATATCTGCAAATGTTTGTAATTTCTCCAAATTTACATTTGTGGTTCTCAACTACCAGTCAAAGCTGAACATAGCTCATAGTGAACAAAATTTTGAGAGCCTAGAACTGCTATGTTCAAAAGCCAAAGCCAAGAAAATCTCAGTAATCCATGCGTACTGTACTAGAGGGCTATCTTGTATATTGTACTTTTTCTTTATTTAAATAGTGGGCAATGCTCAGTGGCCATCCAGGAGAGGGTTGTTTAGGCAATGAACTTAGGACTCCTGGCGCCACCTCTGCTCAAAAGTTTCCACATGTGGAGCCTTGAATTCCACCTTACTGTCCTTACTGTTATTTTATTTAAACCATTCCACATTCTTGTTTTCTAATTTTATGATGTTTAATTTTTACATTGTACATTCTATGACTTTTAACCTATCGGACATCTAATCCATCCATGAGTCATGCACTACTTGATAACCCTTCATAAGAATACAGCCCCATGATAATATCAGATTCTAATCATTCTCAGTTATTGTGTTATAAAAGTTATAAAATGCTTGCTTTCACAACCGTGGATACATTGCACTGGTAAAACTCCTGCATGCACTTACTAGCATTCTGGTTTAGTAATTCCTCTCTACCATATAGTGAATTACAGACGGAGCTATTCATTGGACACCAGGTGAGTGCAGCTCTACGTTGCTTTTTGTACATTGTGTGTTCAGTTCTCTGAAGAAGTTCCTATTCTTAGCATAGAAAGTGCTTTCCAGCTTCCTACAGATATTTTTGACTTTAATTTATGAGGATTTGCTTTATCTGCATTTATTTTTTTATTTATTTTTTTTTATTTTATTATTTTTCTTAGTTTTTGTGGACATTTTCTTTGCTTTGACATTTGGTTACTAGTTTTCCATAAAGTTTTGGTCTTAGTTTACAATATTTTCAATAATAAACTTGGAACTCTGTTAACTTTATTTTATTTCATTTTTGAATTATTATCTCAGAATTTAAAAACTCCCCATCTTATATTGTTACATAACTTCAATTGATTCAAAGGAAAAATATTCTGTATTAAAAGTCAATTTAAAATTCAGTTAGTGACAAGACTCCAAAGATGCAAAGGAGGTGATCCTGACTTCATACTCTTCTTTTCCAAAAATAGAAAATGATAGCAGCATCTTTATTCACGTTTGCTACTTGTGTAAGGTCCTACATACAGAGAAACCTCAAAGCTTTAACCTGTGTATTGTTCTGTCTTGACAAAGAACCAATCACCACACATTTCAAAATGTTGCTGTTTATTTGTATATGGGACTTACAGAAAAAATTGTGGTTTAGAATAAGGAACTTGAAAAAGGAGGCTGTTCCATGCTCCATGCATTGAATTATAAGTCACCTTTTAAAAAACAATAAATAAATAAATAAAATAATAATAATAATAATAATGATATTCATAGATACAGATTTCTTTGGAGTGAATATATATTTTTAGCACTACATTGTTGTGTTTTTGAAGCATGGTGACTCAGAATTTAGCATTGTTGCCTTGTAACACTGGGGTTCGAAATTAGCTCTGGACTACATCTACATGGCGTTTGTGTGGCTTTCCTGTGGATTATATACTTTCTTCCTGCTTCCTATAAAATTGACCATAGCCGGTGTTGTCTATGAGCACCTACTTGGCATCCACTAACTTCCCTGCTCCATAATTCCATAATTAAAATGGTCCATATGGCTGAGGCACCACATTATGGAAACACAGCATATTTTGGTGAAGATTTTGTTGTGGTTTTTTTAAGCCAAAACCAGGAATGGCTACTAAAGGAATGGGGAATACATGGAAGCTCTTATACTTCATTCTTGTGCAGGGGGGCTCCTGCTCACAGCAATGTCAGGTGCGATGTCAGCCACTGAGGCATGAACTTGTCCCCTGATGAATGCTCCCTATTAATGGGGGAGTAAGAAATCTTTGAATAGACATTTCTTATCAGGTATAGTCACAGGGTCAGATTGTCAGGACAGGAGCCATGTACGGGACGATAGGGTTTGATAGGGATGTATCCCATGGAGATGTTTGTGATGATGCATTATGGTTTCCAGCTCCATTTTGTCCAGCCCTGGTAAGACGGTTCTTTTCATATTTGAGCACTGGTTCTGAGCACGTGGCCACTATTTGAGTTTATATATAATCACTATTTTAAGGAATATTAGTAAATGTTAAGTTTTATATATTATTTAATCCTGTACTATTGTGACTTTATTAAAAAAAATGCAGCAAAATCTGCAACAATAAAAGCTGCGTTTCTGCAATGTTGGGCCTCAGCCTAAATGTTACAAGCAAACAACTAAAAGAAGCAATGGCTAGAATGAAATATTTCTCATATGTTTATAAGATTTTTTTTTTATATATATATATATATAGTAAAAATATTTGTAGTGTAAATGAAAATAGATACAATGGGAGGAAAAAAGTAAATGACACCACTAAGGCTCAATTTACATTCACTGATCTGTGAATGGAAGCTCAAGGATTACAATCTCTTCACAACAATTTTGCTTCATTACATGTATATTAGGTCTCACTTTTTTGACAAAAGAGCAGAATACTGCAAAATTATTTCCATAAAAAAATCTGATGTAAGATTGTTTGCAAAGTTGTTTTTTTCATCAAAGTCAGTACAATATAGATAGAAACATATAGATGGAAATAGAAAGACTTTTGTATCCATTATTAAGAGATACTTTATATTCATTCATCTAATCCTCTAATGGACCAGAATACTGAAAAATGTCAGTACTGATGTGACTGTTACCTCAATATACAGATCTATCAGAGATCAGTGCACTGAGTTATTAAATTCTAATGGACTGGGGCTTAGTGTTAGACAGTAAAAATACTAATACGATCCCCTCACTATTACTCCAGTGCACAACTTCACCAGGTGTACTGGGAAGAGCTGTGTACCAGCAGAGCTCCACCATCTAAAATTGTCTCCTGGTCACAGGATTGTATTATCAGGATGGGAAGGGGTCAATAACCATGGATCTTACTACTTGGATAGTACAAGCCTGCGACTACTAGTTCTATATTGATGGTTGTGAACAAATTGGGAGTCCCACATACTTTTTATTCTATATATGCAGTGCTGTGAAAAAGTATTTGCCCCTTACAGATTTCTTTTGTTTTTGCTTTTTTCCATACTAACATTTTAAAGATGATTAAACAAATTTCAATATCAGATAAAGATAACTTAAGTGAATACAAAATGCAGTTTTCCAATGATGATTTCATTTATTAAGGTGGGGGAAGAAGCTATCCAAACCAACCTGATGATGTGTATAAAAGCCCAAAATGGTCTGATAAGTGGGCATCCCCACCATATGTGCAATACCGACCCCACTTCAGATTCACACTTCCAGCATCTATTAGAGGAGTCGGGAAATGCTATGGAGAATCTAAGGGGTGCAAAATACCACCTATAGAGAAGCTTTTGGGATGCCACTAAGTGAGCAACACATTTAGATGACCATTAAGGCAGGGAATAAACAAAATGCCATTGTTCATCTGTAAAGGTTTTATGGAGGTCACTCTCCCACTTCATTTAAAACAGGAGGCGTGGAGTATCCAAGTGTGTTATCCCCCTGCCCTCTTGACACTGAATGCATTACAGAAGTAACGCTCATAGATGGATACTGGAGTTGGTAATACAAAAGGTATTGACAGCACCAAGTGATGTATTTTGAGATACTTATAAAACTCAGAAGATCTGAGGTGGCATTTCTGGCAAATGTGAGCGAACGTGTGCAACACTAAAGCTCCGTCACAGAGATCACCAAGAGAGTTAATGCTCGCTGCCAACCAAGAGTGAAGCTCCATCCCTGAGATAACATATTGGATTACAGAACGTAATAGCTGATTTTTGCGCTAGGGGCAAAATGTGTCAGGTGGGTTGAGACAAATGCCATATAGAAATCGCTGCCCCCACAGGGGGACTTAGGGCTGTATAACTAGTGGGTAAAATTATATCGTGCCATAAAAAATCTCATAAAGAGGTACGGGTTATCAAAAACATTTCCAGAGATCTCTTGTAACGTCTCTGCCTGTTTGGGTCTCTGCGCCACCCTCCGTTCGCATGCTGCAGCAAAGGAGGTGTGTTCAGTTTGGTTCCTTGCATAGGTTTCTTGTTGCTCAGTCTGAACACTGTCCTAGACAATATAATGGATTTCCTGCCACAGCCGTGTTCTGAGCATTTCTCTCTGAACCGCATATAGTTAATCCCAGCCTTGTCTGTGTGATTGACAGCCTGTCTACCAATTCAGTCTGGGACTTGCCCAGACTTTCTATAAACAGGTTGTCAGCCCTCACATGGTGGCTGGTTATTGCTTGTGCGTTCTGGCTATTATTCCTTGCTAGTATTCATATTCCTGACCCCTGGCCTTGACTTTTGACTATTTTCTTGGATTTTGATTCTGTACTGCATTGCTCACCTGTTACCGAACCCTTAGCTTCCTGACCTCTCTTTTTGTTGTTTGTTCTGTCTGTGTTCTGTGTTGCCACTTACTCAGTATAGGGCTCGTCTTCAGGTTGTCCTTTTACCATTTAGGGTAACTGAGGCAATAGGAAGGGACAGTGGCTGGGGTGAGATTAGGGCTCACTTGTCTCTGTCCTTCCTCCCAGACCCCTGCAGTAGTGTCAGGGTATTGCTACATCTGGCAAGACCCTAACACCTCTCTTATAATTCTATTAATTTTGGTCCACTCCATAATTCAATGGTACAAATGCAACATTGGTGTTGCCCCCCACCACTCATGAATGGCTGAGATGAATGGCAGGTGATGCCAAAAACCCGCCTAGGTCACAGAGACCATGTTATAATAATAATAATACATTTAATTTATATAGCGTCAACATATTTCGCAGCACTGTACAATTTGTAGAGTTCAAGTACTGACAAAAAAGATGCATTACAAAGAAATATTCAATTCACAGACTGGGACTGAGGGCCCTGCTCGCAAGAGCTTACAATCTATCCTCCTCCTCTGCTCTTCTACCCTGTGTAATATGTGTAGGTGGCCATTTTAGTTTGTTCAGGGCAAATTGCAAAAGTGTTGGTTTTGTTTGAAAAATAAATATTTTGGAAAACTCAGTTAATGAACTGATCTCTAAACAGGAATGTACCAATATGACAACCATTGCCTTAATTTGAATGAATGTAGCAAACAAAGAGAATCCAAAGTAGGTGAACCGTAAATAATTCACATTAGGTACATGGTAAAAAATTAGGAAATATTATGGTCTTGAACAGATAAATAAAATAAGTAAGTAAATGTTGCAGGATGACGCAGGTTACTTAATGATTAAATCACATAATAATCTGTTTTATTTATTTTTCTTTCAGGTAAAAAGTCAAAATGGATCCTGACGATTATTATCCGAATATACCCGAAACAACACCGGATTATGACTACCTGTATGTTCCTCATTCTAATTCTAATAATATCCAGGCTAGGCTCTTCACATCTCATTAGGTCTCCATGCCAGTGTTCCTAGAATTTTATTAAAAATGTAGCATTCATTTTCTCATCAAAATTGTGGATAGTCGTCATAATCTCTCACACCCTTGTGTATATCAATAAGATGATTCAGTTGTCAGTGATATGGATTGTGCAACAGATTAGACACTGCATTATGAGTTAGATTTATAACCACAGACGTGAACAGAACCTTAGGCTAAAGCCCCACATAGCGAGCCGCAGCAAAAAGCGCTGTGGGAAAAACCGTTGTGGCGATGCATCGCAGTTTTTCCCACAGCACTTTTCACAGAGAGGACACAGGGGTTTCCTCTGTGGACTTTCTGCTTCCACTATACCTATAGGGAAACAGCCGGTGTTTCCGTAGGTATAGTCGACATGCAGCAATTTCCAAAACCATGATGGTTTTGGAAATCGCAGCATGTCCGCTGCGCGTATTTTCTCGCAATGTGTGGATGGGATTCACCTTAAATAGACTTTCTTTCTGCTTTCATTTATTGGGAAGACACTTAAATTTGCTTAGTAAAAGATCATGTAGAGAGCAGCTGACATGGGCACATCTGGTAAATTTGCAACAATAGAACTCTATATGTACCATTACTAGGGGGATTTTATTGTTCTTATTTAAAGAGGATCCGTCTCCTCTCCTGACATGTCCATTTTAGTAAATTTGCATTCCAATTTTTTTATCGCTTTTTGTTGTGATATTACCTTCTTATTCCTTCTTGAACTATATGAGTAGTTAGTCAAGTGGGTATTACTACCGTGTTTCTCCGAAAATAAGACAGGGGTCTTATATTATTTTTTTCTCTGAAAAAAGGGCTAGGGCTTATTTTCGGGGTAGGTCTTATTTTTCCGGCACCAGAGCGAATCAGAATCTTTTCTGATTTGCTCTGGATGAATCTTGTAAAATGGTTAGGATTAGTAACCCTAACTAACATTCGCAATTGATGGTACAGTGTCAGTAGCTCTTAAGCAAACTTACTGGCACTCTCTCTCTCTAAACACTTTATGTGGCAGTGGCCCCGGGCCCTCTCTATCTCCTATCCTTTATGCTAAGGGGGAGGTGCTGTAGTGGAGTGGCTGCATGTGTAGGAGCAAGCAGGGGTGGCACTTGACGTCTGGTCACGTAGGTAGCCAAGCCCACAGCACAGTAGTGGCTGGGAGGCGGGAACCAGGAGGCAGGACTTGGTATCGGGTAAGCGGATTTTGCTCTGCTGTGGCGGGAGTTAGCGGGGCACTTGTGTAGGACAGTTGGGAGCTACAGTTTGCCTATTCTCCGTCGCGTCAATGAAGTCACGTGACATTACCTGGCGCTGGAGGCTCTGACTGTAACTAGGGCTTATTTTTGGAGTAGGGCTTATATTTCAAGCCTACTCCAAAAACCTTGCAAAATCAAGCTAGGGCTTATTTTTGGGGTAGGGCTTATTTTAGGAGAAACAGGGTACTAGGAGGGTACATTGTCTGATACTATCCAAGCGCTGGCACTGCCAGACTGTGCAGGGAAATAAAACATTATAACCTTTTAGCATTACAGCTAGGGCTACACGGTGACGTGTCGAGCGGCAAAAAGTTGCAGATGTGTTGCACAACTAACACTGTTACACCTCGAACGGAAACCTAATCCGCTAACAAAGCGGTTACATGCGGAAACCCGTAGACCCCATAGTGTATAATGTGCGTCTGCCGGGTTTCCACCCTGTTTCCGCCCGAAAAAGGCAGAAAAATTAAGATATTTTTTAAGAGGATTAGGGTACGGAAACCCAGAACAGAATACAGGCGCAGGTGTGAACTTAGCCTAAAACAGTTGTTTGGCATACTGTCGCACAAAAGTTTTAGGTCTCTGATATGGCTTTAAAAACACAATGAAGTTGCAGACGTGTTGCATGCAAGGCACTGTCACATGCATATTGCTTTAAAATCTATGGTAAAAAAAAGTTTGTAACTTGCAACCTTTGATCAAAATCCAACAGGTGGGGATTTTCTGCCACTGTCACATCACAATGACAAAGTGACACCATAGAGTTAGGGTATGATCACACGGCAGAATTTTCCCTAGCTAAAAAATTCAGCTTCAGGAATTTGAAGCTGAATTTTTCTGATTTACCAAATTCCACATTAAATTCTACACCTGCCAGGTGGTATTTTTCCACCTCCCATTTACTTCAATGAGAGTTGTCAGGCAGAATCCACCTGAAGATTAAGCATGAAGCTTATTTTTCCACTGAAAAAAACAGCTAGAGAAAAAAATCTGGGTCTGCTTTGCATTGAAATCAGTAGAGGGAGGTTTCTGGTGGAATTTGGAGCTAATTTTGAGGTGAAATCCACCTCACATTCAGTGCCAAAGAAATATGTAGATTTTCTTAAAAACAAAGAAAGAAATATTCTAATTCTCTCATAACATCTAATGGCAGAGTATCACAAAATCATGTTCCTGTGAAAAGCTGGTTGTCTCATGATACAGAGAACTGGACATGACCAGCCCAGTGAAAAGGTCAAGAATCTATAAAAGTTTCAAAATGCTATTTTTTTTTGTTGAAATCTCAGTTTCCAAACAATTTTCAACTAAGTATACAAGTTCATGGAGTGTTGTGGGATGACCTAGGACCACAATGTTACCTCACATTGGTTTCACCCCTCGTTCTCTATGTATGTCCAATGCACAAGTAGATACTTATAAAGCTATGAATTGTTCAGGAGCCTAACTTCTACCATATCATGTCTTTTAAGGTCATATCTCTATTATGATGACATTTTACTGAAGGTATCAATTACCTTATACAGCATTATTTTTGTTCTTGGGATTATCGTTAATGGATTAGTCATCTGGATTGCCGGATTCAGGATGAAGCAGACAATCAGTGCAGTGTGGTTCCTCAACCTGGCCATAGCGGACTTCCTATGCTGCGCTTCTCTTCCTCTGCTCATTGCACATGATTTAGACCTTTTATCAAACTTACCTATATATCCTTTTTGCATATCAAGCATTATTCTGTTCACTCTAAACACAAGTGCCAGTGTTTTTCTCTTGACAGCCATGAGTATTGACCGCTGTGTCTCGGTCATGTGGCCATTTTGGGCAAAAGTTTATCAGACATATAAGCTAGTGAGAATCACTACAGCAGTCATTTGGGTGTTGAGTTTGCCCTTCACTGGTTTAGTGCTATACATAAATGGATGGTGTAAAACTAATAGGCATTACAATGACATTTTGCATTTGGTAGAAATAAAAAAAAAAACATTAGGTCATTCATGTTATTTATGTTATTTGTGATCCCTTTTCTCATCATCTTGACCAGTTATGTTATTATTTACTTCAAACTCAGAAAAAGTAAGAGACCCCAGAGATCTCAGAGACCCTACAGGATCATCACCGCAGTTATATTGTGTTTCTTCATCTGCTTGTTTCCATATTACTTATGGGAACTAACACCCATGTATGATGTGGTAGCTTATAATCTATTCTTTACAATAAGTACCATTGTTAATAGCCTGATTTGCCTAAACAGTTGCATCAATCCAATCATTTATGTTTTTATGGGCCAAGATTTTAGACGAGGTTTCTTGAAATCTATCCCTGCCAGGCTTAAACGAGCATTAAGTGAACTTCCTGATGACCTTTGCAGAGAACCAGAGGATTGTGAACTACAGTAACTAAACTACAGGACAATAAAATATATTCACGTACCTATGTGGAAACCACTTAAGGCTAAGGCCCCATGTTGTGGAAAAGCTGCTTTTTTGTTGCAGATTTTGCTGCCATTTTGAATTTAGGAGAAGGGATACGTTTTAGAGGTTCCTATATATTTCCCATTCCTGTTAAAGTTACCCTTGGCTCAAAAACAACAGCAAAATCTGCAACAAAAAAGCAGCTTTTATGCAATGTGGGGCCTTAGATGGGAGCGTAACTGGATGGTCCTTCTCCTCTTGAGACTACAGCACATGGTTTACATTAAATATTTCCACAAAATATTTCAAAATTTTCAATTTCATCTGACCACAGAACAGTTTTCGATTTTGCCTCGGTCCATTTTACATAAGCTTTGCCCCACAGAAGCTGGCTGCATTTCTGGATTGGGCTGATATATGGTTAAAGTGATTTAAAATAAATTGTGGCTCTCAACTACCAGTCAAAGCTGAACGTAGCTCATAGTGAACAAAACTTTGAGAACTTATGCTGTAGATATTTCCCTCTGAAAAATGTATACAAATTGAACTCAATGTTATTTGTGGGGATCAAAATAAAATACAATTAATAAAACATATTACAAGTGCAATAAAGATTTTTTTTTTTTTTTTTGCATTAAACAAGAGCTTAACCAATAGTTTATAATAATGGCGATTTTCAGAATTACAGACTAATGTATTGAGATGGTCCTTATCAATGAAAGCAAATTAATGGATTAAATATTTTTATATTTCCCAATAGAGTTTCTTCTCACTCCAGGACCTGTGGCATGGTGGCTCAGTGGTTAGCACTGTAGCCTTGCAGCGCTGCAGTTCTAGGCTCAAATCCTGCCGAGAACAACATCTGCCAGGATGTTTTTATGGATTTCCTTCCACATTCCATAAACATACTAATTAGGAAATGTAGATTGTGACCCCTATATGGGACAGTCAATGTCTGTAAAGCGCTGTGGAATATGATGGTGCTATATGAGTAAGGATAATAAATAAAATAACCGCATTAAAATTTATAAGGATAAAGTGTTCTTGATCTATTTGCAGCTCAGCCCTTTTCACTTGAGTTGCAATACCAGCTATGGACAAGGGGGGGTGCTGTTTTAATGCAAAAGAAAACCAGCCCTATTTTGTTTTATCTCAGACAACCCTTTACATTATTAGTTCACTTATTATTAAGATTGACCTTGTAGTGACCCTCTAAATAAAAAAAAAATATAAAACAATTCAGTCGAGATCATTTTTTGTGAGTCTTTTATGCTCTTGTTAAGATTTTTTATTTTAAGGATATTAAGGATTTTAGTACAATAAAAACAGCATAAGATTATTTGTAATAATAAGTACAATTGAAAATGGATTTAGTACAATAGGTGATCCCGACTGTACAGTCATGTGATACACTGTGGTCAATGGAAGTATTATCAAGGCATCTGTATTCTTCAATAGGGCTATATATCATTATCTGAGTGTCAACAGCTATGAAAATATATGAAATTGTATCTATTACATCCATGAAGATATCTACAAATTAAATATTTAAGATACACTAACTATACAGAGGAGGATACAAATAATACCCTGGAATGGGGCAAGTGGATCTTCTGAAGTCTGTCTCTCAGCTTTAAGGGCCATTCAATAAGAAAAAAAGTGATGGGTTGCTTAATTTGCAATTTTTTCTTCAAAAAGTTCAGTATATGTGGATATGAAAGGTATTTTTCATTTAACTCCCTAACTTGCTTTAGTCTAAGTATTCCCTCTATCTCAAGATTCTTAATCTTATGCCTTTTTATATGAATCTGGCCTTGAATTTTGGGGTCATCAAATTCAGGGTCTCATCCAGTTTTTCATTATCACTTACTATGCTTTGTGTGAGTAATAGCTAGCGTATTGGAAGAGATCTGACCATCTTCTTAGGATGAGCGCTAAGGAAAGCTAATAAGTTGTTTCTATTTATGGATTTTTTTTTTTTAAATAGATCCCTCCTCAAGTTAGTGCCATGATCCTGAGTAGTAATTCCAAGAATCTATAGAGAAATTTTGGAAGTGACCACCAGGAACTTCACCATGAATTATGAAATTCTTGCAATTGTGTAATATCCCTGTCCAAAGCAAGACAATATCATTTACAGTACTGTGCAAACATTTTAGGCAGGTGTGGGAAAATGTTGCAAAGTAAGAATGCTATCAGCACTAGAAGGGTTAATAGTTTATTTTTTTAATAAAAAAATTGAACTGAATGTGGAAAATAGAAATGTAAATCCCATCAATATTTGGTGTGACCTTTGCCCTTTGGAGGAGGAGTCCTGGAAGTGATGATCCGGCCCCCACAGATATAGCCCTGATCTCATCATCATCCAGTCTGTCTGGGATGACATGAAGAGACAGAAGGATTGGAGCAAGCAACATCCACAGAAGATCTGTGCTTAGTTCTCCAAGATGGCGACGGAAACAACCTCCCTGCCCAGTTCTGCCAAAAACTGTCTGCAAGTGTACCCAGAAGAACTGTATGGAAGGCAAAGGACAAAGGTCTCGCCAAATATTGATGAAATTTAGATTTATCTTTTCTCATTCACCACCACAATACAGTACATACACAAAGTGTTTGGGTACATATAGTAGACATGGACCTTTTACAATATATATATATATATATATATATATATATATATATATATATATATATATATATATATATATATACATTGGGGATGCGACAGCCATCAATTTGTATATCTAACCACATCATGGTCACAGTAATATTTCAGGATTGAAAGTAGGTTAAATGTACTAACAGAACAATCTGCAATAATGATAATAGAAATTGCCGGTGCAAAAGGATTCCGCAGCTTTTAAACGGGACCCCGAGCCCCGCCGGAGGGCGCCCCCCCCGCTCTCGAGAAAAAAAGGAACCAACCAAAAAAAAAAAAAAAACCCAAGAATATGGGCAATGTTATCATCACTTTATAAATTTGGCTTACTCAGAGCATGAACAGTTATGTGAGTTTGGTTGGCTTCATTTCATCCCACTATTTTAACTGATAACTAATAAAGTTATTTTTTAACTTCTCACCAGTGAGACTTGGGAACTTCTGTTCTGAGAGTATGGTGGGGTGAACTAAGACCACAATGTGACCTCACTTTGGTTTTTGCCCCATGTTTGCTATGTATGCCCCAGTGTACAACATAGATACTTATAAAACCATGATTGATCATGAGCCTAACTTCTACCATATCATGTCTTCTAAGGTCAGATCTCTATTATGATGGCATTTTCCAGAAGGTGTCAATTACTTTATACAGCATCATTTTTCTTCTTGGGATTATTGGTAATGGATTAGTCATCTGGATTGCCGGATTCAAGATGAAGAAGACAGTCAGTGCCGTGTGGTTCCTCGACCTGGCCATAGCGGACTTTCTATGCTGCGCTTCTATTCTTCTGCACATTGCAGATAAACTTTACTTTTTCTCAGACTTCCATATACATCCTTTCTGCATGTTGATCATTATGCTGTTCAATATAAACATGAGCGCCAGTGTTCTTCTCTTGATAGCCATGAGTATTGACCGCTGTGTCTCAGTCATGTGGCCATTTTGGGCTAAAGTTCATAGGACATGTAAACTAGTGAGGATCACTGCAGGAGTCATCTGGGTGTTGAGTTTGCCCTTGACTGCTTTCGTACTACACTTACATGGATGGTGTAAAAGCGATTTACCTTATGATAACTATAAGTATTCACGAAACATTGGAAATAACACTTGTACAATCAGGTTAGTTACAATGTTTGTGATCCCTTTTCTCATCATCTTGACCAGTTATATGATCATCTTCCTCAAACTAAGAAAAAGTAAGAGACCCCAGAGATCTCAGAGACCCTACAGGATCATCACCGTTGTTATATTGTGTTTCTTCATCTGCTGGTTTCCATTTTACACCTGGCCACTAACATCTGTGCATGTTAATGGTTACATTCAATACAATATACTAAATATTATCATTATCATCCTGTCTTATCTTAACAGTTGTCTTAATCCAATCATTTATGTTTTTATGGGCCAAGATATTAAATCTGGTTTCTTGAGATCTATCCCCGCCAGGTTTAAAAGAGCATTAACTGAACATCCTGATGATCTGAGTAGAGAACAAGAGGATTGCGAACATTCATAAAATATGTCCCTATTTCCCATGGTGCAAACTCTTAAAGGGATTTTCTTGAATTAAAGGAATGCATTATCAGCTGTTATTTTTTCCCATTTGAATACTCATCAAAACATCCTGAAATGTTACAGTTTTCTCATCGACCAGTAGACTACAAGCCATAGGCTTACATTTCTAATTTTTAGTATCTCACTTTCCAGATTGCTTAAACTGGAAACGTCAGCAGTGATGGCAGGGAAGTGTTTAAAAGTAAAAAAATAAGTTAAACTCACCTCTTCTTCGCACTGCTGTCCCAGTGGTAGGGCCCCACTCAGCAGTGATATAATTGGCCCCCTATGTGGCCTCTGTAGTTAATCACTCAGTCCTCAGCGTTTATGTGCAGTAGTCAGATATATCATTAGTGCAGAGTTTCCTTAACTGCAGCAATGACATACCCAACAACTATATGACAGATGAGTTCAGTTGGGGACCATTGGCATGATCACAAGAGACCATGAACCAGAAATTGATGCAAAAGACAAGGAAGCGGTTTTTCTCTTTTTTTTTTTCTTCTTCTCTTTTTCTTATCTTTCTTTTTTCTTCACCTATTTTTCTTCACCTATCAAACATTCTGAGTCATATGAGTCTGTCAGAGCTTTGATTGAACTTATAATGAACAGGCCTGAATATATCTTAATGAACAGATATGTTTTGCCTTTTATGCCAGTGTGGTTGCTTAAAGGTCCTAACTTTTCTATGGGGTGGGCTACCCCAAAAAAATAAATAAAAAAATATTGTTTGATATGAGCATTTTTTTCAAGTTTTTTTCTTTATTTTGGATATTATTTTATATATGTTTTTGTCATTTTGGATATTCACTTATTTTTAGACATGTTTATATTTAAAAATTAAAAAAATTTTAAAAAATTTTAAAAAAATTTTTTTTAAAAATATTTTAAAAATGATTACATAATATGTCCCCCCACGAGATTTTAACAGACTCGTGGGGGACATTTAATGTTTTTTCATTGTATATTTTTCCAATGTAACAGGGGAATCTATAAGAGCCCCAGTTGTGGTAGAAAACAACAATCTATCAAAATAACAGCTACTGGCAGAGCTAAACTCGGTCTAATGAGATTACCAAATCCAATAGAAGCCATGGCACTGCTGCTGCCTCTACTCAGTATATAGCACAGTGTCACCTCTGTGTAAAGGAGAAAGCTGAATCAGTAATAAACCTCTTCTATCCTCTCTTCAGGGTTTCTGTCTCTAACAGCTGGAGACCTAGTCTGTTCATGTTAGGGTGGGTTCACACTTCCACCGTGAATCCGACCTAAATGTTGGAAAAATGGATAGGGAAAGGTTTGCGACGCATTGCTTAAAACCCCATTGTGCGCAAAGTTGGATATGCAGGACTTTGTTTCCGATGAAAAAATCTTCATATAGTACAATATACAGTATACGGAGAACTGAACTAAGTTTGTGAATCCTGGTAGAAAGGACATTTAACCTCTTTTAGATGACATTTATGAAGTCTGACCCATTTCCTACTTAAATAAAGGAGATAGCTGGTGGTCGCATAAATTGGGTGTTGGATCTTCACTGTCTCCTTGCTGATGACCTATCCTGAGCTCGTACAAGCCCTTTAATATAAAATATGATGAACTGTGGATTGTTTATTCTATTTGCAAGTAATTTGCCCCTAAAATGGTTCTAAAATTTGGTGGGGATAGATTAAAACCAGACATGTCTACCTTGAAGTTTGTGATAATCCTCAAGTCTCTCTTTGGTACCTCAGGCCATTTGGATTATAATCGCTAGCCCTAAAAGACTTTTTATGATCTGACCATCACCCATTCACAAGCTTCAAGAAGGCTCTCATGACTCACCTATTCAGGAAGGCCTACAACCTCCAATAACACCAGGGGCGTAAATATCGGGGTAGCAGGCCCCTTTCCAATAGATGGCAGACCAGGGGAGGTGACTGAAAATAATAAACACATATTCTCACCTCTCCTGGACACAGCGTTCTCTCCGG
The DNA here is from genome assembly GCA_947044405.1 of Leptodactylus fallax. NCBI lineage: Eukaryota > Metazoa > Chordata > Amphibia > Anura > Leptodactylidae > Leptodactylus > Leptodactylus fallax. The sequence continues at coordinate 107,391 of CAMRHE010000777.1, forward strand.
CGCTCCTCCGTCATCACTGAGGTCTGTGATTAGGCCCCAGCGGTCACATGGGGGCGCGGCCGCGTAATGACGTCAGTGCACCCCCATGTGACCGCTGAGGCCCAATCACAGGCCTCGGCAGCGACGTCGGAAGAGGGCCTGAAGACGTTGAAGTCGGCAGGATGGAGCGAGGATGCCAAGGAAAGGTAAGGCAAGGTAAGTATGAATGTTTGTTATTTTTAATCACCTTCCCTGGGTCTCCGATTATTATACCCTGGAGTCTGAGGAGACCCCAAAGTATAATAATAGCACCGAAGCGGAGGGGGCTGTTGGGAGCTTATAATACTGTGTTGGGGCCACTGTAGAGCATATAATACTGGGTGGGGGCCACTGTACAGCATATAATACTGTGTGGGGGCCCCTGTAGAGCATATAATACTGGGTGTGGGCCACTGTAGAGCATATAATACTGAGTGGGGGCCACTGTAGAGCATATAATACTGGGTGGGGGCCACTGTAGAGCATATAATACTGGGTGGGGGCCACTGTAGAGCATATACTACTGGGTGGGGGCCACTGTGGGGGGCATATAATACTGTGTGGGGGCCACTGTAGGGAGCATATAATACTGGGTGGGGCCCGCTATGGGGGGCATATAATACTGGGTGGGGCCCGCTATGGGGGGCATATAATACTGGGTGGGGCCCGCTATGGGGGGCATATAATACTGGGTGGGTACCACTGTGGGAAGCATATAATACTGGGTGGGGACCACTGTGTGGAGCATATTATACTGTGTGGGGCCACTGTGGGTAGCATATTATACTGTGTGTGGGGGGAGCAATGTAGAGCATATAATGCTGTATGGGGAGACTGTGGAGCATATAATGCTGTGTGGGGGCCACTGTTGAGCATATAATACTATCTGGGGCCACTGTTGAGCATATTTTACTGTTTGGGGACCCATAACTGGTTCGGGGGGGGCCCCATGTCAAATGTTCGCCTTGGGGCCCAGCCATTCATAGTTGCGCCACTGAATAACACTACTGTCTCCACACCACCACCTTAGCAGTCTTTCCCCTTACCTTCTGTCTCTATCCCTCTTCCCTCATAGATTGTAAGCCCTTGCAGGCAGGGCCCTCTATCCCACTGTGCCAGTTGGTCACTGTTAGTATTATCTGTTTTGTATATCTTGTGTACCGTATGTAAAGCACCATGGAATTAATGGTGCTATATAAATAAACAATAATAATAATAATCCATGTCTACTTCTTTTGGCCACAATGGACCATCTTCTTTAAAGTCACTTTGCAATCTTCAACACTGTTAAGATAACTAAGTCTCTTCTAGAATGTTTTACCTGAAGAGAATGATACATTATTGCATAGCACACACTTACCTTACCTTTATTGGGTACATTACTGGCTTTCTATATGAAACTAGGGGGGTCTGACTTCTGGGACTTCCACCAATGTCAAGCACAGGAGTCCTATGTATACCTTTCTGAATAGAACAATGATCACAAAGGTATCTTGCCACTCCATTCTGGGACTGCCAGAGATTGCTGAGTACACCAGACATAATTCCATACATATAGGGGTACAAGGGACACTTGTTCTTGTGATCATTTGGGGTTGCAGTCATCAGATCCCCACTGATTTACATGTTATTCACTATCCTGTGGATGAAAGGTAAGTAATATTCAAGGGCAAAGACACTTTAGTTTTTGCATTTATTTTTTTATTCTTATGTATGGCTTTGTATTGATAGTTCATACGCGTTTTAGGTTCTATATTACATTTGTTTCATTTTATTTATCTGATATCTAATCTGACAATGACTCATGTGCCACATGATAGACATCGCTAAGAATACAGCCCCATGAGAACATATATCTGAGCGAGAAGATTAAGAGCATTCTCAGTCGTGCTGTAGTAGACTAATGTAGAGGAATCCTTTATAAAAGAACCAGACAATATTAGAAGGTAAGATATCAATATCACTGGAAATTTCTAAATTAAATTGACTTTAAATTAAATTAACTTTATTAATTAGTATAATCAACAAATATGTTTTTTGCACAAGAGACTCAAACTGCAGTCTGGGAGTAAATTGATCGATTTGTTATAGTGTTCTGTGTAGAAATTAATTGTGTTTTTTGTCCTTACAGATGTCTCCAGCCTTAGCTTTGCTGGAATTTGGTTAAGGACTCCAATTTCTCATAAAACTAATACAATACAATATTGTGACTTGATAACAAAACCCTAGACAGGCTGCAATTAACAAAACACACGAATGGGTGTCCACTAATAGCTACAACATCACAAAAAAATATTGTCATGAAAAGCTAATAATCTGGATATGTCCACCCATGAGGAAGTTTAGGGAGGACACAAATTAAACATGTTCAATGATGATAGCTTTTTGATCAATGTAATGAGTTCCAAAGAATGGAGGTGCATTAGAGATGGCTCTTGCCCCTTTATGGTGCCTCCTTGGTATAGATATTCAAGGTTGATCATCTGAGAGGATCACAAAGAGAATAAGGTTTCAATAGTTCTTTCAAGTAGTAGGGGCCCAATTTTCATTTGCTTGAAAGGTCAGCAAATAAATTTATAAGTTTATTATTATAAAATTATAAATTTATAAGTTATTATCAATGCGGTGACTGAATGATTGGCATTGTAGGACCATGTCCAGTGTGTTTGGTTTGTAATCTCAAAGTTGTATTTTGGACCTCCCGAACTCAGTGAATTTCTTTGTCTGGGAGAGCTACATAGAGGGCATTATAGTAGTCCAACAATTAGATTGTAAGGCTGTACCAGTGTGGATTGAGAATCTACAGTAGTAGAAGTTAATTCTTGAAATGTTTCTCAAATAACAGTACACATGTTTACTTCCTTTCCCTTCCTTTTGGCTGGACATGTTTCGATATGTGTTTCATGAGCTTATCAGGGCATTGTTGTTTTGCAGCTTTCAAAGGTTTTGCTAGCGTGTGAAAATGTTTAAATTGGTTTCACGAAAAAATGGAGTCCTTAACCAATTTCAACTATGTTAAATGTGGTTATATCTGTATGGTGATTTAATAATTACAGGTATCTGGTTCTTGTTATGTATGCTTCAGTTACTAAATCCAGCTTACAAGCTTTTAATGATTGTGTTTGCCAGGGATGAGATATTGGTCTTGCTGTAGTAGTTGCCATTATGCTGATAGGTGCTGATGGTTTGATGGTGTTCATCCATTCTTGCAGTTTAACTAAACAAAAATTTACAGCTGGAGATGGGTCGTTGATTTTAAATTTGAAGGCTAGGTATTATTGGGTATAATATGTGTAGCAGCTGTATGTCAAACTGTGGTAGGATGTTAATCCCAAACAGCATTGGTGATAGGACAAAGCCCTGTCATTTAACTTTTCTTGTTATGTTTTCAAATTTTGCTTCCAAAGCCGATAACTTTTTTTTTTTTTTTTTCACAGATATAATTATATCAGGGCTTGATTTTTGCATGACAAATTGCATTTCACAAAGGCAACATTTAATATTCTGTATGATGTAGCAGCATGCTGAAAAAAAAATCAAAAAGTTTTTGATTTAGTAAATTGTGTCATTTTCTTATAAGTTTGGTTTCTATTGCATCAACTTTCTTAACATTAACTGCATTAACTTTCTACTGCCCGTTTTCTTGCACCGTGAGTGTTGCAACAGTCACAGTGACACCAAACCTGTACAGTTTTTGAAAAAAAATATAAAACTTTGAATAAAACAAAAAAAATCTTTGCCTCCCCATGACCTGACACCCATAAAATTTGCATATTTCTGTGTATTGAGATGTGTTAGGTGTTTTTTTGATAGACAAGTTGTAGTTTTTATTTTGAACAGTTCTGGCATTTCTGGATGTGGTGAAGCCTAACATGTTTGTTTTCATTTTTGTTAATTTATTTTCATATATTAGCTAGAAAAAGGAGATGATTTGAATTTAATTTGTTTTTTGAATTTGTTATTTTTTTTTTTTCATTATTAAATTCTATGTGAAATTGGCTGTGTCACTATAGTTTCATAGCACTGCAGAAACACAGCTGCTATTGTGCCCTGCTGAGTGGGCGACAGTTTTTGTGATGTGAAAGGGCTAATGAGTACGTGTCCTTATCTCCAATCTGACTGTTTACAATATATCCGTCTCCCGTATTCAACTCTATGGAGCAGGTAGGGGTTGAGTAGGATTCTTTTTCTGTCTGGTTAATTGATTTATTCAATTATTCTGTGTACTAGCAGCCTCTTATCTACAACCTAGTAGTGTTTAAAAGCTAGGAATAGCAGAGTGTAATAGCAGCAATTATTTGAGTTACTTTTCTATCCCCTTCCTTTCTTCATACACTGATATGTAGAAAGTGAAAAATGGAGAAGAAAACAGATTTTTTAATAAGATATATTACAAAGTTTCTTATTTTCAGTACTATTCATTTATGAAAAATAGTTTATAAATGGAGCTGGAAGTGCTATTATTATTCTTATATTATTATTATATTATATAAAAGTGGAGGCCTATGGGAGTAAAAATAACAAACAGTTATAGTCACTTTGCCTCACTTTTTACTCATCGTCATGACGTCGGTGTGCCCCACATCACTGCTTAGGCATGTGATTGGACCTCAACGGTGACCTCTGGGCATGTGACATCAGCCAGAGGCCACCATAAAGATGACCAGGAGGCAAGTTGAATATAATTGTTTGTTCTTTTTACTCACCTCCTATGGGCCTCCACTTATTATACTCTGGGGTCCTGAGAAGACAGAAAAGTATTATAATGGTGCATCCAGTTTGTGGCAAACAAGTTCTGCCCCAAATGAACCAGAGGGCTGAACCTCACGAATATTCATAGAAATAAATCTCAAGAATTATACAAACCACTGTGGATGATTGGTCCACACTGGTATAATAGTGTTTCATGGCTGACAAACCCCAAAAGTTTCGAGTTCATGTCGCACCCAAAACTTTTGGCAAATTGGAACCAGATTAGATCTGAATTGATTCGCTCATCCCTATCTTCAATGTATCTTTTTAGACCTAGTATACTGTAACTATACATGCTGTGCATTTGATTTATCAGACATGCAGGTATCATGTAGGACAGGCATGTCAAACATGCGTCCCGCGGGCTGCATGCGGCCCTTTACAGGCATATCTGCGGCCCGCACAAAAGTCTCAAACTTTGTCTCTAAAGTTTAGAGACAAGGTTTGAGACTTTTGTGCGGGCCGCAGATGTACAAAACTCACGATCAGCACTTCCGGCTCTTCATTCATTGGCCCATATTCCTGCATATGACCTGCTTACGTGATCAGCAGCCGACCAACTAGCTCCGTGTCAATCCATGACGTGTGTACTTTGGTCGGCTGCTGATCACGTAAGCAGGTCATATGCAGGGATATGGGCCAATGAATGACGACCCGGAAGTGCTGATCGTGAGTTTTGTACATCTGCGGCTCGCGTGGCTGCTGATCACCTAAGTCAGTTTTGTTGTGAGAAATGAGAATGAGAAAAAGAAAATTGATCGAAGAAAGACGAGTATTTCAAGAGAAATGGGAGTCGCAATATTTTTGCATAACAGTAGGAGGTAAGATACACTGTCTAATTTGCAACAGCTGCATCGCCACACCAAGAGTACAACTTGAAAAGACATTACGAAACGAACCACAGAGTTTATGACAAATTTGATTTGCTAATTTGATGCAACAACAGACCTGTTTTACGAAAATTCAGAAAGGGACTGTCGCTTCCGTTACTGCAAGCTATGAACTCAGCAAAATGATCGCCGTGAACGGGAAGTCCTATAGTGAAGGGGATTTTATAAAGCAATGCCTTGTAAAAACAGCTGAAATTGTATGTCCAGAGAAAGCACAGTTATTCAAAGACATTTCATTAACCAGGAACACTGTTGCTGAACGGATTGATGAAATGTCAGTTGATGTGAAACAACAGTTGAAGGCTGCATCATCAAAATTTGAACATTTTTCTATTGCTATTGATGAGTCCGTTGAAGTCAGTGGAATAGCACAACTTGCAATCTTCATCAGGGCCTGTGATAGCGAATTTAAAATTTATGAATAACTACTTGAATTGGTACCCATGCATGACACTACGACAAGCGAGAACATTTTTGAGAAAGTCGATCAGGTTCTGTTTGAATATGGCTTTGATTTGTGTAAGCTTGTATGTCTAGCTACTGACGGTGCTGCGAATATGGTTGGCAGACATAACGGTGTTGCTGCCAAGTTACGAAAAAAAAATTGAAAACTTACATACACATTCATCATTTGTACATTTTCACTGTATAATTCATCAGCAGAATTTGTGTTCAAAAATTTTAAAATTGGATCATGTGCTTAGCTTGGTGACAAAGACGATAAAGTTTATCAGAGGTCGTGCTCTCAACCACCGTCAGTTCAGTCAGCTGTTGGAAGATATGGATAATCAGTTCACAGACGTTCCATTCTACACAGAAATTCGCTCGTTGTCATGTCACAAAGTGCTGAAAAGATTCTATTTGTTGCGACAAGAAATAGTTATGTTTCTGGAGATGAAAGGTCAAAACACGGATGAAATAACAGATAAAGGCTGGCTACAAGACCTGGCTTTTGCTGTGGATATAACTGCACATTTAACTGATCTTAATCTGAAATTACAAGGTAAAAACAAACTCATCACTAATCTGTATGATGATATCAAGTGCTTCCTTGCAAAACTAAGCTTATGGAAGTCGCAGTTGTCAAATGAAAATTTAGTTCATTTTCCTACGTGCAAAGAGTTAAAAAACACAGCTAATACTGAGTCTGTACTTATCTTTGCTAAGTATGACAGTCATCTGAAGCTATTGTCAAAGGAATTCCAGGAAAGATTTTGTGATTTCTCATCTTTTGAACATCAGTTTGCATTATTCTCAGCACCATTCACCTTTGATGTTGCAAAGGCAGAAGAAAGCCTGCAGATGGAACTTTTAGAAATACAATCTGATTCTACACTCAGAGCAAAGTATCTTGAAGTGGGAATACCTGGTTTCTTTTCATACCTTCCTGAAAAGTTTAACAACTTTAAAAAGTTTGCCACAAAGATTATGGCAATGTTTGGTTCAACCTATGTTTGCGAACAGTTATTTTCTTTTATGAAACTAACAAAATCTTCTCAGACAACAAGGCTGACTGATCACCACTTATCATCTTTGATCAAAGTAGGCACTGCGTTTTCATTTCAGCCTGATATACCAACAATTGTTAGCACAAAGAGGTGTCAAGCCTCAGGACAAAACACTAAAAATGATTGAAAAAAATGATAGCAAATAAATGTTTAGTTTTTAATTGCTGTATTTTTGTTAAATATATTAGTTGCTATTACGCACTGCAAATATATGTTGCTGTTACATATTACTACTTCATATCTTGTTTTCATGACTGCTGTTAAAATACGTGTGTGACATTAGCTGCTGTGTGCGGCCTTCGCAACAACCTCTTGTTACTCATGTGGCCCTCGGGGTACCCTGAGTTTGACATGCCTGATGTAGGATGTAAATATATAATTTAGGGTTTAACATCTCTATTTATATACAAATATAGGCTCAGCTGTGATGCTTTGATGGAAAAACACAATTTCACTATCTCTATATTTTGTCATGGTTTTCTATATAAAGTTCATTGTACACTAGATTAGGTATTTTGGATACATTGTACATTTTTTCAAAAACATTTTCTTGAATGTAGCAACCAAAGAGAACATCATGATAAAAAAAGTGAGACACACAATATCTTAGTCTTGTGACTTGAGCTGATAAAGTAAATAACCAAATGTAAGTAAATGTTGCAGGATGGCGCAGAGACATGTTGGTACAAACATTAAAGTACATGATAATGTCTTTTATTCATTTTTCCTTTAGGCAAATAAATCTGAATGGATCCAGCCGATTATAACCTGACGTTACCGAATACAACTCTAAATTCCGACTACCTGTATGTTCCTTATTGTTTATAATTCCAATGAAATCCAGACTTGGCTCTATTCACACCTGTATCCGAGCCTCTATTCCATATTCCTTAAAATTTGATTAAAAATTTACAGCAAATTTTCTCATCAAAATTATGCACAACCATCATAATCTGGTACAGCCTTTTGTAAGTCAATGGGATCCTTCAGTTGCCAGCAGTGTTCATTGTGTTACATATTAGACACTGCACTGTTACTTAGATTTATAACCATGACATAGATGTGAACTGAGCCTTAAAATCATTTACTGGGAAGACACTTAGATTTGCTTAGAAAAAGCAGTCATGTGACTTGTCTGCAATTTACTGTGGCACAAATTATTTTGGATGTCATTTGGCGGTAAAAACCAAGTCAAGTTGCAGGCATATAGTACGTAAGCTGCTGTTACATGAAACTTCCATTCAATTTATAATAAAAAGTTGCATGCAACCGACAGGCTTGGATTTTTTGCTGTTGCATCATAGTCAGATGATGTTACCTTTTTCAACCATACAGCAGAGGTGTAGCTATTTGGGCAAACATGTCCAAGTGGACACTCAACTCAGGTATACCATTGTTATCACTATGCAGTGATCATATAGTGGTATGTACCTGCTTTGCATAGGTCCATGCAGACAATATAGGTGAATACAGCACAGAAAATATTTAGTGACTTACAGGTGACATCTGACTGCAATCGCTCACATTTCCTGTCTCTTCCATCTGGATCTCCATGACCACTTTTTCCAGCAGTGACTTGCCTCTATAAAATTTGGAAAACATACATTTTTGGCTCGCCATTTTTCCAGGCACACATTACTGTCATCTACATAAAGTCTGTATCCTTCTGCTACCCCAATTATAAAATATATAATATAATCCAACCCCCTCTCAGAATGAATAATACCCCGGAGTGAATCTTTAAATTAATAATGTCCCTGTGTTCCCTCTTAAATAGTGCAGATTAATAATAATGCCCCCTTGTGTGCTTGTATGGCCTGTATGGCCTCCTAAGGCTGCTGCTACCTCCACACTCTGCAACTGGGTCACTGTATGTCCTCCTCATGCTGCTGTCACTGGGACACTGTATGGCCTCCTCCTGCTGCTGTCACTGGCTCACTCTATGGCCTCCTCATGCTGCTGCCACTGGGTCACCCTGTGTACTCCTCATGCTGCTGCCACTGGGTCACTGTATGGCCTCCTCATTCTGCTTTCACTAGATCACCCTGTGTACTCCTCATGCTGATGCCACTAGGTCACTGTATGGCCTCCTCATTCCGCTTTCACTGGATCACGCTGTGTACTCCTCATGCTGCTGCCACTGGGTCACTGTATGGCCTCCTCATGCTGCTTCCACTGGGTCACCCTGTGTCCTTCTCATGCCGCTGCCACTGGGTCACTGTATGTCCTCCTCATGCTGCTGCCACCTTCACATTATGTCGCCTTGCCACTCTGTAGACATCTATGTGGAATCAGCAGACGATGGTGTAAAAGGAGTGTGCTCTTTCATGCTACAGTAGGATGTTGGGCCTCTGCACGGTTCTTTATAACTGGCACTAACATGGACCTGTAAGGCTGAGTTCACACATGAGTTAGTTGGTCAGGTTTGTCCCCGTAACTGGCAATTAAGTGAAGTGTGCAGCGGTTCTAAGAGCGACGTCTGTCATGTGCATGTCATACTGACTCACAGTATTGTTTGACTACCACAGTAGGCTCCCTATGCATGTTACTGCAAGGCACAGTGTTCTACACCACTATACAGGCTCTCTGAAGCTAGGAAATAGGTGTTTTTTAACAAGATTCGCCGCAAATTAATCTGTATCGAAGCAAATTTTTTTGGAAATTCGAATCGAACTGGAGAATCAAACTTTAAAGAAATTCGCTCATCTCTAGGTATGATCACGCAGCAGAATTTTCCCTAGCTAAAAAATTCAGCTTCAGGAATTTGAAGCTGAATTTTTTTTTGCTTTACCAAATTCCACATTAAATTCGACACCTGCCAGGTGGTATTTTTCCACCTCCCATTCACTGCAATCAGCGTTGTCAGGCAGAATCCACCTGAAGATTAAGCATGAAGCTTATTTTTCCACTGAAATAATCAGCTAGAGAAAAAAATCTGGGTCTGCCTCCCATTGAAAACAGTGGAGGCTGGTTTTTGGTGTAATTTGGAGCTAATTTTAAGATGAAATTCACCTCACATTCAGTGCCAAACAAAATTGTATATTTTCTTAAAAACAAAAAAATAAATATTCTAATTCTCTCCTAACATCTAATGGCAGAGTATCATAAAATCATGTTGCTGTGAAAAGCTGGTTGTCTCATGATACAGAGAACTGGACATGACCAGACCACAGAAAAGATCAAGAATTACATATCTATAAAAGTTGCAAAATGCTATTTTTTTGTTGAAATCTCAATTTCCAAGCAATTTTTAACTAAGTACACAAGTTCATGGAGTATTGTGGGTTGACCTAGGGCCACAATGTTACCTCACATTGGTTTCGCCCCCTGTTCTCTATGTATGTCCAATATACAAGTAGATACTTATAAAGCTATGAATTGTTCATGAGCCTAACTTCTACCATATCATGTCTTTTAAAGTCAGATCTCTATTATGAAGGTATTTTACAGAAGGTGTCAATGACCTTATACAGCATCATTTTTGTTGTTGGGATTATCGGTAATGGATTAGTCATCTGGATTGCCGGATTCAGGATGAAGCAGACAATCAGTGCCGTGTGGTTCCTCAACCTGGCCATTGCGGATTTCCTATGTTGCGCTTCTCTTCCTCTGCTCATTGCAGATGATTTAGACTTTTTATCAAACTTACGTATAAATCCTTTTTGCATATCAAGCATTATTCTGTTCACTCTAAACACAAGTGCCAGTGTTTTTCTCTTGACAGCCATGAGTATTGATCGCTGTGTCTCGGTCATGTGGCCATTTTGGGCTAAAGTTTATCGGACATATAAGCTAGTGAGAATCACTGCAGCAGTCATTTCGGTGTTGAGTTTGCCCTTCACTGGTTTAGTGCTATACATGAATCGATGGTGTAAAACTAATAGGCATTATAATGACTTTTTGCATTTGGTAAAAATAAGAAAAAACATTAATTCATTCATGTTCTTTATGTTGTTTGTGATCCCTTTTCTCATCATCTTGACCAGTTATGTTATTATTTACTTCAAACTTAGAAAAAGTAAGAGACCGCAGAGATCTCATAGACCCTACAGGATCATCACCGCTGTTACATTGTGTTTCTTTATCTGCTTGTTTCCATATTACTTATGGGAATTAACACCCACGTATGATGAGGCAGCCAATAATTTATTCTTTACAGTAAATATCATTGTTAATAGCCTGGTTTGCCTAAACAGTTGTATCAATCCAATCATTTATGTTTTTATGGGCCAAGATTTTAGACAAGGTTTCTTGAGATCTATCCCTGCCAGGCTTAAACGAGCATTAAGTGAACTTCCTGAAGACCTTTGCAGAGAACCAGAGGATTGTGAACTACAGTAACTCAACTACAGAACTATAAAATATATTCCACGTACCCATGTGGAAACCGCTTCAGGCTAAGGCCCCATGTTGCAGAAAAGCTGCTTTTTTGTTGCAGATTTTGCTGCTATTTTGAATTTAGGAGAAGGGATACGTTTCAGAGGTTCCTATATATTTCCCATTCCTGTTAAAGTTACCCTTGGCTCAAAAAACAGCAGCAAAATCTGCAACAAAAAAGCAGCTTTTATTCAATGTTTGGCCTTAGATGGGAGCGTAACTGGATGGTCCTTCTCCTCTTGAGACTACAGCACATGGTTTACATTAAATATTTACACAAAATATTTCAAAATTTTCAATTTCATCTGACCACAGAACAGTTTTCGATTTTGCCTCGGTCCATTTTACATAAGCTTTGCCCCACAGAAGCTGGCTGCATTTCTGGATTGGGCTGATATATGGTTAAAGTGATTTAAAATAAATTGTGGCTCTCAACTACCAGTCAAAGCTGAACGTAGCTCATAGTGAACAAAACTTTGAGAACTTATGCTGTAGATATTTCCCTCTGAAAAATGTATACAAATTGAACTCAATGTTATTTGTGGGGATCAAAATAAAATACAAGTAATAAAACATTACAAGTGCAATAAAGATTTTTTTTTTTTTTTTTGCATTAAACAAGAGCTTAACCAATAGTTTATAATAATGGCGATTTTCAGAATTACAGACTAATGTATTGAGATGGTCCTTATCAATGAAAGCAAATTAATGGATTAAATATTTTTATATTTCCCAATAGAGTTTCTTCTCACTCCAGGACCTGTGGCATGGTGGCTCAGTGGTTAGCACTGTAGCCTTGCAGCGCTGCAGTTCTAGGCTCAAATTCTGCCGAGAACATCTGCAAGGAGCTTGTATGGGTTTCCTCCCACATTCCAAAAACATACTAATAAGGAATGTAGATTGTGACCCCTATATGGGACAGTCAATGTCTGTAAAGCGCTGCGGAATATGATGGTGCTATATGAGTAAGGATAATAAATAAAATAACCACATTCAAATTTATAAGGATAAAGTGTTCTTGATCTATATACAGCTCAGTCCTTTTCACTTGAGTTGCAATACCAGCTATGGACAAGGGGGGGTGTTGTTTTAATGCAAAAGAAAACCAGCCCCATTTTGTTTTATCTCAGACAACCCTTTACATTATTAGTTCACTTATTATTAAGACTGACCTTGTAATGACCCTCTAAATAAAAAAAAATAAAACAATTCAGGTGAGATAATTTTTTGTGAGTCTTTTATGTTCTTCTTGTTAAGATTTTTTTTATTTTAAGGATATTAAGAATTTTAGTATAACAAAAACAGCATAAGATTATCTGTAATAAGTACAATTAAAACATGGATTTAGTACAATAGGTGATCCCGACTGTACAGTCATGTGATACACTGTGGTCAATGGAAGTATTATCAAGGCATCTGTATTCTTCAATAGGGCTATATATCATTATCTGAGTGTCAACAGCTATGAAAATATATGAAATTGTATCTATTACATTCATGAAGATATCTACAAATTAAATATTTGAGATACACTAATTATAAAGAGAGAGGATACAAATAATACCCTGGAATGGGGCAAGTGGATCTTCTGAAGTCTGTCTCTCAGCTTTAAGGGCCATTCAATAAGAAAAAAAAGTGATGGGTTGCTTAATTTGCAATTTTTTCTTCAAAAACTTCAGTATATGTGGATATGAAAGGTATTTTTCATTTAACTCCTAACTTGCTTTAGTCTAAGTATTTCCTCTATCTCAAGATTCTTAATCTTATGCCTTTTTATATGAATCTGGCCTTGAATTTTGGGGTCATCGACTTCAGGGTCTTATCCAGTTTCTCATTATCACTTACTATGCTTTTTGTCAGTAATAGCTAGCGTATTGGAAGAGATCTGACCATCTTCTTAGGATGAGCGCTAAGGAAAGCTAATAAGTTGTTTCTATCTGTGGATTTTTTTTTAAATAGATCCCTCCTCAAGTTAGCGCCATGATCCTGAGTAGAATCTATAGAGCAATTTTGGAAGTGACCACCAGGAACTTCACCATGAATTATGAAATTCTTGCAATTGTGTAATATCCCTGTCCAAAGCAAGACAATATCATTTACAGTACTGTGCAAACATTTTAGGCAGGTGTGGGAAAATTTTGCAAAGTAAGAATGCTATCAGCACTAGAAGGGTTAATAGTTTATTTTTTAATTAAAAAATTGAACTGAATGAAGAAAATAGAAATGTAAATCCCACCAATATTTGGTGTGACCTTTGCCCTTTGGAGGAGGAGTTCTGGAAGTGATGATCCGGCCCCCACAGATATAGCCCTGATTTCATCATCATCCAGTCTGTCTGGGATGACATGAAGAGACAGACGGATAGGAGCAAGCAACATCCACAGAAGATCTGTGCTTAGTTCTCCAAGATGGCGACCTCCCTGCTGAGTTCTGCCAAAAACTGTCTGCAAGTACCGAGAGAAACTGATGGAAGGCAAAGGGCAAAGGTCACAGCAAGTATTGATGAAATTTAGATTTCTCTTTTCTTCATTCACCACCTCAATACATACACAAAGTGGTGGGGTACATATAGTAGACATTGATCTTTTACAATATACTGTATATATACATTGATGCGATGTTACACCACATCATGGTCACAATACAAAAAGTAAGTTAAATGTTAGAACAATCTCCAATAATGATAATAGAAATGTAAAGCATTCCGCAGTTAACTCTAAGAATATGGGCAATGTTATCAAATTCTGTGCTGGTTACTCTAAGGCATCCCAGTGGATTTATCAAAAACTTATAAATGTAAGGTATAATGTAAAGGGCCGGGATTCTGGGATGATTTATCTATCTATCTATCTGGAAAAATTGTGTTTTTAACTGTAAAATATTTGATTAACTTGTCATTTTTGCAAAGGACAACAACTTTCTGTTTAAACACAACATATTATGTATACATACAGTGGGGAAAAAGTATTTAGTCAGCCACCAATTGTACAAGTTCTCCCACTTATAAAGATGAGGCCGGCCTGTAATTGTCATCATAGGTAGACCTCAACTATGAAAGACAAAATGAGAAAACAAATCCAGAAAATCACATTGTCTGATTTTTAAAGAATTTATTTGCAAATTATGGTGGAAAATAAGTATTTGGTCAATAACAAAAGTTCATCTCAATACTTTGTTATATATCCTTTGTTGGCAATGACAGAGGTGAAACGTTTTCTGTAAGTCTTCACAAGGTTGGCACACTCTGTTGCTGGTATGTTGGCCCATTCCTCCATGCAGATCTCCCTAGAGCAGGGATGTTTTGGGGCTGTCGCTGGGCAACACGGACTTCAACTCCCTCCAAGGTTTTTCTATGGGGTTCAGATCTGGAGACTGGCTAGGCCACCCAGGACCTTGAAATGCTCTTACGAAGCCACTCCTCGTTGCCCTGGCGGTGTTCTTGGGATCATTGTCACGCTTAAAGACCCAGCCACGTTTATCTTCAATGCCCTTGCTGATGGAAGGAGGTTTGCACCCTAAAACTCACGATACATGGCCCCATTCATTCTTCATGTACACGGATCAGTCGTCCTGGTCCCTTTGCAGAGAAACAGCCCCAAAGCATGATGTTGTCCCCCCATGCTTCACAGTAGGTATGGTGCTCTTTGGATGCAACTCAGCATTCACTCTCCTCCAAACACGACGAGTTGTGTTTCTACCAAACAGATCTACTTTGGTTTCATCTGACCATATGACATCTCCCAATACTCTTCCGGAACATCCAAATGCTCTCTAGCAAACTTCAGACGGGCCCGGATATGTACTGGCTTAAGCAGGGGGACACGTCTGGCACTGCAGGATCTGAGTCCCTGGCGGTGTAGTGTGTTACTGACGGTAGCCTTTGTTACGTTAGTCCCAGCTTTCTGCAGGTCACTCACTAGGTCCCCCCATGTGGTTCTGGGATTTTTACTCACCGTTCTTGTGATCATTTTGATCCCACGGGGTGAGATCTGCGTGGAGCCCCTGATGGAGGGAAATTATCAGTTGTCTTGTATGTCTTCCATTTTCTAATTATTGCTCCCACAGTTGATTCCACACCAAGCTGCTTGCCTATTGCAGAT
This sequence comes from Leptodactylus fallax, assembly GCA_947044405.1. Classification (NCBI taxonomy): domain Eukaryota; kingdom Metazoa; phylum Chordata; class Amphibia; order Anura; family Leptodactylidae; genus Leptodactylus; species Leptodactylus fallax. The sequence goes on from CAMRHE010000777.1 coordinate 123,036, forward strand.
TCAGTCTTCCCAGCCTTGTGCAGGTCTACCATTTTGTTTCTGGTGTCCTTCCACAGCTCTTTGGTCTTCACCATAGTGGAATTTGGAGTGTGACTGTTTGAGGTTGTGGACAGGTGTCTTTTATACTGATAACAATGTCAGACTGGAGCCATTACTACAGGTAATGAGTGGAGGACAGAGGAGCCTCTTAAAGAAAAAGTTACAGGTCTGTGAGAGACAGAAATCTTGCTTGTTTGTAGTTGACCAAATACTTATTTTACACCATAATTTGCAAATAAATTCTTTAAAAATCAGACAATGTGATTTCTGGATTTGTTTTCTCATTTTGTCTCTCATAGTTGAGGTCTACCTGTGATGACAATTACAGGCCGGCCTCATCTTTTAAGTGGGAGAACTTGCACAGATGGTGGCTGACTAAATACTTTTTTTTCCCCACTGTACGTGGATTTATTGTATTTTCCAATATGATTTATGTAATTTACCAATTTGCTAAGATGCTTCTTAAGTTTTTTAGGTATACTGTAGGTCAGTTTAAAACCATGCAGGTATACCTTGAGTTACTGGCTGACAATCGACCACTCTCACCAGAGTGTGTAAGAGAAGCTTCTCAAGTCTCTCATAGTTACAGTTTGGAACCTAATCTTTGGCCCTAAAAGATCTTTTTTGAACTGACCACCGACCACATCTATTTCTTTCATTCACCCTCTTTATATTCGCTGTGCACCACAAACCACCAACAACCACTGACCACCATCCAGGTCTTCAAATTTTAGCCACCATGATGTTCCCTCTTAAGGCCAGGAGCCCACGTGGCATAAACGCCACAGTATGATGGTTCTGGCAAATCTCATGCACACACTGCAAAAAAATATACGACATGCTGTCATTTCCAAAACCGTCTCAGTTTTAGAAATTGCAGCATGTCAATTATATCTATGGAAATGCCGACAGTTTCCCTAAAGGTATCATGGAAGCAGGAAGTCTGCAGAGAAAACCTCTGAACCTTTTCTTAAAAAGCACTGCAGGAAAAACTGCAATGCTTTGCTGCTGTGGTTTTTCCCACAGCACTTTTTTGCTGTGGCCCGCTGTATGGTAGTCATTTTCAATATTGCTACTATAATTGAACATCTAAATCTCTTCTATAATGTTCTATCTGAAGAGAATGATACACTATTGTATCACTTGAACTTCCCTTAGCCTATCCTGGACCGCTCTTAGACTATTTACGTTGAGGCATTCCCTCTCTTGTTCTGCAAGGACGTACCAGTATGTCCTTGCAGTTTTCAGCAGCTGCACAAAAGCAAGCAGCTGCTGAAATGGGCAGCCAGCTGTAACTACAGCCGGAGCTCCCCTAGAGAAGGCAGGGAAGGTTTATTAATGTCCCCGCCTTTCCAATCGCTGTGTGCACAGTGCTCAATGAGCGCTGTATACACAGCTATGGGCGCCGCCATGATGCGGCTCCCCTTTGACCCGGCAGTCACGTTATCCGCCGGGGATCAGAGTATGATAGAGCTGCTGGGTCCTAGAGGACCCAGATCAGCTCTATAGTAATGGGCAGGAGGCTGTTTTCCTCCTGCAACTGAGGTTAAATGTACCAGCCCCAGTTATAGGGGAAATCAGTCCCCCCCTGCCTGCAAAAAAAAAAAAAGTGATAAGATGTCCCCAAAGGTCTATTATGGCCTTCTGGGGACATAATGTAAAAAAATAAAGAAAAAAAGTAGAAAAGTAAAATTTTTTTATTAAAGTAAAATAATTTAAAAAATAAATAAAATAATACGCCAATAACATGCCTTTATCACTGGTTCTAGTCCCACCCCTGATGACACCATACAAAATAAAAATGATTGTAACAGAGAGGAAAAACTATTTTATAAAGCTTTTTAGTAGCACTTTGTGCTATTAAATAAAAAAAGAAAAGAAAAGACCTGTTTTCCCTCCTATTTTGTTTCTATCTTCCCGGTTATTAAAAAAAAAAAATTTAAAAATGCAAAAATAAAAACATAAAATTAAAGTCCTATGTGTCACTGAAAAATGACGCAGAAATTAGATGAATAACGCAAATGATAAAAATGTTGTAGCCCTCAAAGCCACACATACAAAAAACCCAAAAATGTGTCTGGTCCTGAACCAGAAATTGGCCCGGTACTGAAGTGGTTAACTGTAGTTGGGTAAATCTGCAGCTCTAACATACTCTGATCCCCGGTGGATAACGTGACTGCCGGGTCAAAGGGGAGCCGCATCATGGCGGGGCCCATAGCTGTGTATATAGATGTGACTGCTAGGACTCCCGCCAATATTAACCCAGGAGTCCTACTTATCCCTTTCTGGATGGTGCGATGCTTGTACAGGCACCTTGGTACTCCATTCATTGTTATGGGACTGCCAGAGGTTTCTGAGTCCACCAGCATTCATATTGGGGTACAAGGAACCTCTGCTGTTGTGATCATTTGTGGTTGCAGTGATCAGATCCCCACAGATTTACAAGTTATCTACTATCCTGTGTATAAGAGATACTTAATCATCATGGCCAAACCCCTTTAATTCACTCAGTTTTCTCATTTGCTTTTTATTCTTATGTATAGTTTTGCATTGATAGTTCATACAAGTCTTTGCCTTCACATTACATTTGTTTCATTCTATTTCAACTTTACTAATATCTAATCAGACAATGAGTCATGTCCATGTGATAGACTTCAATAAGACTACGGCCCCATGAGAGGCCGTATTCTCTGTCATTCTGCGGTAGACTAATGTAGAGGACTAATGTTACAGAAGTGCCAGAAGATATTAGAAGGTAAGATATTAATAACATTGGAAATATATATGTTATATACCGTAGACTTTATTTTTAGTAAAGGCAGCAACCATTATAATGCCCTGTTCACACAGAAGACTCAAACTGCAGTATGGGACTGAAATGGTCAATTTGTTATAGTGTTCTGTGTAGAAATGAATTGTGTTATTTGTCCTTACAGATGTCTCCAGCCTTGACTTAGTTTAGGAACTTGGTTAAGGTCTCTAATTGAAACTAATACTATACAATATTGTAACAAGCTAACAAAATCCTTTACAGAATGTCAGACTGATACTATGTGGATAGCAAACAGCATTGGCCATAGATGTAAGCCCTGAAGTACATTCAGTTTTTATGTTGTCAAATATTTTTCTCCATCTTCCACTTCTTCTAACATCAGTGCTTGAGTCTTGTGGAGATCTCACAATGACACCATTTATTATTCTGTATGATTTAGTGGCAAACTAAGAAAAAGTCAGAATGGGTTAAATTGGGGGAAAAAAAAACACAATAGTGTCATTTCCATTCACTGTGTGGTAAACGTTTGCCTGGTATCACTGCGGGCATCGAGGTGTCAATTTTATATCATTTTTGATAAAAATGTTAAAGCTTTGAAAAATTAAAACCTTTGTAATGCCATATTCTGACCCATGTATTGAGCTATGTAAAGGGTTGTTATTTGTGGTACAAGTTTTAATTTTTATTTGTCTGACGATTTTATCACCTTTTATTATATATTGGGTAGACAATACAGTACACTATGGTTTGCTACCTATCTATCTATCTATCTATCTATCTATCTATCTATCTCATCTCATATCTATCTATCTATCTATCTATCTATCCCATATCTATCTCCTATCTATCTATCTATCTATCTATCTATCTATCTATCTCATATCTATCTCCTATCTATCTCCCTGTCTATCTCCTATCTATCTATCTATCCATCTATCTATCTATCTATCTATCATCATATCTATCTACCTATCACATATCTATCTATCTATCTATCTATCTATCTATCACATATCTATCTATCTCATATCTATCTATCTCATATCTATCTATCTATCTATCTATCTATCACATATCTATCTATCTATCATATCTATCTATCTATCTATCACATATCTATCTATGAAGAAACCTTTTCCTTGGATTTGCACTCATTGATAGCCCAATGATAAAAAAGTGAGACATACAAGATCTTAGTCTTGTTATTTGAGCTGATAAAGTAAATAACCAAATGTAAGTAAATGTTGCAGGATGGCGCAGAGACATTTTGGCATTATCATTAAATTACATAATAACGTTTATTCATTTTTCTTTTAGATAAAAAATCTGAATGGATCCTGCCGACTCTAAACTGACCTCACCAAATACAACTCTAAATTACGACTACCTGTATGTTCCTCATTGTTTATTAGTCGAATGAAATCCACATTTGGCTCTACTCACACCTGTATTTGAGCCTTCATTTCATATTCCTTAAAAAAGTGATTAAATATTCAGCACTAATTTTCCCATGAAAATTATACAAAATCATCATAATCTTTCATAGTTTTGGGATGCTTCAGTTACCAGTGGTAATCAGTGTGCGACACATTAAGATGGCATTTTAGATTATTAGGCAGACATTTGCTTAGTAGAACACTTGTGTGACTTGTTTGTGCCTTACTGTTGCACAAATTATTTTAGATCTGAGATTTAGCTGTAAAAACCCAGTTAAGTTCAATGCAAGTTGCTGTCATGTTCAACTTGTATTGACGTTATGGTAAAAAAAAGTTCTGGGTAAGGAATATGCACATACAACCTCATTGGTGGAAAAGAGGAATGAGCTCTAGCGCCACCTTTTGGAAGACAGCTCCCTATAGGTTTATGCATGATTTTCAAAAGACCTAAGAACACAATCTGGAAATAATAGCCATGTCTAGACCCATGGTTAGACCTCTCACACAGCCAGCCAGTACCTACTCTGCAATGATGAGAGGCAAGAGCCACGAAACAGCTGTCGGCGGATGGTAACTTCTTCTTTTTGGAGGAGTTATTATGGCTTGGCTATTCCCAGATTATGCTCTTAGGTTTCTTTGAAAATCTATAGGGAACTTCTTTCAAAAGGTGGTGCTAGTGCTCATTCCTTTCTTCCACTAATTTTGGTATTCTTTACCCAGAATTCTTAGTAGGGCATGCCTGGTCTTAAGTCCCTGTACCTTCTCTCTCTAATGAGACATATCACCCCTTTCCTGCTGTTACTTCCTGGGGGTGAGTGTATTACAGGGAGGTGTGTGATGTAGGCTCACACCATTGCTATGTGTTTATTGGCTGAGACGCACAGCTCCACCTCCTGATGGGTGGGATTAAGCCTTAAATAACTAGCATCCTGTTCACTGTGTATGGCTGTGTATTAGTGCCAAGGGCAGAAAAAGAAATGCTACTAGTGAAGTGATGTAGCAGATTACAGTGTATATTTACCTAATATTTAAAGCACCTCTGATGAAACTATGAGACTATTTCACACCTGCCATGAGGCGATAGCCTCAGGCAGCACCTCCTGGAAGGCTAAGGGGCAGCATTTTTTTTTTTTAATGGGCTGCCACCTATTAGTTTATTCTAACAGGAAATGGACAATATTTTGCTCAACATTCCCTGCACCTGTCCAGTCCTGCCTTCACTTATTCCTTCAGAGGGCGCTGCAAAAGCGGACGCCAGGTACATCAAGTACAGGGATTGGTGAGTAAAATATTGGCCACTACCTGTTGGAATAATCTAATAGGTAACAGCCAAACTTGTGCGGCACCAGGGGAAGTGAGTATAAGTGTCTGTGTGGGGACTAGTAAAAGGGGCAATATACTGTGTGAGGGTCAGTGGCCTAGAATTTTAATTAGGTGATACCATCACAGAACCAAAGATTGCTGTCTGGTATTTTGACAAGAGGGGGATGTTGTGCCGTTCTATAGGTCGCCTCAGGCTATTACACTCCACTGCCGAAATGGATCTGTCTTATGCTTTGTGTGATAGTGGTGAGTGGTAGACATTTAACTGCAGAGGCTAAAAGAATAACACCCCGCAGTGTATCTACAAGTTACTTGTAACATCACTTTATAAATTTGACTTACTCAGAAGCATGAACAGTTATGTGAGTTTGGTTCGCTTCATTTCATCCCACTATTTTAACTGATAACTAATAAAGTTATTTTTTAGCTTCTCACCAGTGAGACTTGGGAACTTCTGTTCTGAGAGTATGGTGGGGTGACCTAAGACCACAATGTGACCTCACTTTGGTTTTTGCCCCATGTTTGCTATGTATGCCCCAGTGTACAACATAGATACTTATAAAACCATGATTGATCATGAGCCTAACTTCTACAATATCATGTCTTCTAAGGTCAGATCTCTATTATGATGGCATTTTCCAGAAGATATTAGTTACTTTCTACAGCATCACTTTTGTTCTTGGGCTTATCGGTAATGGATTAGTCATCTGGATTGCCGGATTCAGGATGAAGAAGACAATCAGTGCCGTGTGGTTCCTCAACCTGGCCATTGTGGACTTCTTATGTTGTACTTGTCTGCCTCTGCGCATTTCAGATGAGCCTTACTTTTTCTCAAAATTACAAATACATCCTTTTTGTGTATTGAACATTATTTTATACATTCTAAACATGAGCGCCAGTGTTCTTATCTTGACAGCCATGAGTATTGACCGTTGTGTATCGGTCATGTGGCCATTTTGGGCTAAAGTTCATAGGACACGTAGACTAGTGAGGATCACTGCAGGGGTCATTTGGGTGTTGAGTTTGACCATCACTGGTTTTGCGTTTTACTTACATGGATGGTGTAAAACCGATTTAAATTATGATGGCTTAATGTATTTAGGAAAAATTGAAGATATCACTCTGCCAATCAGATTAGTTATAATGTTTGTGATCCCTTTTCTCATCATATTGACCAGTTATGTTATTATTTTCCTCAAAATTAGAAAAAGTAAGAGACCCCAGAGATCTCAGAGACCCTACAGGATCATCACCACTGTTATATTGTGTTTCTTCATCTGCTGGTTTCCAGTTTATATCTGGCCACTAACATCTGTGCATGTTAAAGATTACATTCAATACAATATAATATTTACTATCATTATCATCCTGTCTTGCCTTAACAGTTGTATCAATCCAATCATTTATGTTTTTATGGGCCAAGATTTTAGACAAGGTTTCCTGAGATCTATCCCCACCAGGGTTAAAAGAGCATTAAGTGAACATCCTGATGACCTGTACGGAGAACCAGAGGGATTGTGAACCTGCTCGAACTGCAGATTTATCAAATATAACTCTCTAACCTATGTTGGAAACTCTTCAAGGAGTTTTCTTGGTTTGAAAGACTGCATTATCAGCTGTAAGATTTTTGTATACTCACATTCATAAAATATACTGAAATTCTTCAGTTTTTATATTGACCAATAGAGTACAAACCAGAGGCTTACATTTATTTATGGTATCTCGCTTTCCAGTCTTCCTGTTTATATTTTTTAGTGGACATGGTCAGCAGAGTCATCCCAATAATACTGTTGTACAAGTTTCATCAATATATATGATGTAATGACTGAAATTCCTATAAAGGGGTTTTTCAGCCCATCAACCCCTTCCCAAAATAAAAAAAAAGTTGCAGCAGGGATGTGCTTCAAAAAAGTCATATTCACCTCTTCTTTGCACTACTGTCCCAGAATCAGAGCCCCGGTCAGCAGTGACATCAGTAGCCTCCCATGTGTCCTCTGTAGTCCATCACTGTCCTCGGTGGTCATGTGCAATAGTCAGGTATGTCATCACTGCAGAGATTCTAGCACTGCACCACTGACCTACCCAACAACCGCATATGAAATATGGGACCAGTGATTGACTGCCATAGTCCCAGAACAAGAGAATGGAAGAGTTGAGTATCACTTTTTTTTTTAAAAAAAATTTTCTTTGCGGGAAGGGGAGTTTTTAAAACCTCTTTAACTACTTATCTGATATTCTGAGTCATGTGAGTTCATCAGATGTAGCAGAGCTGTGATTAACTCTCCAATGAACAGGCCTAAATAGACAAGTATTTTGCGGACAGGGTAGTTTAAAAGTTAAGAAATATACAGTAAACAATTTACTTAAAGAAGCACTCTATTTTTTCCATCTTTCCCCATTTCATCATAGGTTATTCAGTTGGTTCCTGGAATAATTAAAGTCGCATGTTTCCTTTTACTGCAGATATCAGTGCCTGGAGCTGCCCCAAATGTCCTGCTACTCACTGGCCGGAGGTCTCTGTCTGCTTCATATTATAGAACTCACAACAAGGCTCTCATAGAAATACATTAACAGACTATGTTCTGGTTAACTGAAGCAGACAGTGACCTCTGGCCAGTGAGAAGCAGGTCAAGTGGTTAGTTCTGCCACTGATACCTGCCAAAAAAGGCAGTATGTAAGTTTAGCTATTGCAGCACCCCACTGAACCATCTATGTGGGGAAAAAAAAAAATCTACCTACGGTATCTATCTATCTATCTATCTATCTATCTATCTATCTCCTATCTATCTATCTATCTATCTATCTATCTATCTATCTATAGTATCTACTTGTATTGTATTAATACTTTAATGATTTTCCTACTGAATTTTAAGTACCTGTAGAATTCTTAGGAGGCGGCTTTTTAGAAATCTGTATGTTTGTATTTGTCTATAGAATTTGGTGCATGTTATATTAATAAATAAAGAACTTTTATTCTTCACTGTGATATTTTTATTCGTTTAGTAAAACTGCATAGAGTATTGTATACAGTATATGGAGAGCAGAAATATTTTAGTGTTTTAGACTAAAGTGTGTTTGTATTTAACTAAAGTTAAATGGACCTTGGTAGAAAACTAAGGGAAAGTAATTTAACCCCTTTAAGCTATTGATGACATTTATGTTGACGGATCCTTTTATATATGTCTAAACAAAAGAGGTTATTACAGTGAATTGTGCCAAATTAATCAAAAAGTGTACACTTCCTAATAAATATGGCTCATGCGCATCTGCACGACTGTCGTAGGAAATAAAATCTAGGTCTGTTCTCAGCTGTGCAGATTTACAATAAAGGTTTACACTATTTCCATCTATTCTATATAACAAATCTTTCCTTAACTGTTCCATACACTTTATTACAGTCTTGTCATATAGAAGTGAATGTTGTAGTTATATGTGCAATATAAACAATGAAGGGGGTCACACAAGTAGGGTGTTGGATCCCCCACTGACCTATCATCAATAACAAAGGAGTGGACAAACCCTATAACATATGTCTAATGAAATGTTGATTGTTTATTATATTTTAGGCTAATTTGCCCCTAAAATGTTCCAAGTTTTGTGGGGAAGGCTAAGTATAAAACCAGACAAGCGATCCCTCCTTGGATACCTTCTAAATTCTCCACTTCCCCCACTAGTTATAATATCTATTGCTGGAAGGTTATAGCCCTCGGTTTATGTTATACTCCGTTGACTCTACCAGTTATCGTGCTGGTAATGACAATAACTGATGATACACTATTGAATAGCCCACACATCAGTGGTTTCCTACATGACTGTTGGGACAGTTATCCACTATCATGTGGTTAAGGTATAAATAGTATTCATGAACAGACCCCTTTAATTCACTCCGTTTTCTTATTTGCTTTTCATTTTTCTGTATAATTTTGCATTGATAATTCCTACATTTTTTGGCTTCACATTACATTTGTTTAATTCTGGTTTAATCTCTCTGATATACAATCAATGAGTCATGTCCACGTGATAGACTTCCAAAAGAATACCCCATGAGAACAATATATTAGAGAGAGAAGATTATAAGCATTCCCAGTCGTTCTGCAGTAGACTAATGTAGAGGAAGCCTTTACAGACATGCCAGAAGATATTAGCAGGTAAGATATCAATATCATTGGACATTTTCTGAATAAATAGACATTATTAATTATTAGTAAAAAGAATTACTACATTTTTGAACTGGGAGCAAATTGATCAGTTTGCTATATTGTTCTATATAGAAATTATTTGTCCTTACAGATGTCTCCAGCCTTATCTGAAATTTAGTTAAGAACTCTCATGAAACCAGTTCAATATAATATCATGACATACTAACAAACCCTTGACAGGCTGCAAGTAACAAAACACACAAATGGTGGTCCACTCATAGACACCGAAAGGATATTCAGTAGGTACAATATCATAAATACGTCTAAGCCACAAGGAAAGTTTAGTCAAGTGTGTCTAGTTATTAACCTAATGATAGTTTTTTTGGACTAGCTGAAAGTGGTGTATCTCTTACAGTAGAGGAGCCACGAGGTTATGAGTACTGACCAGTATACATACTGTATGTAGCATTATGTTAGTCCAGCCACGAGGTTATGTGGGCTGACCAGTGTACATATAGAACCTTACACTAGTCCAGCTAGGAGGCTGTTATTATTATTATTATTATTATCATTATTATTATTATTATTTATTTATAGAACACCATTAATCCCATGGTGCTCTTTACATTATTATATTAATCCCATTGATCTCTGTACATCATTATATTAATTCCATGGTGCTATACAGTATTATATTAATTATGTGGTGCTCTATACATTATTATATTAATTCCATGGTGCTCTGTACATTATTATTTTAGTCCCATGGTGCTCTATACATTATTAATTCCATTGTGCGCTGTACAGTATATATATTAATCCTATGGTGATCTGTACATTATTATATTAATTCCATGTTGTTCTGTACAGTATTATATTAATCCCATGGTGCTCTGAACTTTACTATATTAATCCTATGGTGATGTACATTATTATATTAATTCCATGGTGCCCTGTGCAGTATTATATTAACATCATGGTGCTCTTTACATTATAATAATCCCATGGTGCTCTGCACAATATTATAATAATCCCATTGAGCTCTGTACATTATTATATTAATTCCATGGTGCTATACAGTATTATATTAATTATGTGGTGCTGTATACATTATTATATTAATTATGTGCTGTTCTTTACATTATTATATGAATTCCATGGTGCTCTGTACAGTATTATATCAATTCTATGGTGCTCTGTATATTATTATATTAATCCTATGGTGATATAAATTATTGTATTAATTCCATGGTGCTATACAGTATTATATTAATTATGTGGCACTTTATGCATGATTATATTAATTAAATGGTGTGCTGTACAGTATTATATTAATTCCATGTTTCTCTGTACATTATTATATTAATTCCATGGTGCTCTGTACATTATTATATTACTTCCATGGTTCTGTACATTATTATATTAATTCCATGGTGCTCTGTACATTATTAAATTAATTTAATTATGTACAGTATTATTATATTAATTACATAGTGCTTTACATTATTATATTAATTCCATGGTGTTGTACATTATTATATTAATTCCATGGTGCTTTGTACATTATTATATTAATTCCATGGTGCTGGACATTATTATATTAATCCCATGGTGCTCTGTACATTATTATACTGTATTATTATATAGTATTTTCCTGCAATGTGTGGATGGGATTCGCTTTCTGAAGACCAATTTGCATAACAAAGAAAGAAGACTAAACTCAAAAACGGCGGTGCGGACCTCAAAAATAAAAGTAGGAAAAGAATAGTCTTTCAAAAGGCTATTCCGACTTGCTTTTAGTTAAAAATCTATTTTTTAATGATAGAATCCCTTTAAAACTTAAAGGCAATGCAAAAATAACTTTTTTGTTGTCTATTATTAGTTAATTTGGGTTTCTAGACATTATAATAAATGCATTCCACACGTTGTCTGTAACATATGCTCAATGTGCTATAATTAAGTTAGATAATCTTTTTATGTCTTGATTGTTATCTTTTAGGTAAAAATTCTGAATGGATCCCGATGATTTAAACCCAGTGATACGATATTCTACTCTAGATTACTACTACGAGTATGTATTCTTTTAGATTGCCTATAAATTTAAATTTACTCTTTTTTTATCTATTATTAAAATAAATTCTGACTTTTAATTTTGAATAGAAAATCAGGTCAAGCTTAGAGATGAGCAAACTGATTCTTAACAAACCAAGTTTGTTACAAAATATTTTTAAATAAATACTATTTGGCCTAATTTGAAATTTTTGTTTTTCACCACCCACATATCATTATACTCTAGTGCAGTGGTTCTCAACCTTACTAATGCTGCAAACCTTTAATACAGTTCCTCGTGTTGTGGTGACCCCCAACCATAAAATTATTTTCATTGCTACTTCACAACTGTAATTTTGCTACTGTTATGAATCGGAATGTAGGATGCAGGATGTATTTTCATTGTTACAAATTGAACATAATTATCCAGTAATTATAATTTATGAAGTGTCGTTTTACCTCCACAGTATTGTGTCCCCCCACACTGTCATGTCCCCCTGAGGTTTCCCCCACAGTATCATGTCCCCCTGAGGTTGCCCCCACAGTGTCATGCCCTCCCAGGTTGCTCCCACAGTATCATTTCCTCCCAATCCCCAGGTTGCCTCCATAGTGTCATGACCCTCCCACAGTTTCATGTCTCCATCAAGTTGCTCCCTCAGTGTCATGTTTCCCCCACAGTTTCATGTCTCCCTCCAGCTTACCCCCCAGATTGATGTCCCCCCACCCTCCTGGTTGCCCCACAGTGTCATGTGCCCCCAAGTTGCCCCCACTGTATCATGTCTCCCCACCCCTCAGGTTACCCCCACAGTATCATACCCCCCCACCCCACAGTTTCATGTCCCCAACTGTACATATAAAAGAAAAAAAAACAAACCTTAATACTCACCTTTCCCTGTCCACTCCTCTCTGGTCCCAGAGTCTTTAAGGAGTAACAGGCGCCATGTAAGTGATGTCACTGCTAAATTTAACAAGGAATGTGGCTTGCGACTAGTAGTGGAAATACCACAGGAAATGCAAAATATGGTAAAATAAATGCTTTGGCACAGAATTGGTAGAACTGTGGCAAGCTCTATGAAGAAAAAAAAAAACTATGTTGTGCAATTTCACAAAATTCTCAATTTTTTATACAGGCAGCAAAGAATGGGTGTCAAACTGTGATAGATGCTATGTAAAAAAAAAACAAAAAAAACAAAAAAAACAAACAAAAACAGAGCACTGGTTAATCTTACAGAATTGTCACATCTTTCACTCAGAGCCTGTTCTAGTAAATCTGTCTAACCTATCTTCTAATCCTCATTCTCCACTATCTCATATCTATATTTTCTGTAATAATGCAATTGTTTTTTATTTTTGCACTGCTGGCCGTGGTCTGTCCTCTGCCTTCTTCTCCTGGTATTCTCTTATATAGTGTCCATGACATCATCAGTGACTTCTGCACGCACAGGTCTTCATGATTGGCTGAGATGCAAAGGATTATTGGAAAGCTCACCGATCATGTGATCCTCCTCCTCACTGCATACTTAACACGGTGGGAGACATTCCCAAAAGTTTTGATTTTTTCGTAAACTAAACTTTTTGAGAATTCCAGGTCAAACCCTGTTTGCTACAAACTGGTTCGCCCATCTATACCTGGGACCTGTACAGATTGGTTGCTCAAAGTGGAGGTCCACTTCCACTTTACAGATCAGTGATGTCATGCTCATTTCTCAGGTGACCTGTAAACAGTTTGGTCACATTCTACTGAATGGGACTGAGCTGCAATACTTAGAACAGCCTTATACAATGTACATATGGGTGTATTGTGTGAACAGTCTCTTCAAATGGCTGAGCTGTGATGGACCTGAGAGTTGGGTCCCCATTGATCAGATATTAATAACCTATCATAGTTATCAATATTTAACTCCCAGAAAACCTTTAACATAAAGAGATATGCTAACTATCCTATTTGCATCCATGTCTGGATATCCTATTGGGGGGGGGATGTGTGAATTGGCATGTTTTTTTGAGAAATTGTATTAACGACAGCGGAAATCAATTTAGTCTAGTCAGCTCTGTAAATTTTTGTGAGCCTAACTTTTATACCCTCATATCTCCTAAGGTCATCTTCCGAAGTCTATGATATAAGTAACACGCCAAGTTATAGTAATTTTGATTATGAAGACATATTACAGAAGATGTCAATTGCTTTATACAGCATCATTTTTGTTCTTGGGATTATCGGTAATGGATTAGTCATCTGGATTGCCGGATTCAGGATGAAGAAGACAATCAGTGCCGTGTGGTTCCTCAACCTGGCCATAGCGGACTTCTTATGCTGCGCTTCAATTCCACTGCGAATTTCAGAATCAATTTTAATTTGCTTACACTTGCCAGTTGTTGTTTGCATAGTGAATCTTATTATATTCAATCTAAATATGACCGCCAGTGTTCTTCTCTTGACAGCCATGAGTATTGACCGCTGTGTCTCGGTCATGTGGCCATTTTGGGCTAAAGTTCACAGGACACGTAAACTAGTGAGGATCACTGCAGGAGTCATCTGGGTGTTGAGTTTGCTTTTGACTGGTTTAATATTTTACTTATACGTAATCTATTTTCATGATTTGACTGAATGGTGCACCATAATGTATGAGCATAGAATTGACTATTTCAGTAATATAAAACAAAACATTCAGCTGATCAGATTACTTATCAAGTTTGTGATCCCTTTTCTCATCATCTTGACCAGTTATGTGATCATTTTCCTTAAACTTAAAAATAGTAAAAGTCCCCAGAGATCTCAGAGACCCTACAGGATCATCACCGCTGTTATATTGTGTTTCTTCATCTGCCAGTGTCCATAATACATCTGGCCACTAACACCCATGTATTATGGAGGATACATTCATTTCTATGCAGTCAATACCATTATTATCATCCTGGCTTACCTGAACACTTGCATCAATGCAATGATGTATGTTTTTATGGGCCAAGATTTTAGACAAGGTTTCTTGAGATCTATCCCCACCAGGGTTGAAAGAGCATTGAGTGAACATTCTGATTATCCCTGCAGGAATCAAGAGGATTATTGATTTTACTCAGGATACTCAGGGGTTAATTCATACCGCAGAGTATAATAAGGGAGGTGAGTAAAAATAATAAACATTGATACTCATCTTCCCTCACCTCTTCTGGACATTTTTGGTTTCTTAAGTGATGTCAGAAGCCCTGGAGGACTACTGTGCAGGGTGAGTCAACATCATGACAATTGTGTCACATGCTTTAGCAGTTCTACTGGGCTGCTGACATCACCCAGGAGGTCAGATTTGTGGGTGACAAACCCCAAAAATCTTGGGTTTATCAAAACCTGTGATTTTTGGAAAATTCATTTTTTTAACTTTTGTTAGTTTGATGGGTTATTATCACCATGTACAGACCATGAAGACTATGTAAATGAAGCATTCTTCCTGCTGAAATTTACAGATGTAGCATCATTTTACATTACACTTAAGTTGCAGCACACTTTCTTCAACGGCTTTTGTTGTGAGGCTGCAGTATATTATCATATTCCAGTTAAAGGGATTATTCCATGAAAAGTGTTTATACTCAATCCATGGAATACAGGGGATAAAACCTAATAGATGGGGGTCTGAACCTGGGATCTCCAGAACTGGGGTCCTTTCCACCTGATCCACATTCAGCATGAGCACACACAAGTGGAGTGTAGGCACATCTGATGGTGGACGGCGTTCCCAATAACTTCAATGAAAGCCCTGGAGATTGCCAAAGTACAGCACTCGGTCTTGGCAAACTAATGCACAGAGGGGGATGGGTGGGAATCTCATTGGTCAGACTTTTACTGATCAGATATTTATCCTATCCTATGGAGGTAGCAGTGAAGCTTATCTTGCAAAAAAAAAGCTCTAAACTCATCAATGGAAAAAAAATCTGTGGCTTTGAGGATTTTTCTCATAGCTGATTTTTTTTTTTTACTGAGCTGGAGCTATGTCCATACCATAACTGTATGTCGCGGTGTTCTAACTTGCTACGACAAAGAGTTAAATCATGTTGTGGGAAGGGGTTAATCTGCTCTCTCTATATAGCAGCACGATGGCTCAGTGGTTAACACTGGAGTCCTGTGTTTGAATCCTGCCAAGGACAACATCTGCAAGGAGTTTGTATGTTCTCCCCGTGTTTGCTTGAGTTTCCTCCCACACTCCAAAGACATACTGATAGGGAACGTAGATTGTGAGCCCTATATGGGACAGTGACTGTCAATGTCTGTAAAGCGCTGCGGAATATGATGGTGCTATACAAGTAAGCTAAAAATATATATATATATATATATATATATATATATATATATATATATATAATTATCATGTATAGTTTTCCATTGACCGTTCATCCTTGTCTAGTGCTGTAAATTTTCATGTATTACATTCTGATATCTAATCAGACAATGAGTCAGGTGTCATTTGATAGACTGCCATAAGAGCACAGCCCCATGATAGCGATTTAACCGAAGAAGCAGATTCTAATCAGTCTCTGATATTATGTAGTGAACATTGTAGTAGCAAGTAAATAATATGTGCAACCCTAATTTGGGAGAAATGTATGGGCATTTCACTGGTAAAACTCATTTATTACTGAATTGCATGCACTGACTGTGTAGTGGCGTCTCTCTCCACTCAGTGAGGTACTACACGTTGGAGACCAGGTAAGTGCAACTCTGTGTTATTCTTGGAACATTGTGTGTTCTGTTCCATTCTGTCCTCAGCATAGAAAGTAATTTTCAGTTCTTTCTTATTTTCAGCTCTTTCTGACATTTTAATATAAAGATTTCCCACATCTGTGTTAGTCGTCTGGTTATTTTTCTTTGATCTTCACTTTTTCTAAATATGGTTTTCCGTAAAGTCATTTCTCAAGTTATAATGGTTTCAATAGAAAACTTGGAGCTAATACTGTAACGTTAAGGGAATATACCGAATATTAACAGTAAATACATTTTTTATGTTATTTGAATAAAATAAAATAATATATTTTCCTTTTTAAAGTTTATTAGCAATTGATTCAAAAGACAAAATATCTTGTATTAAAAGTCAATGTTTATGTTGTAAATACTTTCCTTTTGTGTTGTGTTATTTTTGTAACTGTTTTTATGAAAGAAACTATAAAAGTTAAGATTTATAGAAGTCAGTGTATCAACACAAATGGTGAGGCAGAAGCAAATCCAACTGTCTTCAGGTTCTAGAGGTGGCAACAATATCCTTGTCTAAGCCCCCTATTTATTGTGCAAAGTTCAACAAACAAAAACATGTTGAAATGTTTCAATCTTTGACAAAGAACTAGCCACAACACATATTATGACAATGCTGTTTATACACCAGGTCTATTATGCCTTTGCCATTCCTTGTCCCATAATTCAGTTTTTTTTTTTTTTTTTTTTTTTTTTTAGGTTAGTATATACAGGCGCACCTCAATAAATTAGAATATCTTTGAAACGTTTATATCTTTCTGTAATTAAATTAAAAAAGTGACCTCCTATATTTTCTAGATTCTTTACACACAGAGTCTTCTATTTCAAGTGTTTTATTTCTGTAAATGTTGATTATGGATTACAGGTAATGAAAACCCAAATCTAAGAAAATTAGAATATTGTAAGTTCAGTTCAGTCTTGTAAATTCAGTGTCACCTGCCAAGGTGTCCTAAGCCTTTAAATGGTCCCTCAGTCTGGTTCAGTAGGACACACAATCATGGAAGACGCTGATTATGGATAGTATTACTGAATTACTAAAATGAATGAACGTTTCACAGATATTCTAATTTATTGAGATGCACCTGTATGTATGTGTATATATATATATATATATATATATATACTGTATATATAAAATATTTTTTCATTTAGAAAAAAAATCATTTAGCTTTTTGTCTATGCCAGAAATGTCACATCTTTTTATATTTGTAATTTACCTTTGACTAGAAAGTGATTTTTATAGCAATAGTTTTATTTTTTTATTAATTAATTTATTTATTTGCAGTCCCTACTGTACATTATACAATACATTTAATTTACGGCAAATAAAAAAGAATTGGTACCAGAATTAGTATGCCATACAGTGTCCTCCAGAGTAATGTAGACATTTGGAATAGATTTATGAAAAACGTTTTCATTTTACTTAATATTTAAGTTAAGATTGTAAGAAAGGTTTTTCATTTGAATAGTCAAAAAATATGGTATGGAAAAAAAAAGTTAGAAGGAAACAGTGTCAAAACGCATTGTAACTCATGAATAAATTAGGATTAACTTCAATGCTTCATCTGCCATGAATTTTTGGTTCTGACTCGGTTATTCCTCTCCTACTTCATTATGTTTAAATTGAACCCTCCATGGCAGTTTTTGGGGGATCCGGTGATAATGAGGATACCCACATTTGAGGATAATTGTGAAGCAAAGACATAATCCATGACTGGCTCTCCTGTTCAAGTCTGTGTGCATCAGCACCAAAAATGTTACGGTATAAACATAGGAGATGTTGTATGTTGTAACACATAAAATGAAGTATGAAAACTATGCTGTAAATGTGAACACTAGATGTGCACTAGTCTTAGTAAAGTGGCCGAGATAAGTCAGGTATAGTTGGGAATGTGAGGTTCGGGACTTCACAACCTGTCTAGAAGTGAAAGCAGACATGGCATTGCATGCCACCTGAATGGCATCATCATAGATATAAGGCCTGGCATAGGATCAGGAAATGAAGATATGAGAGCCTGGGAGAGGTGGTATTTAGAGCAAATCATCCCCAGTTCACACTATGTGCTAAACATTTGAAATTGACCAGTAAGGTCAGTGGGGGGGGGGGAGATTGCACCCCTAGTCCCATATTTTGTGTAATTTGGCAGGGCAGTTTCTATGTACAGTACAGACCAAAAGTTTGGACACACCTTCTCATTCCAAGAGTTTTCTGTATTTTCATGACTATAAAAATTGTAGATTCACACTGAAGGCATCAAAACTATAAATTAACACATGTGGAATTATATACTTAACAAAAAAGTGTGAAACAACTGAAAATATGTCTTATATTCTAGGTTCTTCAAAGTAGCCACCTTTTGCTTTGATTACTGCTTTGCACACTCTTGGTATTCTCTTGATGAGCTTCAAGAGGTAGTCACCTGAAATGGTTTTCACTTCACAGGTGTGCCCTGTCAGGTTTAATAAGTGGGATTTCTTACCTTATAAATGGGGTTGGGACCATCAGTTGTGGTGTTCAGAAGTCAGGTGGATACACAGCTGATAGTCCTACTGAATGGAGTGTTAAAATTTGTATTATGGCAAGAAAAAAGCAGCTAAGTAAAGAAAATACCATAAATACTTTAAGAAATGAAGGTCAGTCAGTCCAAAAAATTGGGAAAACTTTGAAAGTTTCCCCAAGTGCAGTGGCCAAAACCAGCGTTACAAAGAAACTGGCTCACATGAGGATAGCCCCAGGAAAGGAAGACCAAGAGTCACCTCTGCTGCGGAGGATAAGTTCATCCGAGTCACCAGCCTCAAAAATCGCAGGTTAACAGCAGCTCAGATTAGAGACCAGGTCAATGCCACATAGAGTTCTAGCAGCAGACACATCTCTACAACAACTGTTAAAAGGAGACTGTGTGCAGCAGGCCTTCATGGTAAAATAGCTGCTAGGAAACCACTGCTAAGGACAGGCAACAAGCACAAGAAGAACACAAGGAATGGACATTAGACCTGTGGAAATCTGTGCTTTGATCTGATGAGTCCAAATTTGAGATCTTTGGTTCCAACCACTGTGTCTTTGTGCGACGCAGAAAAGGTGAACGAATGGACTCTACATGCCTGGTTCCCACCGTGAAGCATGGAGGAGGAGGTGTGATGTTGTGGGGGTGCTTTGCTGGTGACACTGTAGGGGATTTATTCAAAATTGAAGGAATACTGAACCAGCATGGTTACCACAGCATCTTGCAGAGGCATGCTATTCCATCCAGTTTGCGTTTAGTTGGACCATCATTTATTTTTCAACAGGACAATGACCCCAAACACACCTCCAGACTGTGTAAGGGCTATTTGACCAAGAAGGAGAGTGATGGGGTGCTACGCCAGATGACCTGGCCTTCACAGTCACCAGACCTGAACCCAATCGAGATGGTTTGGGGTGAGCTGGACCGCAGAGTGAAGGCAAAAGGGCCAACAAGTGCTAAGCATCTCTGGGAACTCCTTCAAGACTGTTGGAAGACCATTTCAGGTGACTACCTCTTGAAGCTCATCAAGAGAATGCCAAGAGTGTGCAAAGCAGTAATCAAAGCAAAAGGTGGCTACTTTGAAGAACCTAGAATATAAGACATATTTTCAGTTGTTTCACACTTTTTTGTTAAGTATATAATTCCACATGTGTTAATTCATAGTTTTGTGCCTTCAGTGTGAATCTACAATTTTTATAGTCATGAAAATACAGAAAACTCTTGGAATGAGAAGATGTGTCCAAACTTTTGGTCTGTACTGTATGTACACACAAAGAGTTGACTAGCCTTTTCCACTTATCCACCCTATCCATTCATCTGAAACTGACTCTCCAAGGAAGAGGGACAAGAATCTCTCACATTGAGGAGAGCACCAGTGAAGGTGTGCAGAGTTTGTATTGCCTTTTGCCCTCTACTTAGCATCTACATATCACAAGGCATTATGGGAAAGGAGCTGGGAGCTCATACGCCCTCTGTTGGATGTAACAGATCTAATCTCCAAGGAAGATACATTCCTGATGGCTCCATTGCTCTTCCTCTACAAAGCCAAATAGACATGCAGTAGGCAAGTGGCGGATCAGTTTTCCTAGAACCAGCTGCAGCAAGATAAAAAGATGAAAACTAGAGCAGTCTTATAGAGTCCCTTTGAGTCTACTAATCAGAGTGTCCTTCTTAGTGAGCGTCACTCTGGTTAGTAAAGCCTAAGGAACTTTCACCTTTTTACCTCTGTACAGGAACTTCATTGCCACAAATTCCCAAAGTGTCTGTATGAAGAGTTTGGCCAGAACTTCAGGCTCCTATCAGTAGAGGTCAGTGAGCCTGTGTTAGTGTTCTGAACTTCTGACCTCTCTTCACATAGAAGTCATGTACATCAAGTATTACTCGTGATAAGCGCTCTGCTCTCTATGCCCAGTGACCACCACTAACTTCTTCTAGAGATAGCTGCCCTCCCTGACGTGTGAGTTGGACACAGCCCCCCGTCCCTCATGAAGCTGCTTTTAGACACTTCTGCAACAGGATCTGAGTTTTGCTGAGGTGGAGGGAAGGGTGGAATTTTCAGTGTAGTGTAATGTTTGTAAAATGGGTGGTCTCGTAAATGTATCAGCAATGATATCACGGGCATCCAACAAGTGACCGCTGAAGCTAGTGACTGGCTAAAGCTGTTATCTGACCCTCTGCACTTGGTGAGTATATTTCTTTTTTCGTTTTACCCTTCCACCAACATACAGTATTTTTTTTTTTTTTATTTATCCTGGAAAACCTAACTAAACAGATTTGTTCAGTTCCAAAATGTACCACAAACAAATATTAGTGGCCTTTAAAAGGAACAGAACCAGATCTTCATGGCCACAAACCATTGAAACAATTCAGAGATAATCATCTATTTCTGGATATGCAAATTAGCCCACAAATGCATCGGGTGAAGGGCCTGATTTACCAGATCAATCTATAGACAACTGTGTGGTAGACAGAGGCTGCAAATGTCAATCACAGATAAAGGGGAGACATTTCCCACAAGGAGAGAAAGAGCATTTGTGACTTTCTGTAGGTAAATCTGACCCCAATGCATTAGCAAGCTTATTTGCATATCCATAAACAGATAATTATCTCTGTATTGCTTCTTTGTTTTGTGACCACAAACGTACATTAAAGGCCTCTACATGGCACTTAGGACCTAAGAGATTCCCTTTAAATTTACTGCAAATATTTATTTAACTTTTTCAATTATTTTTCCTGTTTTAAGGGTCAATTTAAAGTTTGCTGCAACAGTTCACTTAATGCAATAAATGTGAAGTTGAACATTGTTACAGTTGTAGGTGTCATAAGCTTTTCAAGGCAATATTGCTTCATGGTATTGTGTCAAAAACTCTATTATGTGCTGATACATAGGCAAAAAGGTACTGGGGAGACCTATCTGAAGTAAAGGTTGGGTACTGGTGTAGCCACAGACACGTATTTTGGCTGGGAAGGGACAATAACTGTGGACCTTCCCTCAATCATAATACTAGCCTGCTGTTGGTTGTATCTGGTTGGTTATGAAAAAAGGGGGGGCTCATTTTATTTTTTTCATAATAATAATGATTATTATTATTATTATTATTATTAATAATAATAATAATAATAATAATAATAATAATAATAATAATACATAATTAATATATATATATATTTGGGACCCCCCACACATACTTTTTTGTAACTATCCAGATACAGCCAGCAGCAGTAGGATAGTATTATCTGGTTATTATCCCTTCTCAGCCTAAAAAGCCCAGTAATAATGTTCCTGGGAACATGTAAAAAAAGCAAAAAAAAAAAAAACTACAACAAAAAAAGTATAGAATATAAATACACGTCGCAATATTATACTTAACTTTACTGGCCCAGAATCCAACACTTAACCAGCCAATGACAGCAGAAAAATATGCCAGTGAACACTACAGTAGTAAGTTCTAACCAGTAAGCCCAGTTATGTAATTTTTTTAATCCAACCCACCAATCCATTTACTATGGTTGTCACTTGCATGAAAATACATTTCAATGGATACGAAAAATGGAAAAATTGACTTGTATCGGTCCGTCCGTCTGCTTTTGATTTTTTTTCTAGCTAGCACAGTTCTAAACTATTTTTCCTTTATATGGTTAATTGATATATTACATCCTAAGCATAAATCGGTGCCAAATATCATTAATGCAACCACATTGTCTTATACTATATTATGAAATGATGCAAATTGAATTGCATACAAAAAAAAAAATCGATTTTGTAAATTTTTCTTTTTATATTATTTTTTTTATTAGGTAAAAGTCAGAATGGATCTTGTTGACTGTAACTTGACCTTACATGGTCCAATTATGGATGACAATTGGTGGTATGTTTATATTCTTTATCATTTAAGAGATAATAAGACTTGTCTGGTTACCCAGAAAAGGACTATACATAGATAACTGTCAACGGATAGGACCGCCCCTGGATTACATGACAATTTTTTTTTTTTTGTTAAGTAATGTTTTATTGCTTTTTCAAAACAACACAAATAGACATACAGCATTGAAAGCAATGAACATAGAAACAATGTCACAAAGTAACAAGTAATACTTGTAATAAGTAGCTAAGGAGAAACAAATATGATTATTTCTAAGCATAGAAAGAGCAAAAATATACATTTAAAAAATAGAAATTATACTGAATATTTTCCTACAAAACTATATATCAACCTGCTCAGCTCCTCCTGCCTGTAGATGGTGCTGCATTTCCCATATGACTGATTCTGTTTAACAAAAGTCACTTAGTAATATAGGAAAAGATCCATATACAAATACTGTATTAGGGGTCAATAGAGAACAGTTTCCTACCCTAAAAAGCAAAAACAATAGCTGCATGAAAAAAGTCAAATGTGTATGTCATCAGCAAACCTATATAATGAAACGAAAATCTACAATGTTCTGAAATTTTTTTATATTTCAATTTCTCTTTATTTTCAAAAGTTCTTCTTGTAGTCAATGAAAGGCAAAATTATTTTTAATGTACCATGACAGTTAACCATTTCTGAGCCGCACAGGGTAGAGTAAAAATGCAAAAACTAAGAACAGATGTTACGGATTCTCTCTCTGTACAGTTCACATCAAATCTCTATTCTGCCCAATAAAACAGAGAACCAAAGTGTAATATCAACAGATAAAAGGAAAAACGTAACTGCTGAGGTGTTCTGGGTTACAAATTATTTAAAAAATGTAATAAGAAATTATCACAATTCTACAGTTCTCCAAAGTTATTCAAGGTGATTTAATTACTGAAAGAAATAAATGTCTCAACGATATTCTAATTTATTGAGATGTACCTGTATATATAGGATAAACATCTCTTGACAGAGTATTGCAAAATCATGTTGTTTTATAAAGCTGCACATCTCATGGAATAGATATCTGGGAGATGTCCAGCCAAGAGGAAAGGTAAAGAAACATCTATACATGCTATAGAGACAAAGATGCAGGGTCACGAAGATGAAGTCCAGCTCGGTGACCTAGGACTGCAATTTGATTTAACGTTAGCTATTACCCGCTTTTCTCCATGTACTGTATATAGTAGATGTTTATGAAGCTATAACTTCTTCACAAACCTAACTTCTGCCCTATCATGTCTTCTAAGGTTATGTTATGAAGAATATTTGAGAAATAACTCAATTTCTTACAATGAGAAAGATGCCAGAAGAAGTCAGAAGATGTCAATTACGTTATACAGTATCATTTTTTTCCTTGGGATTGTCGGTAATGGATTAGTCATCTGGATTGCCGGATTCAGGATGAAGAAGACAGTCAGTGCCGTGTGGTTCCTCAACCTGGCCATTGCAGACTTCTTATGCTGCGCTTCTCTTCCTCTACGCATTACAGAGTGGACTAACCTTTTCTCATACTCAGAAACTTCAGTTATTTTGTGTATATTAAGCGTTATTCTCTTTAATCTAAACATGAGCGCCAGTGTTCTTCTCTTGACAGCCTTGAGTATTGACCGCTGTGTATCTGTCATGTGGCCATTTTGGGCTAAAGTTCATCGGACACGTAGACTAGTGAGGATCACTGCTGCATTTATTTGGGCGTTGAGTCTACTTTTAACTTTCTTGGTGTTTTTCTTGTATTTCTTCTGGATTCAGGAATATAATGAATGGTGTGTAACACAGCGATAACAATGTCAATAGCATAAAGCACAGCATTCGGATGATCAGATTAGTTATAATGTTTGTGATCCCTTTTCTGATCATTTTGACAAGTTATGTGATAATTTTTTTTTAAACTTACAAAAGGTAAGAGGCCCCAGAGATCTCAGAGGTCCTACAGGATCATCACCGCTGTTATATTGTGTTTCTTTATCTGTTGGTTCCCATTTTACCTCTGGCCACTAACACCCATGTATTATGGAGATGACTTTCCATTCTACACGGTAAATACTATTATTATCATCCTGGCTTGTCTTAACAGTTGTATCAATCCAATTATCTATGTTTTTATGGGCCAAGATTTTAGACATGGCATCTTAAGATCTATTCCTGCCAGGCTTGAAAGAGCATTAAGTGAATAGTCTGATGACCCGAGCATAAAACAAGAGAATTGTGATAATGACTGTAATATAACTATTGTCCTCAACAGCTATCAGGATGGCTTCCATCAGTCATGGGGCTCAAGACTGACATTCTCTGCTCCTATACATGCCTGAAGAGAATAGAAGACCTCAGCTGTGTATTATACTTCCGAAAGACACTAACATGGAGGATGCCAGAGGAAGAACAGAGGAGACACAAGCTGTTGTGGGGGTTGAATAAGTACAAGTGCTGCTGCTACTGTCTTGTCCAGCTTCCCTTCAGCATGTTTCATGTCTGTTGTCTATCCTTTGGAAGTGCACATACACAGTTAAGGCCTTATCTTGTGTGTGATGTATGTACTTCCTCATCAGGCAGGTACAGACGCAGAAAGGTTATGTCAGTCTTGAGTCCTCTGACCTCATGGAAGTCGTCCTGCTGGCTCTGGAGGACGGCAGTCATTTGAGTTATGGCAGCAAATGTTCCATAGATAAAAAAGCAAGAATAAATAATGAAAAATATTTAGAAAAATTAATTATTAAAAAAATTTGTATTTTTTTTTTTTTTAGTCCCACACAACCCCTTTATGACTGGGAACACACATGGCATAATCACCATGGTGAGCTGCCATAAATTCTCCAGCAGCTATCCCAGGGTGATTTACATTTGCAGCATAGATGTTGGTATTTAAATAAATCCCATCCCCATCCCAAAACCTGCCATGCAAAATGACTGGCGCTGTCTATCTTAAACCAACAGTATGCAAATTCCAGCCAATTTTTAATGGCTTTTGCTACACCAGTAATGGGAAATACTGCTGAATGTCCGTGCAGTGTTTTTGTTATATATCACCTTAACCTAAAAGAGATTTGCAGGGATGGGATGTATCATCAGCTCAAATTATATTTAAATTAGTTATTTTATATAATTGTGACATCCTTACCCATCCACTCTCCTGTGGTATCTGCCCCTGCTTATCATCACCTCTCAGAGCACTGTGGTGACACTAGTGTGGTTACCGAGTGAGGAGTAAATAAGGAGCCTGGCTGCTCGGCCAATCACAGAACATTTACAGTAAATATTCCAATTCTCATACTCAATGGAGCGCACTACATAGGCAGACATTTCCTTTATTGGGCAGGTTGTTTTGTAATTTTGCTGCATAGACTGAGACAAAGTCACCAGAGTCATCTCATCATCATAACTGCTGCATCAAGAAGTAAAATATGTAATGATTGGAGCTTCTAAGACCACTTCCTCACAATTGTCATATATGTACAGATGTAGTAAATTGAGCCAGCAAATGTTAACTTGATATTTCTCACATTACATAACTGAATGTAATGATATGTAACACATTAAAAGTGACGTTAATGTTTGCCACATCTGTAGTTTGATAAGGTGTATGGAGGTGGCTCAGGAGCTGAGTCCTCTTCATACATACCAGATGTTGCTTTATTCCACATCTTCCACCATCGGAATTCATTCTAATGCTGGCTATTTAACCCCTCATATACTGTAGTCACATTAGTCACAATTTGCATCTGAACAGCTGCAGAGAGGGAGTGGGCTTCCTCTGTGTTCTAATACGCTCTCGACAAGAGGTTGTTATGAGGGCCAGGGTCCAATGAAGTGTATTGTACAAGCAATCAAACATTTGTATATTCATCCAGACACCACCAGTCAACTGTCTGTAGAGGACTGCTTACCAAGCGCAGTTCTGCACATTGTACATATAATATTTATGACACATCCTAACAATAGATCGTCGGTATTTAAGACCTGAAAAACCCTTTTAAATTTTTCTGTTATAGTAAGGGGTTAAATATAGCATTATTTTATGCACTTTACGTACTGTCTATTTTTCCAACCTTGTACTTTTTAGACATTCTGAGTTATGTGAGTTTGTTAGATGTAGCAGAGCTGCATTTGAGTTTGGACATCTATCAAAGTAATTTGACAGTGTTATCTTAATGGGTGATCACAATATACAGACAATGGAGGGAACTTATCAGTCCCTGTGTGACAGTTTTCTGACATAGAGGGATGATATTGTGGCACACATTTGGCGCAAGGCGCATCTCTCTCCTGACCTATTTATTATAATTCCCACCAATTTACTGGTGTGAGTTATAATGGAAACCTGCACCAGTTCCTAAGTTGTGTAGATATTCATTCTGGTGCACGGGTGTGTCTGGTTTATGAAAAGCTGGAGTTGTTCACTGCTCAAGTCGGGGCCTGTATTAAGACTGGTGTACAAAATGCAAGTTTTAATTAAACTGTACCCGTGTGTCAATTCATTGAAGATAGAAAGACACTTAAATAGTGCAAGACATTGGGGAGAGTTTATTAAGACTGCCAAAAATTTTGGGTAAAACTTACATAAGCTTTCCATCATGAGTTATAGTAAATTTGTCTCTGCTACAACACCACTTGTTCCCCTCTCACTTTTGTAAAATATGACAAAAGAGGCGCAGAAACAGAAGTGGCAGATCTTTATTGCAAGAAAAGGGTCTTGTACCAAAGATGCAACATAATTATACCTATCTACACCAGTTCCCGGGATAGAGGGAATAGTAGCTTTGTGTCATTTTATCTGATTTGTAATACTTTCTTGTTATTTTTAAGTATCTTGTACATATTTTTTTTTTTTATATTAATAGTTATATTTTTGCGAACTTTGTAACTTTTCCAACTTTTTGAATTGAATTAATACATAATGATAAATAAAACATATTACAAATACAATAAAGATTTTTGATCGTTGTTAGTATTAATTTGAAGTTTAACTAGTTTGGGCCAGAGGATTAGGGGTCATTGTTCATTATGAGAAAATCTAACTTCTATAGGTATTTTGCAGACTTTTGAGTCTTGATAACATGGAGGTGAATGCCAGTCTGTAGACAAGTTCTCCTTTGTACCCATCACCTTTTACATGTCCTCCCTTGTACTCATTACCTTTTACATGTCCTCCTTTGTACTCATCACCTTTTACATGTCCTCCCTTGTACTCATCACCTTTTACATGTCCTCCCTTGTACTCATCACCTTTTACATGTCCTCCCTTGTACTCATCACCTTTTACATGTCCTCCTTTGTACTCATCACCTTTTACATGTCCTCCCTTGTACTCATCACCTTTTACATGTCCTCCCTTGTACTCATTACCTTTTACATGTCCTCTTTTGTACTCATTACCTTTTACATGTCCTCCCTTGTACTCATTACCTTTTACATGTCCTCCTTTGTACTCATCACCTTTTACATGTCCTCCCTTGTACTCATCACCCTTTACATGTTCTCCTTGTACTCATAACCTGCAACTCGGAGAATCTTCATCAGAAGATTGATGAAGTGATAGGGATTATCTAAATTACAGGAACCCCCAACTTTCAAGGCCATAGATTGCTCCCATCTTTCTCAGGATTGGAAACCTGAAGGTTTCTAGCCAGCACATTGAAGTCTCTGCAAAAGAACCCCTTGGCAATTGGCTGCAGATGTATATTCTGCTATGTACAAATGTTGTGTACATATTCATTCTCAACTCACTTCTGTCCTTATATATTGCCTTCATCTTCACAACATATCTTAGAACTGCTATATTCTAAAACCCAAACTAAGAACATTTCAACAAATCATATATACTGTCCTTCAGGGCAAAATTGTATATATATATATATATATGTATTTTCATTTTTTTAAATAGTGGGCAATATCTAGTCAATGCTCAGTAGTTCTCAAGTAGAGAGTAGCATAGACAATAGACTTAAAATTCTTTCATCCATCTGCTTGGAGAGTCTTTAGAAAAACTTGAGGGGGTACTGAGTTAGTTGATATAAGCAGCACTGTACAAGATGTACTCTTCCCCTCTCCCTTCTACCTACTCTTCTCTACTTTAGGGTTATACCACATGGACCTGTGTGCATAGTTATTGTATTTTATGTATTGTGTGCTACAGTGGCGTAACTAGGAATGGCTGGGCCCCAAGGCAAACATTTGACATGGGGCACCCACAAACCGGTTACGGGTCTCCAAACAGTAAAATATGCTCAACAGTGGCCCCAGATAGTATTATATGCTCAACAGTGACCTACACACAGCATTATATGCTCCACAGTGGCCCCCATACACCATTATATGCTCTACATTGCTCCCCCCATACACAGTATAATATGCTACCCACAGTGGCCCCACCCAGTATTATATGCTTCCCACAGTGGTACCCACCCAGTATTATATCCCCCCCCCATAGTGGGCCACACCCAGTATTATATGCTCCCTACAGTGGCCCCCACACAGTATTATATGCTCCCCACAGTGGTCCCCACCCAGTATTATATGCCCCCCCACAGTGGCTCCCACCCAGTATTATATGCTCTACAGTGGCCCCACCCAGTATTATATGCTCTACAGTGGCCCCCACCCAGTATTATATGCTCTACAGTGACCCCACTCACTATTATATGCTCTACAGTGACCCCACCCAGTATTATATGCTCTACAGTGGCCCTCACCCAGTATTATATGCTCTACAGTGGCCCACACACAGTATTATAAGCTCCCAACAGCCCCCCTCTGCTTCAGTGCTATTATTATACTTTGGGGTCTCCTCAGACCCCAGAGTATAATAATCGGAGACCCAATGAAGGTGATTAAAAATAACAAACATTCATACTCACCTTGCCTCACCTTTCCTTGGCATCCTCGCTCCATCCTGACGTCTTCAGCGTCTTCAGGCCCTCTTCCAACGTCGCTGCCAAGGCCTGTGATTGGGCCTCAGCGCTCACATGGAGGCGCACTGATGTCATTACGCGGCCGTGCCCCATGTGACCGCTGGGTCCTAATCACAGGCCTCAGTCATGATGGAGAAGCGCCGAAGAGAACTCTGCGCCCAGGAGAGGTGAGAATATGTATTTATTATTTTCAGTCACCTCCCCCGAGCTGCCATCTATTGGAAAGGAGCCTACAATATGCCAGGACTCCTTTCCCATAACAGTATGTATAGCGTGTCATAATGTCCGGGGCCGCGGGCTCCGTACCCTCCCAGGTCCATTCGTGGTCGCACCCCCTGCGACCGCGATCATTACTGGTTTGTGGGGTTCGCGGTAGCGGCTGCCACAGGGCTCTGGGGTCCCTAATGTCCCGGGCCCTGTGGCAGCCGCTACCGCTGCTACCCCGATATTTACGCCCCTGGTGTGCTATATATTCTCTAGCTGGGCATGAATGCCAACAATATTGCTTCTCAAACTTGGACCTCTTATTAACAGACTATATGTTGTCTGAGAATTCATCTGAAGTGTGCACTGCTACTGGTCTTATATAATGTCTTTATACTATACTATGACCTGGCAAACACTCTATTATTTCTATTATATTGGTTATTGCAAAAATCAATAAAAACAGAATTAAAAAATAAAAAACTTTCACCCAAGAGCCTACATACGGCCTACAGTCGGCATACCTGGCACCAGCTCTGTTCTAAAGGTTAAACATGGGAATCCTTAAACTCCACTATACTGCTCTGTAGTTTTTCTAACATTTTTTATTGTATTTAACCTACTCAGAATCTTATTTTCCTTTTTTAATTTTTTTTCTCATTTTCCAGTGAAACTTGGTTTTAAATTTCTATTTATAAAATTCTATTTTCACAAGACGTGGAAGCGACCAATGAGTTATGTCCCGCTTGATAAACTGCCAGAAGAATATAGCCCCATGAGATTATTATTCCAGAACAAGCAGATCATAATCATTCTCGGTTATTCTGCAAGGACTACAGCAGAAGAAGCAAATACAGGAACTCTTACTTTCCTAAACATGGATACAATTAATGAACTTTTCAATGGTAAAACTCCTGTCATGCTGATTTGCTGGTACTTAATGGCACTATCACTTAGTAGGGTCTTTCTACAGTGAGGTATTACATACTATGTATTTATCTTTACTGGTGCCGGAATGATCTGCTCTTTTGGATATCAGGTGAGTCACCTCTATGTTGTATTTTGTCAGATTGTGTACACTGTACAGGATTCTGAAACAGATCCTCTCTGATAAGGTTGTTTGAAAATCATAGAGCATAAAAGGATTAAACATATTAATTTTGTTATGCTGAACTTTGTATAATTTTACACAGCTACCCTTCCATCTGTATACTCTGGGGAGCAAAAAGGGTAACAATGTTTTGTCCTTGTGACTTTTAGGCTCTATATCTCACCATCCCCTACAGCTTGGAACATGAGACTACCATCATTTTAGAGATAATCATCTTGGCTATCTCATACATAAATGTGACTTGCAACTATTTAGCACATGATTAGTTATGTAGATTGTTGTCATATAACTGTATTGTTACTGTTTTGCTCCTGGTGGTGCATCCTACAAATTACAACCTGTTCTCACATTCCCTAATAGCTCAGGGTGTTATTAAGTGGATTCCCAAGCGAAAGGTCACTGGTTCAAATCAAGGATCAGTCATGAAGAGGATTTTAAAAAACAAAACAAACAAACAAAAAAAAAAACAGCATAATCTAGTTCATCAATAGCGGTCTCTTGGCCAAGAAAATTGCCAAACTGCATCATGTGCATCATGGCAGTTGGAAGAATACAAAATGAAGTCCATCCATTCAAAAGCCAAGAGGTGGACGTCCAGGCAAGATACCTGACTCAATAAGTTGGCTCATCACAAGGTCTATCAATTCTGGTGTGACAAACATGGCAGTGGAGGTGGCTCGTATGCTTTGTAATAGTTAGATCACAGACGTTCATGCAAGCACCATCCGATGCGTGTTACACAAGTCCGGAATGGTGACCAAAAAAAGGCGAAGAAGCCTCATCCTCAATGTTATCATATGAAGCGTTGGCTCGAGTTTGCAAATAAGTACGAAAAGTGGGCAAAAAAAGATTGGAAATGGCTGATTTGGAGCAATGAGATGAAAGTCAATAGACTGGTCTCTGATGGGTGCAAATGAGTGTGGAAGAAACAAAGATGAAGGGGACTAACAGATCGAGAAATTGAAGGAGCTCCCAAGTCTCATGTTCCTAGCTGTAGTGGATGGTGAGATATGGAGCCTGGAAGTCAAAAGTTCAAAACATTGTTACCCTTTAGCTCATCAGTGTATGTTGTAGTATCTATTTCTGTTGTCTTATAATGAACTCTGAACCATTGTTCTTATGTCTGGGTTAGGATATTCTGTATGTAAGCACAATATAGTTAATGTATGTATGAATCAGATGGTATTACAATTCTGATTGGACACAAAGTATCAGTCCCATTGGGTGGAACTTGTGCATTATAAAGCTTGATACTATAAAATAAACAAGTGCTGTTAGTACGTCATACACGTGTTAAAAGTTATGTATGTGTCCTTGTTCAACAGAACTGTCCCTACCCCAGAGGGCACTTGAGAATTGAAAGCTCACTGACAATAAAATCCCTGTTTGGTATCATAATCAAATTCTATTCTTCCTTTGCCTACAAAAAAAAGAAGTCCAACTTCCAGGTTATAGCATTTACAATAGTTAACCAGGAACTAACTAATATTGCAATTTTAATGGTCACTCTGTATATATTATTTGGATATACTTTTTTGATTTTTTTTTTTTTTGCATAACAAAATTATAATTTGAATTTCCCATTTTTACATTTATCATCCCCAACTGATTCAAAGGACAAACTATTCTGCCTTAAAGGTCAATTTAAAAATACAATTGTTGCCAGTGGAGCAGACTTTACCAGTCTAAAGATGCAAAGGGGGATGATCTCTATTTATTGTGCCAAGTCCGACATACAAAGAAATAGCAACATTTCAACTTGTGTATCGGTTTTATCTTCACACATTTCAAAATTTTTCTGTTTATATTTATGTTGATCACACCCAAAAAGGATTGAGTTTTTAATAAGGGATGCTGTTACATATTTCATTCCCTGAAGTCTAAGACACTTTTATAAAATACCAGTAATAGCAGTAATGGTTCAGAATACAGTGTTTGCCAAGCATGGTGGTTCCGTGTTTAGAATTGTTGCCTTGTAATCCGGGGCATTTAGGTTCAAATCAGGCTAAGGACTACAAAGGACTACATCTGCATGGAGTTTGTATGTTCTTCATGTGTTTGTGTGGGTTTTCTAGTTTCTTCCTGCTTCTTATGAAATTGACCATAGTCTATGTTGGCCCCAAGTGCCTATGTGGCAGCCACTGACTGTCCTGCTCCATAAATCTCCTTGTACTTTCAGTCCCCCAGGTAAAGATAAAAAATGCATTAGTTGTCTTTGAGGCTAAGGCCCCACCTATCAGGCAACACCAAAAAAATGTGGAAGCAACACATTGTGTTTTTTTTCCCACAGTGCTTTACTATAGGAAAAACGCCGGCGTTTCCGTAGGTCTAATTGACATGCTGTAATTTCCAAAACTGCGACGGTTTTGGAAATTGCGTGTCCGCTGTGTGTATTTTTCCGCTGTGGGTGGATAGGATTCGCTAGAATCCCATCCACTATGCAGACTGAAGACTGTAAAACGTTTACATCACGTGGGACCATGACCTAAACATTACAAAAAAAACAATAGAAGCAATGATAGTATATTTCATTTTTTGTTTGTGTAGTGGCCCCATAAGAATTGGCCAGTTTTGCACTTGACATCCAATATGGCAGTCCAGTATAGGTACAGTCTATTTATGACTGTGTTGTTATGGAAATCTGGTAAATGAAATGTGAACTTATATTGGCTGATGCACGTCATATGACTGAATATTTAAGGACCTGTGGACTGCTATTGACTCATATAGGTCATAAATAGCTTTGTTGCTATGGAAACCTGGTGTAAAGCTGTGTGTATGTCAAGACTGAAGTACCTGTGATTTTCCATTGGTCCATAAGTGTCATGTGATCATGTGTATCTCAGTTTGGATATCAGTGAAAAACCTGCAATCGGTTGTTATGGAAAACCTGGAGTAAAGCTGTGTGTATGTGACCTTGTGTAACAGTGTCATCCACAGTGCCCTGCCCCTTTAAAGCTGACCTACAGCAATGAAGAAAAATGGCTGGGTTGTTATGGAAACATGGAGTGCAGCTGTGTGCATGTGGCTGACAGTACCTTGTAAGATTGAAGACAGGCTTGGGTCTGCTGAGAGTTTTCCTTAGCTCAAGTAGAAGCCATGCATTTTGCTGCAGGGGGCGTAAGTAGTTTAAAAATGTTTCAAGTTATAAGAATGCTGAAATCCAGTATGGCAGTCCAGTCAGTGGCATAAATATCGGGGTAGCAGCGATAGCAGCTGCCACAGGGCCCGGGACATTAGGGGTCCCGGCGGGCCCCTGATGTTTTTTTTTTTAATATTTACTTACTGATCCCCACTCCTACTCACGGCTGCCTGCACTTCACCTTCTGCAGGGGCGGCTGTGAGCAGGAACGGGGATCAGTAAGTAAGGCCGTGGACCGTGAACCCCACAAACACTGCTATCATTATACTCTGGGGTCTTTTCAGACCCTAGAGTATAATGATCGGAGGCCCAGAGGAGGTGAGGGAACATAAAAAACAGTGTTACTTACCTCTCCTGTGCTCCAGCATGCTTCGGACCTCCTTGGTGATGTCTCTGACGTCATTATGCGTCGCGACGCATGCCTGGCTGACATAACGTCTGGTCCAACATTGAAGAGGTAGCGGGGAGTGCGCATAATACTATATAAAGGGGCCACTATAGGGCATAATACTGTGTGCAAGGAGCCACTATGGGGCATAATACTGTGTGCAGGGGTCACTATGGGCTATAATAGTGTGTGTAGGGGCTACTATGGGCTATAATAGTGTGTGTAGGGGCTACTATGGGGCATAATAGTGTGTTCAGGAAAGCAGTTTGTGCGGGGGGGGGGCGGTTGCCGGGGGGGGGCCCATGTCAAATGTTCGCCTTGGAGTCCAGCCATTCCTTGTTACGCCACTGAGTCCAGTATAGGTACAGTCTATTTATGGCTGTATTGTTATGGAAACCTGGTAAATTAAATGTGAACTTATATTGGCTGATACACGTGATATGACTGAATATTTAAGGACCTGCGATCTGCTATTGCAAGAGCTGCCAGTTATTCACATGAATTGTTGGCTGCCTTCTAACTTCACATGTTCAAAGCTATAAATTAGCAGGTGCATTGCCTTATTGTGTTGCACCTTTTTTTCTTTGGCACTGCTAAATCTGTATTTGCAGTGCATGGGAAGTGCTAGGAGTAACAAAATGTAACAAAAATATGCAACAGTTTTCTACTCTCTATCAGATCGTCGGTAAATGCCTCAACTAATAAACTTCATGGCTAAGGATTAGAGAGGTATAACTGTTTGTTTGCTAAGACAGAGCTTGTAAATGTTTTTGTACAGTACAAGGGCCCTCAGTTGTCTGTGTCGTCCCTGACTAGAAGATACATTTTTATAAAGCAGCACAACTAAACCTGAAGCATGACATCTACATTATAAATAATACCATACAAACAACAATCTACTGTAAACCAAGAGGTCATCCAGTATATCTAAGAAGGATCAGCTGTAAAGATATCTGTAGGAACGTGATCCTACAACAGGATAGCCGTGCACTGGTTAGGGCCGAGGATTCAGCAAAAGTACACTTTTACCATATAGGATCAGACAGAGAGGAACGCAATTTTCTTTGACAAAAAAACTGATCAAATGAAAGGACGTCAGTCAATATATCATGTCTACTCACATTCCCGGAACTGCCATAACTGCACTATATTCTACACTGAATTTGTAGGAGCTCTTATTATTAATTATTATTATCATATATTATTATAGTATTATTATTATAGTATAATTATTATTATTATTATTATTATTATTATTATTATTAGTAGTAGTAGTATTATTCGTATTAGTAGCAGTAGTAGAATTGACATTATTGTTATTATTATCATTGTCATTAATATTATTATAATTATTATTATCATCATTATTTATAGTTTTGCACTGAAAGCTTATACTTTTCTAAGGCTTCATATTTACATTTAATACATTCTGATATCTAATCAGACAATAAGTCATGTGTCATTTGACAAACTGCCCTATGAGAATATTATAAAAGAAGAAGCAGATTCTAATCAGTCTCTGATATTCTGTAGTGAAGTAATGTAGAAACAAGTAAAGAATATGTGCAACCTCTTATGCCCATACATTTCTCCCACATTTGGGAAAATTTCACTGGCAAAACTCATTTATTACTGAATTGCATGTGCTGACTGTGTAGTGGCGCCTCTCACCACTCAGTGAGGTACTACACATTGGAGACCAGGTAAGTGCAGCTCTATTCTGTCCTCAGCATAGAAAGTGATTGTTGGCTCTTTCTGACATTTTTATGTAAAGATTTCCCTTATCTTTATTAGTCGTCTGGTTATTTTACTCTTTGATCTTCACTTTTTCTTAATATGGCTAATTTAGAATCAGTTACTAGTTTTCCATAAAGTCGTGGTCTCAAGATATACTGTAATTATTTTAATTGTCAAATAGGAATGATCTAATATTGTAACTTTAGGGGGATGTACTGTAGGTTAACAGTGAATACATTGTTTTATATATTTGTAGAATAATGGAATCAGAATTAAAATTTTTCCCTTTTTTAACGTTTACTAGCAACAATTCATTGAAAAGGCTGAAGATTCTGTAGTAAAAGTCTTCAGAATGTAGGTTTGCAATGAGGGATGGTCCTCACGTCTTATCATACTTCTCTGAAAATAGAAAGGGCAACAGTATCCTTGTCTGAGCCCCCTATTTATTGTGCAAGGTTCAACATACAAAAACATGCTGAAATGTTTCAATCTGTGACAAAGAACCAAAACATTTTGAGACATTGCTTTATATACTATGTCTGGTTAAATTGCACAAAAAAAGAGTAAGGTTGGTGTAGGAATTCCTATTCCCTGAATTAAGGATTTTTTTTTTTATTTCGAACAAATGATGATGCCTCCAAAGGTTTTTATGGTTGCAATTTACTTTTGACTAGAAAGTGATTTTTGTAAGAGAATTAGTGTTGTATACAGTCTTCTCCACAGTAGCTATTTATGAAAAACATCTAAAAAATACCTCACGCATAGCAACCAATGAGATTGCAGCTTTATTTTCTTATAAAATATACAAAATTTCCTAATCCTTCATTTACCTAGATGACATCTAAAAATAAACAAAAGCAAACATTAATATCAGGCATTTCCACATTTAAAAATGCTGGTGCTATAGAAATATAAAACATAAAAAAATAAAAATATTCATAGCAGAAGAAAAATCTAAAATGATTGAACTATCACTGTGTAAAAAAAAAAAAGAATGAAAAAAAAAAAAGCTATCTGAAAGTCAGACAATCCCCAATTATATAAATTCTATACATATATACCTAATTTATATATAAATTATACCATGATACATAAACACATAATACATAAATAATATACTATATAGACATTATATATATATATATATACACACACACACACAGTGTGTTTATATATATATATATATATATATATATATATATATATATATATAAACTACACCTTGCCCCACAAAAAAAAAAAAAATTCCTTGTAGGGGAAAGGAACCCATGTTGGTGTTTTTTTCACTCTCCCCTTGCATCTACCATGCTCCCAGCCCATAAGTGTCCATAAAACCCTTCCACAACACATGGAAGAATGCCTGTCCTGTGGAAGCAGGGAGAGACTTGAAGAGTTAATCATAAATAAATAAATAAAAAATATGGCCCTCTTATCACTGCTGTGATCATCTAGATGAGTGAAGCAGGATCTGACCAGCCCACCACTTTTCCTGGCTACACTGGCAGTCAGTAAAGTTAGAAAAATGCTGCTATCATCAGTAATGGGCTTGGCTGACAACTGCAGACATGTGCAGAATGGACAGCACTGGATTAAGACCAGTAAGGAAGGGATTATAACAGAGACTGTGATGCACAATTCTGTTACACAAGACTGCAAAAGGGTAGGGGATTTTCATGTGGTCTCAATTAGAAAAAAAAAAAATCATTTCAGCACACTTTTGGAAAACCCCTTAAATATATTCCCCTTAATCTGGGTATTCCTGATTAGAATTTGATATACAATTGTACATATATACATATTGTAATACTAAACACTCCATACACTGTACAACTTACACTCCATTCCATTTCTCACCATGTCTCTGACAAGATAACTCTCGGTACCTGTGAAAAGAAATATAAAAATACCATCTACCATCCTTGGTAGAAAAGTTTCTGTAGCGCCACCTTTTAGAAGGAGCTCTCTATACGGTAGATCACTGTTTGGTTTTCTTGAAACCTAATAGCATAATGTGGAATTTAGTCAAGTCAGAATAACTCCTCCAAAAGGAAAAGGGACCCATCTGTAGTTTTTTGTCTCTCATCAGTGCAAAACAGGATACTGGCTGTGACATGGGTCAGAAGGTGTACTATGTATCATTAATGAGAGATGGTACAAAGACTTATTGGACCGTGCATGTCCTGCTAAGAATTCTAGGAAGACTTAGTTATATTCCCAGATTACGCTATTAAGTTTCAAGAAAACCAGGCATTGATCTATAGGGAGCTGCCTTCCATAAGGTGGCGCTACAGAAATTTTTCCTTTTCCACCAAAGCTATTTTATTTGTATATTCCTTACCCATAGTTCTCTGCCTGACACGAGGACTGAAACTAAGAATGACTCCAGATCCCTGAACTCCTTTGTCAATACTCCTACTGCCCTTCAACGTGTAATTGATATTTCCCCAGCTTATCGTAACAGTATATCACCTTGTGTACAAATTGTCTTGGTGTAACACCTTTAAAGCTACAGTCACACAACCAAGTTGAGAGCATTATAGTTACAGTGCCTTGCGAAAGTATTTGGCTCCCTTGAACCTTTCAACCTTTTGCCACATTTCAGGCTTCAAACATAAGGATATAAAATTTTAATTGTCATTCAACAACAAGTGGGACACAATTGTGAAGTGGAACAAAATTAATTGGTTATTTTAAACTTTTGTAAAAAATAAAAAACTGAAAAGTGGGGTGTGCAATATTATTCGGCCCCTTTACTTTCAATGCAGCAAACTCACTCCAGAAGTTCAGTGAGGATCTCTAAATGATCCAATGTTGTCCTAAATGACTGATGATGATAAATATAATCCACCTGTGTGTAATCAAGTCTCCGTATAAATGCACCTGCTCTGTGATAGTCTCGGGGTTCTGTTTAAAGCGCAGAGAGCATCATGAAGACCAAGGAACACAACAGACAAGTCCATGATACTGTTGTGGAGAAGTTTAAAGCCGGATTTGGATACAAAAAGATTTCCCAAACTTTAAACATTCCAAGGAGCACTGTGCAAGCGATCATATTGAAATGGAAGGAGTATCAGACCACTGCAAATCTACCAAGACCTGGCCGCCCCTCTAAACTTTCATCTCAAACAAGGAGAAGACTGATCAGAGATGCAGCCAAGAGGCCCATGATCACTCTGGATCAACTGCAGAGATCTACAGCTGAGGTGGGAGAGTCTGTCCATAGGACAACAATCAGTTGTACACTGCACAAATCTGGCCTTTATGGAAGAGTGGCAAGAAGAAAGCCATTTCTCAAAGATATCCATAAAAAGTCTTGTTTAAAGTTTGCCACAAGCCACCTGGGAAACACCAAACATGTGGAAGAAGATGCTCTGGTCAGATGAAACCAAAATCCAACTTTTTGGCCACAATGCAAAAACGATATGTTTGGCGTAAAAGCAACACAGCTCATCACCCTGAACACACCATCCCCACTGTTACACATGGTGGGGGCAGCATCATGGTTTGGGCCTGCTTTTCTTCAGCAGGGACAGGGAAAATGGTTAAAATTGATGGGAAGATGGATGGAGCCAAATACAGGACCATTCTGGAAGAAAACCTGTTGGAGTCTGCAAAAGACCTGAGACTGGGACGGAGATTTATCTTCCAACAAGACAATGATCCCAAACATAAAGCAAAATCTACAATGGAATGGTTCACAAATAAACGTATCCAGGTGTTAGAATGGCCAAGTCAAAGTCCAGACCTGAATCCAATCGAGAATCTGTGGAAAGAGCTGAAAACTGCTGTTCACAAACGCTCTCCATCCAACCTCACTGAGCTCCAGCTGTTTTCCAAGGAAGAATGGGCAAGAATTTCAGTCTCTCCATGTGCAAAACTGATAGAGACATACCCCAAGTGACTTGCAGCTGTAATCACAGCAAAAGGTGGTGCTACAAAGTATTAACTTAAGGGGGCCGAATAATATTGCATGCCCCACTTTTCAGTTTTTTATTTTTTACAAAAGTTTAAAATAACCAATAAATTTCGTTCCACTTCACGATTGTGTCCCACTTGTTGATTTTTCACCAAAAAATTGAAATTTTATATCCTTATGTTTGAAGCCTGAAATGTGGCAAAAGGTTGAAAAGTTCAAGGGGGATGAATACTTTTGCAAGGCACTGTATCTATGCTGTCCCTGTCCCCTACCAAAATACTGTCCCATAGTGATTACAGTACTTAACAGTATATTGCTGGAAGATAATGACTCTTAGCAGCATAGATAACTATAATGCTAAGAGTTTCTCCCTATATACAGGTGCATCTCAATAAATTAGAATATCTATGAAACATTTATTAAATTAAAAAAGTGTCCTCCTATATTTTCTAGATTCTTTAAACACAGAGTCTTCTATTTCAAGCGTTTTATTTCTGTAAACGTTGATTATGGATTACAGCTAATGAAAACCCAAATCTAAGAAAATGAGAATATTGTTCAGTTCAGTCTTGTAAATTCAGCGTCACCTGCCAAGGTTTCCTAAGTCTTTAAATGGTCCCTCAGTCTGGTTCAGTAGGACACACAATCATGGAAGACGCTGATTATGGATTGTATTACTGAATTACTGAGATGAATGAACGTTTCACAGATATTCTCATTTATTGAGATGCTCCTGTATATTGTCTTGGTCTAATTTTGAGGAAAACTAAATAACATAATTTTATTTCACCTAACACTGTACCATATTATTGTCCCTGTACATGTTTAACTAATTCATCTAAAGAGAAAACCAGCATCATTTTTTTTTTCTTAATTAAATGACACTGCCCTATGGAGTACAAATGACGCTATCTATGGTATAGAGTAAATGACATAATAATTTCTGTATGTTTTGTATTATTCTTATAGGTAAAAACTAATAATGGATCCTGCTGACTATAAACTATCTACACATGATCCAACTATTTGGGGTAACTGGTATGTTAATATTCCTCATTCTTTATTATACAAGCGATAATCAGCTTAGGCTCTGTTCACATTTGTATTGGATCTGTTCCAGATTCAGTAAAATATAATGAAAGAAATGCGGCGACACTGCCTGCAAAATGAGGAATTCAGTGCAAACCACCAGACCACATTGTAGGGTCATGTCTATTGTGCAACAGATTAGGTATTGCATTGTGGCTTCTGTGTACAGTAGATCCATTCCACAGGTGTAAACACAGCCCTGAATAGACTTTCCATAACTTTTTTGGTGAGTCACTTACACTAGATTCACAACTACTCTCGGGTTTCCATTCTTACGGTCTGCTTGGGACCACAGACTATAATGGGTCCACCCAGTTTCTGCCTGAAAAATGCGGAGTCTCAACATTTTTCAAGAGGAACGGTGGACAGAATCCCCGATCAGAAACTGAGTGTTGGTGTAAACCTAGCCTGAGATTTTCTTAGAAGCTGACATGGCCAGATCTATAGCACGGCTATGGTTGGAGTGGTCTGGATAAAGGGAAGTTGCTGATTGTAAATTTAGTGAAATCTACAGCAGTATATTATAGAGCAGTTGTATATACAGAGATATAGAACCACCACTAGGACTAGACGACTGCACATACACAGATAACTGTCATTCATCACTGATAGGAACACCCCCAGGACTAGATGACTGCACATACAGAGATAGCTTTCATGACTGATAGGACCACCCCAGGAATAAATGACTGTGCATACAGAGATAGCTGTCATCACTGATAAGATCGCCCCAGGACTAGATGACTCCATATACAGAGATAACTAACATCACTGATAGAAACACCCCCATGAGGTCAGAACAGGAGTTGGAGTCGGTCTATGGAAAAATAGAGAAGTCCAAATCGGAGTCAATGGTTTACCTACCAACTCCATAGCCCTGGTTGCAAGGCATAAAACCAATCTCTCAACCTGGGTATATACTCAGCAAGAAACAAGTCCTCCACCAGCAACTTCAAATGATGGAATGAATTATTGGAGCCCAACCATACAAGTGCATGGCCTGAGCCCCAATTTCAGTTCACCATTTCTGCCCCTCACAGGGTTGAATGATAAATACCCAACATCGTGAGAGAAGGTGAGTATGAGGTTTTTTTTTATATTTCTTCACTTCTCCTGAGACTTTCAATTATTATATTCTGGGGTCTGACAAGATCCCAGAGTATTGTATAATTATAGCACTTCTGGTTTGGACCAAACAAGTTCAGTCTGATCTGAAACTTGCAGGAAAACCTCAAAAATATTTGTAAGATGAATCTCACAAGGTTCACCCATCACTGCGGCTTGACTCATGTCCAGCCAAGAGAAAGTGTATGGAAACATCTGCACATGCTATAGAAGAAATATGATGAGGTCCAGCTCAGTTTAGCCCCATTACCAATTCTTTTGGATCATGTCAACCTTTACAGGGATAATCCAATTTACAAGAATAACAAATAGGTAAGAGAGGAACTTGGTAAAATGGTCTTACTGATCAAAAAAACAATTCAAGAGACAGAGCAAATATGCCTTAGGACTATCTGTTCTTGGATGGGGGGGGGGTAAACTGGCCCTGCAATTG
This sequence comes from Leptodactylus fallax, assembly GCA_947044405.1. NCBI lineage: Eukaryota > Metazoa > Chordata > Amphibia > Anura > Leptodactylidae > Leptodactylus > Leptodactylus fallax. The sequence goes on from CAMRHE010000777.1 coordinate 165,983, forward strand.
GACCTTAATTTACTTTGTACCCACTATTCTCTATGCTTAACCCTTATGTACAGTACAGACCAAAAGTTTGGACACATCTTCTCATTCCAAGAGTTTTCTGTATTTTCATGACTATAAAAATTGTAGATTCACACTGAAGGCATCAAAACTATGAATTACCACATGTGGAATTATATACTTAACAAAAAAGTGTGAAACAACTGAAAATATGTCTTATATTCTAGGTTCTTCAAAGTAGCCACCTTTTGCTTTGATTACTGCTTTGCACACTCTTGGCATTCTCTTGATGAGCTTCAAGAGGTAGTCACCTGAAATGGTCTTCCAACAGTCTTGAAGGAGTTCCCAGAGATGCTTAGCATTTGTTGGCCCTTTTGCCTTCACTCTGCGGTCCAGCTCACCCCAAACCATCTCGATTGGGTTCAGATCTGGTGACTGTGGAGGCCAGGTCATCTGGCGTAGCACCCCATCACTCTCCTTCTTGGTCAAATAGCCCTTACACAGTCTGGAGGTGTGTTTGAGGTCATTGTCCTGTTGAAAAATAAATGATGGTCCAACTAAACGCAAACCGGATGGAATAGCATGCCGCTGCAAGATGCTGTGGTAACCATGCTGGTTCAGTATTCCTTGAATTTTGAATAAATCCCCAACAGTGTCACCAGCAAAGCACCCCCACACCATCACACCTCCTCCTCCATGCTTCACGGTGGGAACCAGGCATGTAGAGTCCATTCGTTCACCTTTTCTGCGTCGCGCAAAGACACGGTGGTTGGAACCAAAGATCTCAAATTTGGACTCATCAGACCAAAGCACAGATTTCCACAGGTCTAATGTCCATTCCTTGTCTTCTTTAGCCCAAACAAGTCTCTTCTGCTTGTTGCCTGTCCTTAGCAGTGGTTTCCTAGCAGCTATTTTACCATGAAGGCCTGCTGCACACAGTCTCCTCTGAAGAGATGTGTCTGCTGCTAGAACTCTGTGTGGCATTGACCTGGTCTCTAATCTGAGCTGCTGTTAACCTGCGATTTCTCAGGTTGGTGACTCGGATGAACTTATCCTCCGCAGCAGAGGTGACTCTTGGTCTTCCTTTCCTGGGGCGGTCCTCATGTGAGGCAGTTTCTTTGTAGCACTTGATGGTTTTGGCCACTGCACTTGGGGACACTTTCAAAGTTTTCCCAATTTTTCGGACTGACTGACCTTCATTTCTTAAAGTAATGATCACCACTCGTTTTTCTTTACTTAGCTGCGTTTTTCTTGCCATAATACAAATTCTAACACTCCATTCAGTAGGACTATCAGCTGTGTATCCACCTGACTTCTGAACAACACAACTGATGGTCCCAACCCCATTTATAAGGCAAGAAATCCCACTTATTAAACCTGACAGGGCACACCTGTGAAGTGAAAACCATTTCAGGTGACTACCTCTTGAAGCTCATCAAGAGAATGCCAAGAGTGTGCAAAGCAGTAATCCAAGCAAAATAGAAGACATATTTTCAGTTGTTTCACGCTTTTTTGTTAAGTATATAATTCCACATGTGTTAATTCATAGTTTTGATGCCTTCAGTGTGAATCTACAATTTTTATAGTCATGAAAATACAGAAAACTCTTGGAATGAGAAGGTGTGTCCAAACTTTTGGTCTGTACTGTATAACGTAGATATTTATAAAGTTATAACATCTTTATGAGCCTAACTTTTACCCTATCACATCTTCAAAGGACATTCGATGACTACATGTATTTTATCAACGCATTTCTCAAGAAAGATGCCGGAAAAAGTCAGACGATGTCAATTACTTTATATAGCATCATTTTTGTTCTTGGGATTATCGGTAATGGATTAGTCATCTGGATTGCCGGATTCAGGATGAAGAAGACAATCAGTGCCGTGTGGTTCCTCAACTTGGCCATTGCGGACTTTCTATGCTGTGCTTCTCTTCCTCTACGTATTGCACAGTGGATTGACCTGTCCACACTCTCAGTATCTTCAGCTATTTTGTGCATATTGAGCATTGCTCTGTTTGCTATAAACATGACCGCCAGTATTCTTCTTTTGACAGCCATGAGTATTGATCGCTGTGTATCGGTCATGTGGCCATTTTGGGCTAAAGTTCACAGGACACGTAGACTAGTGAGGATCACTGCAGGAGTCATTTGGGTGTTGAGTCTACTTTTAACTGGCTTGTTGTTTTGCTTATATTTATTTTGGGTTCAGGATTTTAATGAATGGTGTGTATACTTTCACATGAAGCATGTATACTGGTACAAGTTAAAACAGACCATTCACCTGATCAGATTAGTTATAATGTTTGTGATCCCTTTTCTTATCATCTTGACCAGTTATGTCATCATTTTCCTCAAACTTAGAAAAAGTAAGAAACCCCGGAGATCTCAGAGACCCTACAGGATCATCACCGCTGTTATATTGTGTTTCTTTATTTGCTGGTTTCCATTTTATCTCTGGCCCTTAACACCGATGTATGATGGAGATGACTTTCCATTCCATACTGTAAATACTATTATTATCATCTTGGCTTGTGTTAACAGTTGCCTCAATCCAATCATTTATGTTTTCATGGGCCAAGATTTCAGACAAGGTTTCTTGAGATCTATCCCCGCCAGGCTTGAAAGAGCATTAAGTGAACATCCTGATGACCTTTGTAAAGAAAAAGAAGATCATGAACAGACTTGCATTACAGATGTTTAAAAATATACCTTTTACATATGTGGAAACAGAATAAGGTTGGGAAAACACATTGCCTAATGCCTAGCAGTTAGCTGCCACGAATTTGGTGGCTGGCCCATGGCAGCATGTTCTGTGTTAAAAAGAAGGCACTTTGCACTGTGGGTTTTAAACCCATAGCATGTCCATTGTGTCTGTGGATTTCAAACTTTGTAATGTTTCTAAATTGTGGGGGAAAAAAAAAACATTTAGCTCTATGCAGTAAATACCTAATATCAGCCGGTATTAACCCAAACCACAAGAACTTTTCTCATTAAGGAACCAGTAGTCTCTTTTGTTGTTGGAGGTTCTGGTAGGCAGATTTTAATGGATTAGACTAATAGAACATAAAATATGAAGTCTAGACCTGTTGTTTTTGTGTATGGTGATGGTCACAAATTCAAGTATATTGTTCTCTTAAATTTTGATGTTGTACTCTCTTTGCTATGTATCGCTTGTTATTATATTTGTTGTAAAGTTAATAAAAATGAGTATAATAAAATAAATCAGATCTTCACGAGCCTTTAAAAATATGATCTATGATTTATGATTTCACAACAATTTCAACTTGACCTGATCCAATTGTACTCTATATTGCATATTCTCAACATGTTCGCGTCTCTATGAATTCAATAGTTTTACTTTCTACATTATGGTCCAAGTAGGTTTTTGGCCCCATTGTACATCTTCATAGTTAGACCACTCTGTTGCCCTTATATATTGTCTTTATAGTTGATACTCTTTGTGTTTCAGCCTGTAAATCCTTGACCTCTACTTTACTGTACTTCTCCATAGTCTTCTTAACAATTGTTTTTTGGTTTGCATTACTTAAAGGTTTTTTTTCCCAGGAATATAACCATATTTAAATACAAATATAAGTAATTAAACATTTTGCTGAGTTTATTTTATAGCCATCATAGTGTGACAGTCTTTTGCCTTGATTGGTTGCCAATGGATATGACCAAGACTGCAAGGACTTTCTATAGTCTGGCACTTGTCAGAAACCTGTTCATGATTTAATTTATCATCAGTTATCAGGCATGGACACTACATGTATGAGAAGATAACCTGACCACAATTAGGACATCATGGCTGGTTATCAGGAGGGACACTACATGTATGACAAGATAACCTGACCACAATAAGGACATTATGGCTGGTTATCAGGAGGAACACTACATGTATGAGAAGATAACCCGACCACAATAAGGACATCATGGCTGGTTATCAGGAGGACACTACATGTATGAGAAGATAACCCAACCACAATAAGTACACCATGGCTGGTTATCAGGAGGGGACACTACATGTATGAGAAGATAACCTGACCACAATAAGGACATCATGGCTGGTTATCAGGAGGGACACTACATGTATGAGAAGATAACCTGACCACAATAAGGACATCATGGCTGGTTATCAGGAGGACACTACATGTATGAGAAGATAACCCGACCACAATAAGGACATCATGGCTGGTTATCAGGAGGACACTACATGTATGAGAAGATAACCTGACCACAATAAGGACATCATGGCTGGTTATCAGGAGGGACACTACATGTATGAGAAGATAACCTGATCACAATAAGGACATCATGGCTGGTTATCAGGAGGACACTACATGTATGAGAAGATAACCCGACCACAATAAGGACATCATGGCTGGTTATCAGGAGGACACTACATGTATGAGAAGATAACCTGACCACAATAAGGACATCATGGCTGGTTATCAGGAGGGACACTACATGTATGAGAAGATAACCTGATCACAATAAGGACATCATGGCTGGTTATCAGGAGGACACTACATGTATGAGAAGATAACCTGACCACAATAAGGACATCATGGCTGGTTATCAGGAGGACACTACATGTATGAGGAGATAACCTGACCTCAATAAGGACATTATGGCTGGTTATCAGGAGGGACACTACATGTATGAGAAGATAACCCGACCACAATAAGGACATCATGGCTGGTTATCAGGAGGACACTACATGTATGAGAAGATAACCCGACCACAATAAGGACATCATGGCTGGTTATCAGGAGGACACTACATGTATGAGAAGATAACCCGACAACAATAAGAAATTCATGGCTGGGTTTCTGACATGTTCCAGACCATAGAAAGTTCCTGCATTCATGGCCACATTCATTGGCATCCAATCCAGATTTCACACTGTCACCACTAAGATGGTTAGAGAAAATGTTTAAAACTCTACAAAATTTTCAATTATTTATATTTTTCAAAAATGTTTACATTTAATTGTCTACACATTTAAGTTAGATTTTATGTTCATGAGCAAATCACTGTAAGCCTTTTCTTATTTTTTATATAATCTAGTATAGTTTTGCAATGAAAATGTATACGCGACTATGGCTTTAAATTTACATTTCTCAAATTCAGCTTTAACCTACTGTATCTGACATCTAATCACTTAAACTGTCATAGGGATATAGCACATGAGAGAATGATATCAGCACAAGCAGAGTGCTGTCTTTGGCATTCTGTAGAGAACAAACGCAGAAGTAAAAAAACAAAAGTGAGACTATTCACCAAAGAAGAAATACATTGGGGTATTACTGGTATTACTTATGGACACTGAGTGGCAGCCTAATAGCGCCTCCCTACAGTACAGTGAGGTAGTACTTGGTTTGCATTGATCTCTAGCTGGGCCTGAGCTGCTCCTTTGGACCCCAGGTGGGTTCAGCTGTAGCATTATTTTGTGGTACATGGTGTGTGCTGTACAAGACTCTAAAGAAGATCCTGTGCTCAAGAAAAAGTAATTTCCAGCTTCTCAAATCTATTTTTCACTTTTCAAACTAAGGATTTCCTTTATCTGTATTGGTTAGGTTTCTTTGGTTGTCACTTTTTCTTTCTTGGGGGTGACATTTTGTTTGCTCCTCAATCAGTTAATAGTTTGCATAAAATTATTCTTATCTACTGTAAGGTCCCGAGTGCTTTGTCAGTGTGTTAACTGTGTTTTTACTACTACCGTACTGACCTATTCATATCTATGGCTGCATTATCACGGCATGTGGCAGTGAGCCCAGGGCAAACCTTAGGACAGGTCCTATACCTGTGTGTTTTACGGCCCGGGCTCATTGAGAAAATGAATGGGGCTGTAAAGACACGGTTGGCACACGGATGTCATGCATGTGCAGTCTGTGCCGTTCAACCATGGACTGGTTACATGCACACGGTCTTGTGCATGCAGCCTAAGTCCTCTATTCACCATGCACAGTGTAGTGTGTAGCATTTGGTAATATGTAGAGGTCTGATCTTTCACAAAGGCACAACCACTACTGTATATGTTTCAAAATGTTGCCTCTTATATGCATGTTGTAATTTATACAAAAAATAAAGGAATTTAATAAGGATGTTAATGCAAGTGCTAAGCCCTGAACTAAAAGTCATCTTGTTCAACTCCAGTAATAGTATTGGATATCGTTTTCTCCAGAGGTATCATTTCTTTGCACTACCTTGCAGGGCACTGTTTCTGAAGCATTGTGGCTCACTTGTTAGTATTGTTGCCTTGTAGCACTGGGGTCGGTGTTTGGACTATATCCACATGGAGTTTGCATGTTCTCCCTGTATTTGTGGGGTCTACTCTGGTGTCAGGACGTCCTCCTAAACTACAAAACTTTAAATTTGATCCCTTTGAAATTGGTTCTTTATGGATCTTGGGAATGAGCGTCTACATAGCAGCCATTGACTTCTGCTCCGTAAATCTCCCTGTGCTTTGCGTCCACTGTGTAAAAAATGTTACCATTATTTGGCAGTGAAAGTTACAACCAACCTAAAGTAGCAATGCTAAGAGTCAAATATTCACCGAAAAATTATAGGAAGGGTTTATTATCTGAAGAACATGAATAACTAAATAGGAAGAAAAAAAGAAGATGAAATCTGCTAATTGATTTAATAGTTACAGATGTAGCAAACTGTAACTTGACACCTACTGCATTAAACAACAGTTGCTGCAAATTTTATTTGACTTTTTAAATGGATTTTCAATGGGTTTTGTTATCAAACTGCACAACAATATCCGACCTAATGTGTGTATAGTTAGATATCAGTAAGAATGAAATCCAACCACATAATAAACTGAGTTATTAAAATCACTTATTACTTGTTACTGCTATACACTGCCTGCTTCTGACCTGAGATCATGTAGTATCCCTACATTAAAGGTGACTGCTTTGTTCTTCTCATTACCTACTACAGCACTTCATTTACTTGGGATGTCTCTTGTAGAAGTTTATTTTATAATTTCTGATAATTATTTTTTATGTACAACTTTATCTTGTAATTATCTTGTAATCTCCAGAAGACACATAAGTAAAGCTTCTTCTTCGTAGTAGTAGTAATAGTAGTAGTGATATTATTATTATTATACAATTTTATTATTTCTATTATTATTATTGCTATTACACGGGGAGGACATACAGTCTGCTTGCAGATGTCGTCCTTGACTAGATTTGAACCCAGGACTCCATTATTTATAGAGTAACCATACGCTATAACAACAATGTGTAATGTAAATTCTTATATTTGTTTTGATTTCACATGTGATTGACAGAAAAAAGTCATGTGGGGTAGGTGGACTCAAGAAATGGGATTGTATTTTTATTGGAGGATTCAGGACATGTGATCTTGTATGGGCTCAACAGTTACTATTGGTTGTAAGGTGTCATGTGGGATGGAAGAATGGGGAATAATCTTAATCTGCTCAATAGGAGAAGCGCTGAAAGGCCATTTTTTTTAATATTTTGATTTTATTAATGTTTTATTATTTTATTTGTTGCTTAGCATAAATGTATGTTTGCACTTGTATATAGATCATGTTTTTTATTGTATCTGTAATCATATTGATTAATTTTGGGCTAATTGGTTTTGTGAACTGGGAGACCTGCAGTCTGCACCTGCCAGTATACTATATCTCTTCTATATGCTGCTTGTAGTATAATGTATATAGAGTACAGACCAAAAGTTTGGACACACCTTCTCATTCCAAGAGTTTTCTGTATTTTCATGACTATAAAAATTGTAGATTCACACTGAAGACATCAAAACTATGAATTAACACATGTGGAATTATATACTTAACAAAAAAGGTGTGAAACAACTGAAAATATGTCTTATATTCTAGGTTCTTCTAAGTAGCCACCTTTTGCTTTGATTACTGCTTTGCACACTCTTGGCATTCTCTTGATGAGCTTCAAGAGGTAGTCACCTGAAATGGTTTTCACTTCACAGGTGTGTCTTGTCAGGTTTAATAAGTGGGATTTCTTGCCTTATAAATGGTGTTGGGACCATCAGTTGTGTTGTTCAGAAGTCAGGTGGATACACAGCTGATAGTCCTACTGAATGGAGTGTTAGAATTTGTATTATGGCAAGAAAAAAGCAGCTAAGTAAAGAAAATGAGTGGCCATCATTACTTTAAGAAATGAAGGTCAGTCAGTCCGAAAAATTGGGAAAACTTTGAAAGTGTCCCCAAGTGCAGTGGCCAAAACCATCAAGCGCTACAAAGAAACTGGCTCACATGAGAACCGCCCCAGGAAAGGAAGACCAAGAGTCACCTCTGCTGCGGAGGATAAGTTCATCCGAGTCACCAGCCTCAGAAATCGCAGGTTAACAGAAGCTCAGATTAGAGACTAGGTCAATGCCACACAGAGTTCTAGCAGCAGACACATCTCTTAAGAGGAGACTGTGTGCAGCAGGCCTTCATGGTAAAATAGCTGCTAGGAAACCACTGCTAAGGACAGGCAACAAGCAGAAGAGACTTGTTTGGGCTAAAGAAGACAAGGAATGGACATTAGACCTGTGGAAATCTGTGCTTTGGTCTGATGAGTCCAAATTTGAGATCTTTGGTTCCAACCACCGTGTCTTTGTGTGACGCAGAAAAGGTGAACGAATGGACTCTACATGCCTGGTTCCCACTGTGAAGCATGGAGGAGGAGATGTGATGGTGTGGGGGTGCTTTGCTGGTGACACTGTTGGGGATTTATTCAAAATTGAAGGAATACTGATCCAGCATGGTTACCACAGCATCTTGCAGCGGCATGCTATTCCATCCGGTTTGCGTTTAGTTGGACCATCATTTATTTTTCAACAGGACAATGACCCCAAACACACCTCCAGACTGTGTAAGGGCTATTTGACCAAGAAGGAGAGTGATGGGGTGCTACGCCAGACCTGAACCCAATCGAGATGGTTTGGGGTGAACTGGACCGCAGAGTGAAGGCAAAAGGGCCAACAAGTGCTAAGCATCTCTGGGAACTCCTTCAAGACTGTTGGAAGACCATTTCAGGTGACTAGCTCTTGAAGCTCATCAAGAGAATGCCAAGAGTGTGCAAAGCAGTACACCATGTAACAATTTTCAAAAAAATATTTGTTCCCAGTTGTTAAGTGTGTTTTCCTCATTGTTTGTACCTTAAATGAATAGAAAAAAGTTATTATTCCCTGTAAACTTTGCTTTTGTGGTCAGCACAATGATATTTTGAAATTGATCTATTTTTAAGGATATTCGCAATATTTCAAGATACTTAGGAAGCTTCTGGAATTGTGAGAACTATGAAGAAGTTTCTAGAACTGCCCAGAATTATCTAGAACTGTACAGAATTGTGGGTAGCTGTATAACTACAGTTATATAGGGCCACTATAGCCCTTCCTGAGAGACGGAGAGACAGGATCTAATTCATTGGGATTGCATAGTAAGTGGGCAATGGCCATCACAGACAAAGGGGAATTGACCTAGACAGACAGGTGTGAATTCAATATCTATTCAGATTCTCATAACGACAGTATTCACACTTCACCCCACACCCATTACAGGAGGAGCTTAGGAATGTAAATGTATATATTGTGTGTTACTCTGGTACCGGGTGATCAATCTTGCTCTGCTGAATCCTCAGTACACTCTTGAACTTTAATACTGCATGGAATAAAGACCATTTTTATCAAGTTTGGAGAGACATCCTTTTTCCTTACAGTACACAGCAACTTAGTCAATTTAGATGGCATCAAGAGGTTGCATACATCCAGCAGACGCATTTTGCTACGTATGTGGCCAGTTTATAAAGACAAGAGCGAAAAAGTACTCTGTGGAAGCATCTGCTAAGATGTGTGAGGCCTACAAAGCATACTTCAGCATGCCTATTGGTGACCAAGACAAACCATGGGCTCCTCATTTCACATGTGAGCACTGCAAGAAAACTCTTGAAGGTAAGTGGATAAATGCTACTCTCTTAAATAGCAGATTAACTGTGTTAATATTGTAAATATCACTAGTCATTAGTGTGAAATAAATAATGTGACTGTATAAATGAGAAGATGCAAAATCGTCTGTTTCTATAGTAAAAATGCATAATTTTCGTTGCCGTGGTCACAAAAGCGAAGTTTATGATGAATGTAAGCAATTTTTTATTTGTTTTAGACATAAGCAATTGGAATATAACATTTAAAAGCTGGGAACAAAATTTGTGTTACATAGTGAATCAAAGCAAAAGGTGGCTACTTTGAAGAACCTAGAATATAAGACATATTTTCAGTTGTTTCACACTTTTTTGTTAAGTATATAATTCCACATGTGTTAATTCATAGTTTTGATGCCTTCAGTGTGAATCTACAATTTTTATAGTCATGAAAATACAGAAAACTCTTGGAATGAGAAGGTGTGTCCAAACCTTTGGTCTGTACTGTATGTACTTTCTTATTCTGCTTATTCTGCTACTTTCTTATTCTGATCATGTTTTTATTCTATGTGTAATCATATTGATTAATTTTGGGCTAATTGTTTTTGTGAACTGTGAGACCAGCAGTCTGCACCTGCCAGTATACTATATCTCTTCTATATGCAGCTTGTAGTATAATGTATATGTACTTTCTTATTCTGCTACTCCTGCTTCTGAGTCTGCCCAGAGACCCTTCTAGCTACATAAAAGGTCAAAGTGTAAGCCAGTAAATCTTCCCTTGAATATCTCTGTCAGTTTGCAGGTATATAATTCTGCTTCACCTGCCACACCCTGCCTGGGAAAAGGTTGCTAGTTCTTTAATGTACCGCACAGATGTACCTGTTTGTCACTGTGTGATTTACCCCATGCAGTATAATGCTCCATTACTGTCCCCATATAGTATAATGCTGCACTAGTGTCCCCACACTGTATAGTGCTCCTTTAGTGCCCCCATATAGTATAATGCTGCACTAGTGCCCACACACAGTATAGTGCTCCATTAGTGCACTGAAACACTATAATGCTACATTATAATGTGTAAAGGCACAAATAGGACATTATACCATGTGGCGGCCACTAATGGTCCTTTTGTCTAGATCCCCCTTGTGAGCAGCAGGATCACACTGTTAGATAACAACCCCTTTTATCTTCCCTATCAGTTAGTGATATTGACCCCATACCTGATTTTTCCAGAGATGGTTAAATTAATATCTAAATTAATATTTTTTTCCTAATTTCATGCCCAGATCTATTGAGTGTTATAGTTAGATCTTATCATTCTAAATATATGGTAAAAAAGATTCTTTAATATTTGCCTGTACATTGTTGTATTTGTATGTATAGCACAGTCTTATTGTTCATTTATTTAAAATAAAACAAAGTTCCTGTATTTATGAAACTAAGCAACAAATTTTATTGGATTTCAGGTACTTGGATATAACACATGCTATGAATAAGCTCCGACCTGTTACCCGCGTTTTCACAGCCACATTCTTGTTTTTTAATTGTTAGTTTCACTGCGGATTGGAAGGACTTCAGAAGGTTCCTTGTCTTCGGCTCAAAATGTGAAGTCCTGTAAATTATTACAGCAAGATAAAGAATCTACTTACCAGATCTGGTGCCTACGAGTGATCCTCGGCAGCTGCTGGTTTACATTTACCATTGTGCATTATCCACCTGGATGGTCTGGACCAGACTATCCGGGAGAAGGATCTTGGCAGCAGAGTTTCGGGCTATATCTCCCTCCAAGGGAATTCTACCAGATAACGGCTCCTAAAGGTAAGTACTATCAAAACCTATCAAACCCACCTTCTGTTTTTTATTTGCATTTTAAACCCTGCATTTGAAAAAAAAATACTCAGAGTTAGAGTATTTTGATACTTTTATTGCGCTTGTTGATCAACCTGACACATTATAGGTTGGTTCCTTTTTAAGGTTATATCTAGAGATGAGCGAATCGATCCTGCAGAAGTGGAATTCCATCCAAATTTTAGGAAATCTTCAGTTCTCCATGATTCTGGATTTCCTGATGCTTCGTGGTAGCGAATATTTAGTAAGCACCTTTGTGACATCAGACAAGATATTCTCTAGTGATGTGATTGGGTAGGCGTGTCTTTGCTTGTTAGCATATCCTTCCACATAAATAAAAGTTGTCCACGCTAGAGAGAGACATGACCGCGGCATCCAAGGGATTCCGGCATTTTGCCGCCCACCCTGGCTCTCTGCAGCCCGGGAATAGCTGTTTATTCGCTGCAAAGTAATTCTGATCAAAGCAAAATTTTTTTGGAACTTCGAATCGAACTGCCGAATCAAACTTTTGAGAAATTCGCTCATCTCTAGTTATATCCATCACCTCTGAGCATTTTATTAGCAATTATTAATAAAAGTTATATTTTAGTGCACCCCCTTTATTGTTTTCCTGTTTATATATTATTTATGTGGCACATACCAATTACCGATACATTTATGTACTGTCATGTTGACTAAAAGATTACTTTTACACTCATTTTTGAATTTCATGTCTACCATAGAAACAGAGGCTTAATTGTTCTCCAAGAAATGTATCCATTATGGAACAATGACTTCTTTACATGTTTTGCTTGTTCTAGCCCAGTCGGGAAGGGCCACATATTGTACTGCAAGGGCCACATATTGTACTGCAAGGGCCACATACTGTACTGCTGCTTTACCTTTAGCCCCTTCCAAATCTCCTTCTCCTGGACTAGTAGGAGGCTTTAGCTATGGGTCTCTCAGATAGATGATCATTTATAAAAAGACGTACAGACGTAAAAAAAACGTATTGACGTCCATGTTACGCCCGTTGAAAGCGGGTCAGCTGGTTGGGTCAGAAAAAAGGACCAATGTAATTCATCTTTTTTTTTTAATGGTCTTAAATGGTCTGGTTTAGAACAGATGTAAAGCAGAGGACAGTTGAAATGGATGTTAAAACCAGTCCAGTTTCTCAGTTTTTCACAGCAAAGCAACAGATAATGTTGTGTTAGCCCTATTTTGGGGGGGGGGGGGGGTATGAGTATTATCCCTCCCACAATAGACTCTGGCGCTGACCTGTGTGTATAATGGGAACATATATGAAATATATCAGGGCCCCCACCCAGGATAGAGCCTCTGTATTACAGGGAGGATCTCTTCCTGGGACTTACCCATGAGGTACAGTTAGTAGCCTTAACAAGGATCACTGTACTAATCTCACAGTCTGAAGACTACATACAGATACCACATAAGGTTATAACAGTAGCTTTATAAGAATCAAAAGGGTAATAATACATACATACATACAATATACTCAGAACACAGCAATACTACAACAACCAGCAAGTCCACAACAGTCTTAGGTTATATACCCGGGTATATATATAGATATATAGCAAGATTCCGGTGCACAATACCTCCAGGCAACAAAAAAGATGCAGGGGCCCCTGTGGATGACTGTGGATCCTCGGATTCTTCCAGGAGATGACAGACAGCCAATCAGGAGATGATGATGATGATGAGATTCTTCACAGGCAGAAAACAGGGCAACGGTGACGGCAGTAAATGCAGGCCTGACTACCCTAACACTGAGTCCTTAACCTGCCAGCTAAACTACTAGTGCCACCGGGCCTCTAACTAGCTAGCTGGCCGTCGGAAGCCTAACCTATCACTGCCCTGAACTGTATATATATATATATATATATATATATGGATCCCTAACTACAGTTACTAGCTAGGTCCTGTGAGTATATAGGGGGTAACACATACCTAACTATATACTCTGAAGTAAATTGGAACAGATGGCTCTGAAATAAGGTAGAACAGCTTCACTAGCTGATCTCAAGGATATAGATTCTTAACTATCTACTTATCTACTCCTTAGAATTACACCTACCACCTGCCTTAGACTCCCCCAGACATAACATGTCTGTCTCACATCAGCTCTGCTCAAATCTCTCCCCCCAGCAGCTCTGCCTCACATGTGTCTGACTCACTGTATTTATAAACAAACCCTGCACTGAATGCCTGGGGTCTCTGAAGCCAAACTGCAGGGGCAGAGAAGCTAGACACATTATATACTAGTAGAAATGGCAGTTCCCTACAGTTGTGTGAATCTAGCCTTAATGTGATTAACAAGTGTTAATTAACGTGCTAATTAAGTCATGTTAAATGTGACTGCGTTTTTGATAGATATATATAGAAAATGCAGCAGCCCCTGCACACAGCACAAAGGTATAAGGAATAGAAAAGCATCACTGCTATTGTTACAATCAACGAATATAATCTATACATAGAAATTAGAGGATCTTCATTATACACATTTGATCAGACAGTAAGAAGCCTGAACCTGCTCCGACAGGGCGACCTCATTCAGATGGGACCCTACACTAAACAGACCTCACTATGACCCAGAACAGATCTACAAATTTCAGGGCAAGTAGGATTCAGAGCTCACTCTATTTAAAATAGCCTACGGCAGATGGGGGAATTAAAACTATATACCATATCTTACAGACTATAAGACGCACCAGATCATAAGACGCTCCTAGGTTTTAGAGGAGGAAAATAGGGAAAAAAATCTTGAAGCAAAAAATGATAAAATATTTAATATATGGGTGTTGTAGTTTTGCAACAACTGCAAGGCCACATTGACAGGTGGTTTTTGCGTTATACCTTTTTTGGGGAATGTCTATTGCTTAGATCACTTTTTATTCAAATTAGAGGCGAAACAGCGAAAAAAAAGGCAGTTCGGCACTTTTGATTTTTTTTTCCCGCTATGACTTTCGTCCTATGGAAAAAATATTTTCATAAGTTTGTAGTCTGGGCATTTTCGGACACAGGGTTACCTAATGTGTATGTGTTTCACAGTAATTTTCTACTTTCGTATGTATTCTAGGGAAAGGGGGGTGATTTAGAACTTTTTGTTTTTTATTTATTTTTTTATACTTAAAACTTTTTTTTTTTTTGCTATTTTATTAGCCCCTCTAGGGGGCTTGAACCTGCAATTATTTGATTGCAAGTCCCATAGACTGCAATACAAGACCAGCCGCAATAGTAATATTACTATGATAAGCCTGGGAGCCTTCATAAGGCTCCCAGCTATCACAGGAACAGGTCGGCTCCCACTATCTCCCTACGCGGGAGCCGGCTTGCAACTTGAAAGGTACCGGTCCAGTGGGGACCGGCCCCTGGGGCTATTTTTATACTTTAGGGGGGCTTTGAAGTAGTAATGCCCACGACATTAGCTCCGGGTCTGCGCTGTACATTACAGAGGAGATCTGGTAGCTATGGTGACCGGTCTGCAGCAGAGTGGCCGCCATCATCTTTACAGCACCCTCTCCCCCAAGCCCAGGGCCCGCACATCATCCTACTCCTCCCGCTGCAGGAAGCCCCACTACAGGAAGCCAGCAGCGGCAGGAGTGGGGCAATACTACGACCCTGCTCCTCCGCCCCCCCCCCCCAACAACCACATTCGGACTATAAGACGCACCCCTATTTTCCTATTCGGGGGGGGGGGGGAAGTACATCTTATAGTCTGAAAAATACGGTATACTCTATTCCAATTAAGTAAACCTGTGCAAACATATTTTGGGAAAAAGCTTTCTGTTTTGTTTTTTTCCCATAAGACTATTTAGAGAAAAAAAAAATCTTAAATATTCCAGTTGTCCGTGGAGCACACACCTTAGGCTGACATATTCTATTTTGGGCGTCTTTGCTGTATAGACAGGGGCAGAGTCTGTACAGTCATCTTATAATTATATATAAAAGATTTATTTGCAGTACATTGTGGTACAGAGCTTTTGTACAGCGCTTCTTTGAACATCCATCTATTCATGTTTCAAGCAGGCACACTAGCACAATTTTTCTTTAAAAAAAAAACACTTGCGCTTGCAAGTCCTTAAAATGTGAATGAATGTAAAAGCCATTACTTCTAATAGAAGTGCAGTGTGTGTATGAAAAAGACATAAGCAGACATCTTTCCCAAGACAGCTTACTTTTGGACCGTTTTTATTTTATTTTTTAAAGCAGTACAGTACATGGTTAAACAAGGTATTTGTTTCCATTGCCCATCATGTGTTTTGTCATAGACATACATGTTACTGTCACTTAGATGTTACTTTGCCTGTGTTTGATTTAGAGAGCTATAAATGGGATAGATAGAGCCCTAGAAATCCTGACAGTGTCATACACTATGTTTTATAGATATAGTCCTAGGAGCCCTGACAGTGTCATACACTATGTATTATAGATATATAGTCCTAGGAGCCCTGACAGTGTCCTACACTATATGTACTATAGATATATAGTCCTAGGAGTCCTGACAGTGTCATACACTATGTATTATAGATATATAGTCCTAGGAGTCCTGACAGTGTCATACACTATGTTTTATAGATATAGTCCTAGGAGCCCTGACAGTGTCATACACTATGTATTATAGATATATAGTCCTAGGAGCCCTGACAGTGTCCTACACTATATGTACTATAGATATATAGTCCTAGGAGTCCTGACAGTGTCATACACTATGTATTATAGATATAGTCCTAGGAGCCCTGACAGTGTCATACACTATGTATTATAGATATATAGTCCTAGGAGCCCTGACAGTGTCCTACACTATATGTACTATAGATATATAGTCTTAGGAGTCCTGACAGTGTCATACACTATGTTTTATAGATATAGTCCTAGGAGCCCTGACAGTGTCATACACTATGTATTATAGATATATAGTCCTAGGAGCCCTGACAGTGTCCTACACTATATGTATTATAGATATATAGTCCTAGGAGTCCTGACAGTGTCATACACTATGTTTTATAGCTATATAGTCCTAGGAGCCCTGACAGTGTCATACACTATGTTTATAGATATATAGTCCTAGGAGCCCTGACAGTGTCATACACTATGTTTTATAGTTATATAGTCCTAGGAGTCCTGACAGCATCATACACTATGTATTATAGATATATAGTCCTAGGAGTCCTGACAGTGTCATACACTATGTTTTATAGCTATATAGTCCTAGGAGCCCTGACAGTGTCATACACTATATGTACTATAGATATATAGTCCTAGGAGTCCTGACAGTGTCATACACTATGTATTATAGATATATAGTCCTAGGAGTCCTGACAGTGTCATACACTATGTTTTATAGATATAGTCCTAGGAGCCCTGACAGTGTCCTACACTATATGTATTATAGATATATAGTCCTAGGAGTCCTGACAGTGTCATACACTATGTTTTATAGCTATATAGTCCTAGGAGCCCTGACAGTGTCATACACTATGTTTATAGATATATAGTCCTAGGAGCCCTGACAGTGTCATACACTATGTTTTATAGTTATATAGTCCTAGGAGTCCTGACAGCATCATACACTATGTATTATAGATATATAGTCCTAGGAGTCCTGACAGTGTCATACACTATGTTTTATAGCTATATAGTCCTAGGAGCCCTGACAGTGTCATACACTATGTTTATAGATATATAGTCCTAGGAGCCCTGACAGTGTCATACACTATGTTTTATAGTTATATAGTCCTAGGAGTCCTGACAGCATCATACACTATGTATTATAGATATATAGTCCTAGGAGTTCTGACAGTGTCATACACTATGTTTTATAGATATATAGTCCTAGGAGCCCTGACAGTGTCATACACTATGTTTATAGATATATAGTCCTAGGAGCCCTGACAGTGTCATACACTATGTTTTATAGTTATATAGTCCTAGGAGTCCTGACAGCATCATACACTATGTATTATAGATATATAGTCCTAGGAGTCCTGACAGTGTCATACACTATGCATTATAGATATATAGTCCGAGGAGTCCTGACAGTGTCATACACTATGTATTATAGATATATAGTCCTAGGAGTCCTGACAGTGTCATACACTAGGTTTTATAGGTATATAGTCCTAGGAGACCTGACAGTGTCATACACTATGTTTTATACATATATAATCCTAGGAGTCCTGACAGTGTCATAGACTATTCTTTATAGCTATATAGTCCTAGGAGCTCTGACAGTGTCATACGCTATGTTTTATAGATATATAGTCCTAGGAGCTCTGACAGTGTCATACACTATGTTTTATAGATATAGTCCTAGGAGCCCTGACAATGTCATACACTATGTTTTATAGATATATAGTCCTAGGAGCCCTGACAGTGTCATACACTATGTTTTATAGATATATAATCCTAGGAGTCCTGACAGTGTCATATACTATGCATTATAGATATATAGTCCGAGGAGTCCTGACAGTGTCATACACTATGTATTATAGATATATAGTCCTTGGAGTCCTGACAGTGTCATACACTATGTTTTATAGATATATAGTCCTAGGAGACCTGACAGTGTCATACACTATGTTTTATACATATATAATCCTAGGAGCCCTGACAATGTCATAGACTATGCTTTATAGATATATAGTTCTAGGAGCCCTGACAGTGTCATACACTATGTTTTTAGTTATAGTCCTAGGCGCTCAAAAGTTCCTACCCCCTTTTTTCCCCTATGTTTTATAGATATATAGTCCTAGGAGCTCTGACAGTGTCATACACTATGTTTTATAGATATATAGTCCTAGGAGCCCTGACAATGTCATACACTATGTTTTATAGATATATAGTCCTAGGAGTCCTGACAGTGTCATACACTATGTTTTATAGATATATAGTCCTAGGAGCCCTGACAGTGTCATACACTATGTTTTATAGATAGAGTCTTTAGAGCCAATTCAAAATGAATTTATTTTGACTAAACAAAATGTAGGACCAAATCAAGAGATCCTGAAATAAAATGAGAATTCTGATGTTCATCTAGCTTTATTGTCTGCCACCACTACCACACAAGATTTGATTTTTTTTGGCCAGTTGTCGGCTTATTTAACTATTGCTGGGGTGGAGGAGGAGGAATGTGAAGAAGTTGCTGAACGCTAGCTTAACATCACTATGTCACCCTCATCATCATCCCGCTGTGATTAAGAAGCTGTATGAGCTATATACTCATCAACCTCCTCTGCTTCTAGTTCATAATATTTTTATGTCTATTAGAGACATTAACCAACTTCTTCTTCTGCATTACCCTGTTCTTTGCAACCCTGACTATTCATCCTTACTTCTTCCCTTCATCCCTCCCTTGGGTTTTGCTACAATGTTGTGTTGAATTGGTTTTATGACAAAGGATGTGAATATATTGTGTAGACCCATATTTATGTGTCTTTTAACGGAATTAATTTATTTTAAAATAAAGTAAAAAAAAAAATTAATTAATGTAAGTAAATGTTGTAGGATGGCGCAGAGCCATATTGACATAATGCTTTAATCTCATAATAATCTTTTTCATTTTATTTATTTATCTTTTAGATATAAAGCTAGAATGGATCCTGTTGATTATAACCTGACCTTACCTGACCCAGCTCTGTATGACGACTAAGAGTATGGTCAAAAAATATCCAGGTTTGGCTTTGTTCGCATTTGTATCTAATCTCAAATCTAGATTGATAGCTCAACCCACAATGATAGAAACCCGGTGTAGTCAGTGCAATTCTTCTGATGCTAGTCATGTTCATTATTAGGCACTTCATTGAGATTTACTTTTATAGTCACAACAGAACCTTAGGATAAAGCCATAGCAAAAAAACAACATAGAAAATGATGCAGAAAAAACGCAATGGAAACAAAAATTCCTGTGTTATTCTCTTTTTTTCTGTTTCATTTTCCATTTTTCCTCCCCCCCCCATTTAAGTCTATGGGGAAATCAGTGTTTTTGCAGGTAACTTGCTGTTCTTTAAGTTTCCAGCAGTGGTTTTTGCTCCACAATGTGGATGAGATTAAATGAAATTTAATTCACTTTGCTGGGATTATAATTTGCTGCATTTTTTTTTCTGCTTCATTTCCACAACAGCAAAAACACTAGGTATCTACAACGTCTGGCCCCAGCCTTAGGCTACTTTCATACTAGCTAGCGCTTTTGTTGACTACAAAACAAGGGACGTTGTACATCCTACTGTACTTCAGTGTGCTATCTGTGTACTTTCTGTGTGTCTTTGTGTGACCTGTTTTTTTCAAGGGCCTTTAGACTTGAATGGAGATTTTCTTTTCCTATTTAATCCCTTTATGACTGGCCATTTTAGGCCTTAATGACCAAACCATTTTTTGGATCCTTCCGTTGTCACATACCAATAGCTATAACTTTTTATTTTCCTATCAAGGTAACTGTATGAGGGCTTATTCTTTTGCGAGACAAGTTGTAGTGTTTTTTATAACTGATTTTTTTTTTTAATGCTTTTCACAATGATTGCTTGGGTCATTATGGATGTGGCAGTACTCAATAGATTACTATTGAGCTTTTCCTGCAAATTTTACCATAGACTGCAGAACAGTAGTATTGCAGTCTATTATATAAGCTATCTAATGATTCAGGTTCAAACCCCCTAGGAGGACTAAATAAAAGAGTAAAAAAATTAGAGATTTTTAAAAATATAATAAACATAAAAAAGTACATAAAATGCAACTCAAATTCCTAGAATACATATGTAAGCAAATAAGCAAACAAAGATAAATCTAAATATGTTAGGCATCCTTTCATCTGAAAATTCCCAAACTATCAAAATATAAAAATATCTATCTCAAACACTGAACACCATTGGGGGAAAAAAAAATCAAAATGGTTGAAACGCTTAAAAATAAAAATAGCTGAATGAATGGTTTGTCCACCAGTTTGCTTCCCAAAAATGAAATAAAAAGTGATCAAAGCATTAGAAATTCCCCAAAACGCTTTTCAAAATTTCATTTTTTTCTGCAGTGTTTTTCATTGTGTTTTTGCTGTGCTTTTCTCTGCGGTTTTCCTTCCCTTATTAAATCTATATGGAAAACTCTTTTTAAATGCAGCTTTTCAACAGTGTTTTTTTCCCCACAATGTGTGGATGGGATTAGCTAGAATCCCATTCATTTTGCTGGTACTGTTGAATGCAGCAATTTTTTCTGCTGCGTTTCTGCAATGTGGGGCCTTATTTTTGTAAAGGTACTAAAATATGTAGAAACTATATAACTACAGTTGTCCTTTTCTCAGAATATAAGGGGCTTTTACATTCTGTAGCCAAATAAGTGAATTATTTTACTTTAAAAAACTATAGAAGATAAAAGCAACAAAAAACCTTAAGACTAAGGACCCACATTGGCTTTGAAGAAAAGCCAAGAATGGCCACAAAAGGAATAGGAAATATATAGGAAGCTCTTATACTTCTAGCGAATCCCATGCACACATTACGGAAAAATATGCGCAGTAGACACGTTGCGCTTCGGTTGCGGTATTGGAGATCGCAGCAAGTCAATTTTACCTATGGAAAAAACAGTGGTTTCCCTATAGATATAATTGAAGCAGAAAGTCTGCAGAGGAAACCTCAGAAGGCTTTCTGTGAAAGCGCAGCGGGGAAAACCGCAATGCATTGCCACTGCGGTTTTTCCCGCAGCGCTTTTTTGCTGTGGTCCACTACGTGGGACCTTAGCCTGAAATTCTCTTTGAACGCTGTTTGAAATAGATTTTGGAGCAGATTTTCAGACTTGGCATCAAAATCAGCTTTCAAATTCAGTGTCATGTGAACAAATTTGTCAAGCAAAAAATTTTGGCTTCAGGAATTTTAGGCAGATTTTGAGGTGGATTCTCCTCTTAGGGGCATTTCTTCAAATCCTTGGGCATCTGCTGCCCCTCACTGTCGCCCCTCACTAGTTGACTGACATCTCTCCTTGGCGCTTATCTTCTGCCTGTCACAGTAGATACAGTACTAACAGACTTGCAACTCGGAAGCCAACCTCCTGCACTTCTGAGTGTAGTGTTTCATCATTGGGCATGTGCAGCACATTTAGTACTGTGTCTGCCGCAACCGAGACAAGAAACATAGGAAGCACTTAGCACCATAGTACGAAGCAAGATATATGTAAACAATATATGTATACAGCAAACATACATAAAAAGTTCTGTAAGTTCTATTTTACATTGTATTTGAAATTTTCTTTCTTGCCAAGATCTCACCTTGAAATCAGTGAATTGAAACAGTGAGGTGATTTTCTATGACACTTTTCTGACTTGGCTTATTTGTTGCTCGTATGTGTTTTTTGTGGCAAATTTATCAAAATATCTCACACTGGTTCATACATTTGTTCTAATTCTCAAGAGGGAGGGTGCCAGAGTTCACTAAGAACTGTTGATGCATTTTTAAGTCAAGGTAGAAATGGAGTTGTGATGATTCTGCTTAAATATGGCTATAACTCAGAGATGTATTTTGATCTCTGGGTATAGTATCTCCCTTCTTACCTGCATTTATTTATAATGTGCTCAGCTATAAGCCTAGGTGTATATTGGCAGTAGTAGCAACGTTGTAACAATGGGGCTTTGTATCCATCCCAGCAGGGCTCCATTGAATTCATACACAGCGCTGAGTGATCAAAGAAACATGCATTGTGCAGGTAGATCAGACCTGGTTGATAACATTGTATCATTCCACTTGGTCTCAGCTCTTTACAAAGAATCTGGACTTGAGTGCATGATTCAATCAGACTTGCTGCCGCCGGTGACCTCATTCTGGGAGGTGGCATAAAGGGTATAAAAGATGAGGTAAGAGGCAATGGGAGGAGATTGTGCTGAGACTACAAGAGTTTACTGAGAGACTGTGATGAGAGCATGCAGGCTGGAATATACTGTGATGCCACATGCTAGGAGTTAATGCCACATGCCAAGAAGCCTCCACTGGTTATTCACACATGACAGAGCATGTGTGAGTGTTGGATTATAGAGCCACATCAAGGAGATGCGTGGTAAAGTAATTATTTCAATTTTATTCCCTTTTATTTTAAGTACTGAATATTGTAACTAGTAACTGTTAATGCTTGCATACATCTGCATATCTGTTCTGAACTGCATGTGTTAGATGTTAATACCGACCCATTTAGGGGTTAATAAATATATAAAATTTAGAAAGCTTGTCTTGTATTTATCTTGTGAACCCGGCACTCACTGGCGGTGAGTGTGGTTTTTATATGAAAGAAGACTCAGGTGTGGCCACAGCGGTGTTGGCGCACTGAGGATCTTTCACAGGAGTGTACAAAGTAGATACTTGCTAAGAATTGATCATGAGCCTAACTTGTACCCTTTTATGTCTTCTAAGGTCCATGCCCTATGTTGTGAACATTCTAGAGAAGGTATCAGTTACCTTATGCAGCATCACTTTTGTTCTTGGGATTATCGGTAATGGATTAGTCATCTGGATTGCCGGATTCAGGATGAAGAAGACAATCAGTGCCGTGTGGTTCCTCAACCTGGCCATTGCAGACTTCTTATGCTGTACATCTCTTCCTCTACGCATTGTATACAATGTTAACTATAGCTCAGACTTATATAATACTACTTTTTGCATATTAACCATTATTCTGTTCAATCTAAACATGAGCGCCAGTATTCTTATCTTGACAGCCATGAGTATTGACCGCTGTGTATCAGTCATGTGGCCATTTTGGGCTAAAGTTCACAGGACACGTAGACTAGTGAGGATCACTGCAGGAGTCATTTGGGTGTTGAGTTTGCCCTTGACTGTTTTTGTGCTACACTTAAATGACTGGTGCAGATTCTTAACATATTATGCTGACTATATATATTTAACCACAATTATCATTGGGACAATCAGGTTACTTATGATGTTTGTGATTCCTTTTCTCATCATCTTGATCAGTTATGTTATTATTTTTGTCAAACTTAGAAAAAGTAAGAGACCCCAGAGATCTCAGAGACCCTACAGGATCATCACCACTGTTATATTGTGTTTCTTTATTTGCTGGTTCCCATATTACACTTTTCCACTAATCACTTGGACGATGGATCTTCTAAAAAAATCTTTATAGTACATTTTATTACTACCATGTTGGCTTATCTGAACAGTTGTATGAATCCAATCATTTATGTTTTAATGGGCCAAGATATTAAACTGGGTTTCTTGAGATCTATCCCCGACAGAGTTGAAAAAGCATTAAGTGAACATCCTGATGACCTGAGCAGAAAACCAGAGGATTGTGAACTACAATAATTCGTACTACAGAGCAAGAAAATATATTCAACTTTCCCCTTTGGAAACCGGTTAAAATTTTTCCAGGATTTAGAAGGAAGCCTTATTAGCAATACTGTGATGACGTCCCTGACTATGACCGCTAAGGCTAGTGCTTGCCTGCAATGGCCATTTGGGAGTCATTGACGTAATGACAGTAGCCCCAGAACAGTAGACTGATGCAGAAGACAGGAAAAAGTTGACTGTTTTTTTATATTTCAAAACCTTCTCTGCAACAATTTTGGGTCTCAGAATCCCATTTTAAACCTCTGAAGATTTGTTTTGTTGTGGATTCAGATGGTTTGACCAAAAGAGTTGTTTTGGGTTGAAAAAGTTTGTCACAAAGTAAACATTTCATATTCTGGTGTCTCCTCAAACCCTAGACTATAATAAATGGAGGCCCATAAAGATAATAACCAGTTATACTCCCCTTCTCTCACCTCTTGTGGGCTTTCTTGTGGTGTCCACCATTCCCTCTAAGTCCTCTATTGGCCTCTATCAGCCTTCAGGGTGTCAAAATGCAGCCCGGGTCACCACTGAGGCCTGTGATTGGGCCTCAGCAGTCACATGAGGCATGCTGTCATCATGCTGCTATGCTGTAAGGATGCCCAGAACAGGTGAGGAAACGTAAGTATAACTTAATATTTATTTATATAGAACCATTAATTCCATGGTGCTGTACATTATTATATTAATACCATGGTGCTTTACATTTGAGGGTTTATATACAGTACACAAAATATACAAAACAAACACAATGCTAACATTGACCAACTGGCACATTGGGATAGGGGACCCTGCACACAAGGGTTTTCAATCTACAAGGGCTTACAACTTATTTTTTTATACCTCCCCTGAGCTTCCATCTATTATATTCTGGGGTCTGAAGAGACTGGAGTGTATAATTCCACTTCCGGAACTGTTGCGAATTCCGGGTTATATCTGGTTCGATCGTAACTGACCCGCTGATTTCTAGTATCTACTATGCAGAAGCGGATCAAGACCATCCTACTCGATCTCTACATGATCCTCTTGTAGCCAGGCTATATCCAACTCATCACATGGTCTTTGTTATCATCATCATCATCTGTTCCTCCTTGTTCTCCTAGAAAGGCATCATTTTTGGCAGTTTTTTTTTTTTTTTAAAGCCTCTTCACTTTTCATAGTGCACCACAATGTAATTTTGAAATTGTAAATTTCAAATTTTGTGCCGGTGTCATATATGATGTTTTATAGACAGTCCCTGGAGCCCTGACAATATCATACACTATATTGTATACATATACAGTAGAGTCCTAAGAGTCCTGACACTGTCATACACTTTGTTTTATAGATATATAATCCTAGGAGCCCTGACAGTGTCCTACACTATGTTTTATAGATATATAGTCCTAGGAGACCTGACAGTGTCATACACTATGTTTTATAGATATATAGTCCTAGGAGTCCTGACAGTGTCATACACTATGTTTTATAGATATATAGTCCTAGGAGCTCTGACAGTGTCATACACTATGTTTTATAAATATATAGTCCTAGGAGTCCTGACAGTGTCATACACTATGTTTTATAAATATATAGTCCTAGGAGTCCTGACAGTGTCATACACTATGTTTTATAGCTATATAATCCTAGGAGTCCTGACAGTGTCATACACTATGTTTTATAGATATATAGTCCTAGGAGTCCTGACAGTATCATACACTATGTTTTATAGATATATAGTCCTAGGAGTCCTGACAGTGTCATACACTATGTTTTATAGCTATTTAATCCTAGGAGTCCTGACAGTGTCATACACTATGTTTTATAGCTATATAGTCCTAGGAGCCCTGACAGTGTCATACACTATGTTTTAAAGACATATAGTCCTAGGAGTCCTGACAGTGTCATACACTATGTTTTATAGATATATAATCCTAGGATCCCTAACAGTGTCATACACTATTTTTTAAAGATATATAGTTCTAGAAGTCCTGACAGTGTCATACACTATGTATTATAGATATATAGTCCTAGGAGCCCTGACAGTGTCATACACTATGTTTTATAAATATATAGTCCTAGGAGTCCTGACAGTGTCATACACTATGTTTTAAAGATATATAGTCCTAGGAGCCCTGACAGTGTCATACACTATGTTTTATAGATATATAATCCTAGGAGCCCTGACAGTGTCATACACTATGTTTTATAGATATATAATCCTAGGAGCCCTGACAGTGTCATACACTATGTTTTATAGATATATAATCCTAGGAGCCCTGACAGTGTCATACACTATTTTTTAAAGATATATAGTCCTAGGAGCCCTGACAGTGTCATACACTATGTTTTATAGATATATAGTCCTAGGAGTCCTGACAGTGTCATACACTATGTTTTATAGATATATAATCCTAGGAGCCCTGACAGTGTCATACACTATGTTTTATAGCTATATAGTCCTAGGAGCCCTGACAGTGTCATACACTATGTTTTATAGATATATAGTCCTAGGAGCCCTGACAGTGTCATACACTATGTTTTATAGATATATAGTCCTAGGAGCCCTGACAGTGTCATACACTATGTTTTATAGATATATAGTCCTAGGAGTCCTGACAGTGTTACACTGATGTGTAGATTTAGCCTAATACATTACCTCCTATACTATACAAAACCAGTACATTTTTACCGTGTGTGAGGTCTGCTCTGTTCACATCACAGGAAAAGCTGGAATGATTTTTTTTGTCAGGGCATTCTACCCATGTCATCATGTTTAACCCCTTAACTAACAGTCCTATTTGATTCTTAAAGTAGTTGTCCAGGAGTTAAAAAAAACTGAAGTAACAGTGGGAATTGTAAGAAGTTATAAAAGAAGGAATACTTACCTATTGGATATTTTGCTGTTCCAGTGCAGCTGATATTTTTTTCTTGAGATTCAGGTTTGGCATCACATAGACGCCCCTGACCACTGCAGCTAGGCACATACGACTTCTTTCATTATTTCAATTTTCCACCATTGCCCCATTTTTGTTAATCCCTGACAAAAACTTTACAAATACATTTAGGCTAAGGCTAAGCTAAGGCAGAAAATCAAGTAGAAAAGGCAACGTATCAGTTCTCTGCCATAGACTGTGCTGTGTAGTAGAGTCACATAGCCTGGCTGGCATAGACACTATGATCTGCTGTCTCTGAGAACACAGGGAGGTTCAGCCTCAGAGGACCGTATCTACCACATGCCAGAAGACAGATTGTAGTCATGGTGGTGGTGCCAGTAAATTGTGTTATGAAATCAGTGGAACTGACTGAAGGCAGCAGGTAACTTGCTGTGACATAATCTCTACCCTAGACAGACCCTGCTACTGACTTCCTGGTCACCCCTGTGGCACTGTGATCTGTGGATGCAGCACATGTGCATGTGGGGGACATGTTGTGTGAAGAGCCCAAGGTCTATGGTACAATTAATGCACCATTGCTCTATAGTATACACAAAACAGGCAAACCAGCCTTGTCTACCATATAAAGAAGCTTTACAAGCTCTATCAGCTCCACACAGATGTCTTGACATGATTCGGGGCCATGTTATATCAAATATATCTTTCTTTTCAATCTGTGGATGTATCACTGAGACCCATCTGTACTGTTTGTGACTACAGAGATAGAAGAACTACAGAAGATTTTCTCAGTATCAAGTCACGTTATTGAGTCGCTCTATATAAAGTCACATTTTATATCACTAGATTATTTGTTTCTTCTTTGTATTTGGATTAACTGGATACATTGTATCTGCTGCACAAGGAAACTGTCTGAGAAGTTCTGAAGGTAAGTGAATCAATGTATCATGATAAATCCTGACATTAGGACCGTGACGTTCATAGAAATGACTCAAACTGTTGATAGAAATGTTACAGTATAGTATTTGTTACATTGTAAGTGATATTTCTGCTGCTACAATACAGAATAACTCAGATAGCCAGATCACATTCACAGGCAGAGATTCAGAGTCAGTGTCAGGTTTAGATACAGCTCCCTAGCACTTGACTACACCTAACAGAGAGAAAGCTGCTGGGTGGAGAAGCTGGAGCACGGACAGTGAGATCCTAGAAGTACTGTCATCATTATATTCCATAATATTCAGTTTCTAATCACAAGTACACATTCCACATGCAGAAATTATACATATACCAAATGCAAGCATTTACTCTTTAGGCGCTAAATTCAAATGGCCAAAGTGTCTATACATGCCTGTATGTGATGTATGCCTGAGCTGTGACATCACACCTGCTGATAATAGCATAACCCCCGCCGCTATTATCAGCAGGAGTCCTGCTATCACAGGAGAGCTATTGCCCCTACTTGAGAATTCAATTGTTGGTTTACCTCTTGCTCCTAGTACCAGGGCCTATCATCTGGACACTGGGAATTGCAGTTTTAACTGCAGGTTTCTCTCTTGTTTGTTTAGTTTGGACTCTGCTGCTTTTGATATATGGGCTAGGTTGTCTTAGTTTTTTTGTGTGATCACTAGGGCTGTAGGGCTACAGCTGTGTATTGATGCCTTTATATCAAGGATCTGACACAGCTGGACCTGCAGTGTATCATTGGTCCCACATCGGAGTCTTAGATGGTTTTAGGCACCGCTTATACAATTGGTTAGGATGTCAGCCTTTATCCTCTGGGGTTTTGTGACCATTAGGGAATCCTATAGGGCTATAGCTGTAGATAGATCCCTCTATATTAAGGATCTGACACATACAGCTAGACCTATAGTTTATTATTGGTCTCACATCTGAGTCTCAGAGGGTCCTAGGCACCGCTTAGGCAAGGGTGTAGTGTCCAATCCTTAGTTTGAGGTTCCCCCTGCTAGGCGTGGGTGTAAAGCGTACCCTGAGTGTTGGTACCTGTGTTTAATCACAGGGACACCCATTTGTCCATCGGGGTATTATTACCTAATCTATTTCCTACTGATGAACTTTTGGACGAAACGTGTTGAGGAGTGAACGTTATTTTATTTGCAAGGGGGATATGGAGACATTATATATCTTGGACCCCGCCCTCCCCATTAGGTCAGAAAATTCTATCTCTTACATATGACCAAAAATGTTTAAGTGAGAGAACAAATTACATTTTAAGGGAACCCTTCTTTCTTTGTGTGTTTGGGGAACTCTCTATTTTAATCGATTGACTTATTAAAAGTTAAGTTTTAGTACATAATAATTAATCCCTTCAGTGAACACATTTACAATTGAGTAATATTCCCACAGTGACTTAATATTATTTTTTAGGATTCCACTATCATATATTCACGCCAACCATTTTAGTTTGTCCAAGACAAATCCCAAATTGTTTGGTTTCGTCTAAAAATAAACAATTGGAAATAGTTGGGTAGAATCTGGTTTCTTATGAACCAAATCGCTCATCTCTACTCCAGCCCAGAAAACTGCCAAAACATCTGCTTTTACAGAGGTGGTCACTCTTGCTGATGATCAATTACATGTAGTCAAGGGAATCTGGCTTACCCTCTTAATTCCTATGGAAGCAGTAAAGGTGCCCCTAATTTTTCACCCACTGCTTTTGCATTTTGATCTAGTTTTTGTTCCATAAATAATGTCACATTGTCTTTTGTCACTTGCTGCAGTTAATCTGAGATTTATAGTAGGTATTTTTAGATGTTCTAAGGACCAGGTGTTTTTTCTATTATATCCTGATATCTAAAGCCATAGAATTTAAAGAGGGAAGACATTTCCTCATGTTTACACATCTACACATAAGGCTCATATATACAAACTATTATACACATTTTGAAAACATATACAAAATAGGCACACATACAGTATACACATTGCACACATATACACATATTACACACACATAGATATTGCACAATTGCACATTACACATTCATATGTGTCCTTTCCTATCTGTCCTCTTAGTGGACGTCAATGGTTAATTTTGTATTCTGTGATAACATATTACGTTGCAGCAGTGTAATGCTGAACTTGCTACAGCTGTATAAGTGGCCACCTAGTGAAGGGTGAATTGCAGCCTGTCAAGGATTTTGCTAGAATGTTGTGAGATTGTGTTAAAAGAAAAATATAAAAGTTCTTTGTGATGTTAGCCAGTCGAACAAAGTCAGTTACTTGTAGTGTAGATATCAGGAGTCACTCTAGGGGTATATCCCCCAAAGCATCAAAGAATAGAAGAATAGGACAGCCCTCCAAATATGTTCAAATGCCAGTAATACAGGCAGGAGTGAGTTGGAGCAGTGTCTCTTGCCCATATTACTGGCACTTGACCCTATGGACATCTACATCTTTAATGAAACTACATCTGCACCTACTATAGAGAAAGTCAGTGAGTCATTATCTTATATTATTTCTCCTATTTAGAGCAGCAAAACTTTGTGATGGAGAATATGGCACAACACCAATATTCCTATATGAAACATAATTAAATATCAGTTTGTTCTCAAATGAGATGTTAAATAACTGGACATACCCATTATCTTTCAATGCCAATTTAAAAAAAGTTGGGACACTGTGAAAATGTAAAGAAAACAAGAATGCAATATGAAATGCAATGCAATGAAGACTCATCTAACCGTATTTTATTCCCAATAGAACATAGAACACATGTCATAATGGGAAAGTTACACAATAGAACATAGATCACATATCAGAAGGGGAAAGTTATACAATAGAACATAGAACGCATGTCATAATGGGAAAGTTACACAACAGAACATAGAACACATATCAGAAGGTGAAAGTTACAAAACAGAACATAGAACACATGTCATAATGGGAAAGTTACACAACAGAACATAGAACACATATCAGAAGGTGAAAGTTACAAAACAGAACATAGATCACATATCAGAAGGCGAAAGTTACACAATAGAACATAGATCACATATCAGAAGGTGAAAGTTACACAATAGAACATAGATCATGTATCAGAAGGTGAAAGTTACACAATAGAACATAGATCACATATCAGAAGGTGAAAGTTACACAATAGAACATAGATCATGTATCAGAAGGTGAAAGTTACACAATAGAAAATAGAACACATATCAGAAGGGGAAAGTTACACAATAGTACATGGATCACATATCAGAAGGGGAAAGTTACACAATAGAACATAGATCACATATCAGAAGGTGAAAGTTATACAAAGTACATGGACACATATCAGAAGGTGAAAGTTATACAAAGTACATGGACACATATTAGAAGGGGAAAGACACAAAGAACATAGACAGATCAGAAGGTGAAAGTTACACAAAGAAAATAGAACACAGCAAATGGGAAAGTTACACAAAGAACAAGACACAACAGAAGGGGAAAGTACACAAAGTACATGGATTACATATCAGAAGGGGAAAGTACACAAAGAACATAGACACAATCAGAAGGGGAAAGCACAAAGTACATGGATTACATATCAGAAGGGGAAAGACACAAAGAACAAGATCACATATCAGAAGGGGAAAGTACACAAAGTACATGGATTACATATCAGAAGGGGAAAGTACACAAAGAACAAGACACATATCAGAAGGGGAAAGTACACAAAGAACAAGATCACATATGAGAAGGGAAAGTTACACAAGTACAGGAACAATCAGAAGGGTAAGTCACAAAGAACAGATCACATATCAGAGGGGAAAGTCACAAAGAACATAGACACATATCAGAAGGGGAAAGTAACATAGAACAGTCACATACAGAGGGGAAGTTCACAAAGAACAGACATGTATCAGAAGGGAAAGTTACACATAGAAAAGAACACAGTCATAATGGGAAGCCAAAGAACATAGATCACTTCGAAGGTGAAAGTCCAAAGAACTAGATCACATTCAGAGGTGAAAGTTACACAAAGAACATGATCATGTATCAGAAGGGAAAGCACAATAGAAAATAGACACATTCAGAAGGGGAAGTTACACAATAGTACATGGATCACATATCAGAAGGGGAAAGTTACACAATAGAACATAGATCACATATCAGAAGGTGAAAGTTATACAATAGTACATGGATCACATATCAGAAGGTGAAAGTTATACAATAGTACATGGATCACATATTAGAAGGGGAAAGTTACACAATAGAACATAGATCATGTATCAGAAGGTGAAAGTTACACAATAGAAAATAGAACACATGTCATAATGGGAAAGTTACACAATAGAACATAGATCACATATCAGAAGGGGAAAGTTACACAATAGTACATGGATTACATATCAGAAGGGGAAAGTTACACAATAGAACATAGATCACATATCAGAAGGGGAAAGTTACACAATAGTACA
Organism: Leptodactylus fallax; assembly: GCA_947044405.1. Taxonomy (NCBI): domain Eukaryota; kingdom Metazoa; phylum Chordata; class Amphibia; order Anura; family Leptodactylidae; genus Leptodactylus; species Leptodactylus fallax. Next base: position 198,365 of record CAMRHE010000777.1, read on the forward strand.
TGGATTACATATCAGAAGGGGAAAGTTACACAATAGAACATAGATCACATATCAGAAGGGGAAAGTTACACAATAGTACATGGATTACATATCAGAAGGGGAAAGTTACACAATAGAACATAGATCACATATCAGAAGGGGAAAGTTACACAATAGAACATAGATCACATATGAGAAGGTGAAAGTTACACAATAGTACATGGATCACATATCAGAAGGTGTAAGTTACACAATAGAACTTAGATCACATATCAGAAGGGGAAAGTTACACAATAGAACATAGATCACATATCAGAAGGGGAAAGTTATACAATAGAACATAGATCACATATCAGAAGGGGAAAGTTACACAATAGAACATAGATCATGTATCAGAAGGTGAAAGTTACACAATAGAAAATAGAACACATGTCATAATGGGAAAGTTACACAATAGAACATAGATCACATATCAGAAGGGGAAAGTTACACAATAGAACATAGATCACATATCAGAAAGACGAAAGTTTGCAGATCGACGAGTGCAAATATATGTTGTGTCTGTTCATATACTTCATTGGAGCCAGCACGGTGCAGCCAGCAATCATATGGCTTATAATCATTTAGCCTTGCTGCAAATTCTTCCGTTACCATCAACCTGTGGTTTCAAGATGTTATTTTGGTGGTACCTGGTGTTGAGTATCTGATCCTATACTGTGATCATGACTTTCCATCTCTCCTTTAACCCCTTCCCACCAGAGGAGTTTTTCAATTGTCATTTTGACTCCCTGCCTTCCAAACCCCATAACTTTTTTATTTTTCCGTTTTCAGACCCCTATGAGGTCTTAATGTTTGCAGGACAAATTTTTCTTCATGATGCTACCATATATTATTATGTACAATGTACTGGGAAGCTAGAAAAAAATTCAGAATGGGGTGGATTTGAAGAAAAAGTGCATTTGTGCACGGGCTTCGTTTTTATGGTATTCACTCTGCAGCCAAAATGACATGTCACCTGTATTCTATGTTTCGGTAAGATTCTGGGGATACCAAATTTATATGGTTTTATTTACATTTTAACTTCTTAATAAAGATCTAAAACTTTGCAAAAAATTTTTTTTTCTAAAAGTCAACATATTCTGACACCCTTCACTTTTTTATATTTCTGTGTATATGCGTAGGACTTCTTTTTTTTGTGGGGCCAGGTGTACTTTTTAGTTATACCATTTTGGGGAATTGCTATTGTTTTGATCACTTTTTATTCAAATTTTTATCAGAGGCGAAATAGTGAAAAAAGCTCTCAGCTGTCATGCCAATGGGATGCTGGCACCCGGAGTGAGATCCATGGGAAAATGGAGTCGCGCTGGCGTCGCCAGCAAAATGGCTCCTCAATAAGCTTTGACCAAGGCATTGGGGAGGTTTATTGCCCATGATCAGTACGGGCACTGATTGTGCGCATTAGTGTCGGATGTCTGCTGTATAATACAGCAGAGACCCGGTGGCTGTGGCGGAGGGTTAAGCATGGCCAGCCATATTAGACGTGTTTCCTTGCAGATGAATGGTCTGTAAAGTGGTGCTTTGGTTTACCTTTCATCAACTCAATCTTTTCCTCTTATATATTGTTGTTATTATTATTATTATTATTATTATTATTCATTTTTAGGAAAAAAAAGTCAGAATGAATCCTGCTGATTTTAACCAGACACACAATACAACTCTGGATGACGGTAACCTGTATGTTTATTTTTTCTCATTCTAGTATATTTTTTCTTATAAATGTAGTTTATTTTTCATAATCTATTATTGATATAGATAATGAAGATACTTTTATCTTTGAAAATAAAATCCGGTCAGGCGCTGTTCACATCTATACTGGAATCTCCATCTCAGATTTTATCAAATTTGATGGGAAAAAGAATCACAGCATGTAGCCCTATTTTCCCCATCAATTTTATGGGAACCTTGATGGAACTCTACATTGTAAAGAAGGTGGGGCTAAAGATGCAATAACTTCAATAGATGCAATAACCAGAACTTCTCCAAAATTTTGTTACAATTTTTTTTGTCACAAAAAAAGCCAAGTTAATGGTAGTATAAGCTTAGTCTAGACAGTCTTAAAGCTACACCAGATTCATCATGCAACATCAGCCACTGAGATAAAGCTACATTTTAAGACTCTCTACTCTAAGCCTGCACTGTCTAAAATTGAGATATGATTAGTAAATCTGCCTCAAAGTATATTAGAACATTACAAAACTTCAAGAAGGATGTACAGATTCCCTTGAAGACCACTGTATAAAACACTGGTCTCAAAGAATGTGCCCCATTGTCTCTGTGGTGTGTATACTGTACATTGCACAGAGACAATGGGGCACATTTTTTGAGACCAGTGTCTTACATAGTGGTCTTAAAGGGAGTCTGTTGCCAAAACCAAGCATATCAACCATGCCCTGCAGATAGATAGGTTAGGGTCACCTGAATAAACCAGTGTTCTCCCCTTGCCGCCTCCGTTGTCGTAATATCACCAGTTTTGTTGATATACAAATGAGTTCTTTGGGTCCATGACGGTGTTGCAGTTTAGCTCTTTGGAGCAATGACATTGCCCTAGTTGCTCCAAAGAGCTTATTTGCATATTGGCAATACTGTGATATCTCAACAACAGAGGCAGAAATTCTCAAAGAGGAAACAATGTATGATTCAGGTGATCCTAATCTATCTGTTGGGCTGGATTGATATGCTGAATTCTGGTGACACTAATCTATCTGCAGGGCTGGGGTGATATGCTGGTTCTGGTGACACTAACCTATCTATCTGCAGGGCTGGGGTGATATGCTGGTTCTGGTGCACTAACCTATCTGTCTGCAGGGCTGGGGTGATATGCTAGTTCTGGTGACACTAACCTATCTATATACAAGGCTGATATGATGGTTCTGGTGACACTAACCTATCTATCTGCAGAGCTGGGGTGATATGATGGTTCTGGTGACACTAGCCTATCAATCTGCAGAGCTGATATGTTGGTTCTAGTGACACTAACCTATCTATCTACTGGACTGATATGATGGTTCTGGTGACACTAACCTAACCTATCTATCTGCAGGGCTGAAGTGATATTCTGGTTCTGGTGACAGTAACCTATCTATATGCAGGGCTGGGGTGATATGCTGGTTCTGGTGACACTAACCTATCTATGTACAGGGCTGATATGATGGTTCTGGTGACTGTAACCTATCTATCTGAAGGGCTGGGGTGATATTATGGTTCAGGTGACACTAACCTATCTATCTGCAGGGCTGGGGTGATATGCTGGTTCTGGTGACACTAACCTAACTATCTGTAGAATTGATATGCTGGTTCTGATGACACTAACCTAACTATATGTAGAATTGATATGCTGGTTCTGGTGACACTAGCCTATCTATCTGCAGGGCTGGATTGATAAGCTGAGTTCTGGTGCCACACTCCATTTAATCTGTATGATGCTGGAATGAGATTCCCCCCCCCCCAGTTATTAAGAGGCAGAGGCCAGTTTCAAAAATAGCCCTTTCTCATGGACAGTGTCAAATTGTAAAAGTTTATTACAGAAAAGGTAATGAGAGGAACTTGAACAGAGGGGTCTTACTAATAAATCAGAGGGAGCATCCCATGGGTTAATCTAGCACCACAAGCTCATGTTGGTTTTTGACTTTGGATCTCCATGTATATCCCATTCTACAAAGTACAGTAGATATTTATAAAGCAGTATACAGTTCATGAGCCTAACTATTACCTATCGTGTCTTCTAAGGTCATCTTTGTACATTTTGTGGAACATGTCAAATACTTTATACAGCATCATTTTTGTTCTTGGGATTATCGGTAATGGATTAGTCATCTGGATTGCTGGATTCAGGATGAAGAAGACAATCAGTGCCGTGTGGTTCTTCAACCTGGCCATAGCGGACTTCCTATGCTGTGCTTCTCTTACTCTGCGCATTGGACAATGGACTTCTGTTTTCAAACTGAAAATATATGCATTTGTAACTTTTTGTATATTGAACATTATTCTGTTCACTATAAACATGACCGCCAGTGTTCTTCTATTGACAGCCATGAGTATTGACCGCTGTGTATCGGTCATGTGGCCATTTTGGGTTAAAGTTCATAGGACACGTAGACTAGTGAAGATCACTGCAGGAGTCATCTGGGGGTTGAGTTTGTTCATAGCTGGTTTAGTGTCTTTCATATATGGCTTCTATTTTCAGGATGTAAGTGAATGGTGTGTGGGCTCTGCATATACTTATTATAAGATAAAAGAGACTGCTCAGCTGATCAGGTTACTTATAATGTTTGTGATCCCTTTTCTCATCATCTTGACCAGTTATGTTATTATTTTCCTCAAACTTAGAAAAAGTAAGAGACCCCAGAGATCTCAGAGACCCTACAGGATCATCACCACTGTTATATTGTGTTTTTTCATCTGCTGGTTTCCATTTTACATCTGGCCACTAACACCCATGTATGTTACAGATATAATTGAATTCCATATAGTAAGTACTATTATTACCATCTTGGCTTGTCTTAACAGTTGTCTCAATCCAATCATTTATGTTTTTATGGGCCAAGATTTTAGACAAGGTTTCCTGAGATCTATCCCTGCCAGGCTTGAAAAAGCATTAGGTGCCGATGATCTGTGCAGAGAACAAGAAGATCATGAACATACTCGCACTACTTATCTATAAAATGTATTCCTCTTACCTATGCAGGGAAATCTTATAAGAGACAGTTTAATATTATAATAAGAAATTTAGGAAAAAATTGTTATTTTGTAATATTATTTATATTAAAAAAAAATAAAGAAATCATGAAATATTCAAGTTTTCACACTGGCCGATGTCATTTCAGCACTCTCTTTTACTGGTTTGCTCTGTAGACTGGGGCAGAGTCAGCAAAGTCATTACATTATCTCTACAGGCCAGGGTCAGCAGAGTCATCTCTTTATCATCAGTGTCCCACCAGGTTTTATCATTATAAAATATACATTGACTGAGATTTCTTTGCACACTGCTGTTTTATAAACTTTTATTATCAATTTATTAAATGTTGATGTGTATGACTTTGTTACCTTTAGCCAAGCTGTGTTTTACATGCGACACACCATAAAGAGATATGGCAACTTTATTTTGAAGGGTAATTACTAGGGACAATTGAATTGATTCGGTTAGAACTGACTTTGACTGGAACTTTCCAAAAGTTTTGGGTTTGACCCAAATCCGAAACTTTTGGGGTTTGTTCCCACAAAGCAATTTTATATTGTGGGGTGTCCTCAGACCAGGGAAGGTGAGCAAAAATGACAAACACTTATATTCACATGCCTCACCTCTCCTCTGTGTCTAGTGGCCCCCCGGCATCCTATTTAGGCCTCTTCTGGCCTCTGGATGACATTGCATTCCTGTTGTCACTGATTGGGTCCAAGTGACCACTGAGGCCCAATGACAGGCCTCACCAGTGACTCCAGGGCATGTGACATTAAGAGACCTGAAGAGGATGCTGGGGAAGCGCCAGATGCCACAAATATGTCCAGGAGAGGTAAGGTGAGTATAAGTGTTTGTTAATTGTACTCACCAACCCCTCCACTTAGTATACTCTGGGATCTGAGGAGGGCTGAAGCTCACGAACATTCGTCAAAACAAATCTTGTAAGGTATAATAATAATAATAATAATGATAATAATAATAATAATATTGCACAAACTAAGGATCAGTTCATAAGAGGCTAATTTAAAAATATCTAAATACTGTTTTCACTTGCATGATGTCATCATTTTTATATATATATATATATATATATATATATATATATATTACAAATAAAAAAGAATAAAAAATTGTCTGTATGGAGCGAAGCAAGGTAAAAAAACAACATGAGATTTATTGATAAAAATAGCAATGCATTTCGAAAGCTGAACTGTTACCCATAGTGCCTGCAGCTTCTAAACTGAAGCCTTTCATCTACCAGAGATAACAATATGGAAACTCAATAACTATAAGATTAAACATCTAAATGGCCAAATAGCACCAACTAGGGGTAAAGAACAATAATAGCCAAAAATAAAGCTAAATAAAATAAAACCTAAAAGAACTAGGTCTAATAAACAAATAAATTAGTATTGATCCATACTGAAGAAGAAAATTAATTAAGACACACCAGCAGTTGACCGGATAGTTAGTCAAACATGATCTAAAACAAGCTGCAATGTTGAGAAATGGTTATGTCAATAATTCAAACCCATAAATCTTCTGATGGAAGAACAAAGATGTATCACAGGTACAGAAATAAAGTCCAAGAAGTAAATAAAAAAATAATAAATTGATGTTAAAAAAATAAATTTTATATATACTGTTTATATATATATATATATATATATATATATATATATATATATATGAGCTTCTGTTTGTCTGTCTATCTGTCTGTCCGTTCTTTATGCACGACCAAACGACTGGAATGATCCTCACCAAATTTGGCACAAAGGTACATGAGGTGTCCTGGAAGATTTTAGACCGGGTCTCAGCTCTCTAGGACGTACCATTCCTGAGATACAGTATTCCCAAAAAATGACCTACATTAGTCAATACAAGCCTGCAGGTCTTTCACTCATATTCCAACTGCCATACACACGGTCACATGTCCCTTATCAGCCAATAGAAGCTCACAGGCACTTACTCTCCTCAGGCACACAGCTTTACTCAAGGTTTCCATAGCAACCAAGCTATGACCTGTATTAGTCAATAGCAGTTCGCAGGTCCGTAAATATTCAGTCATATCACGTGTATCAGCTAATATAAGTTCACATTTAATTTACCAGGTTTCCATAACAACACAGCCATAAATAGACTGTACCTATACTGGACTGCCATACTGGATGTCAAGTGCAAAACTGGCCAATTCTTATGGGGCCACTACACAAACAAAAAATTAAATATACCCGTGCGAATCCGGGTCGCCCCCCCCACCCGCATAAACAGCATTCCTTCACACACTATTATGCTCCATATTGGCCCCTACACACACTATCATGCCCCATAGCGGCCCCTACACACACTATTATGCCCCATTGAGGCCCCTGCACACACTATTATGCCCCATAGAGGACCCTGCACACACTATTATGCCCAATAGTGGCCCCTGCACACAATATTATGCCCAATAGTGGCCCCTGCACACACTATTATGGCCAATATGGGCCCCTGCACACACTATTATACCCCACAGTGGCCCCTTCACATAGTAGTATGCCCCATTGTGGACCACCCATGAACAATTATTATACTCTGGTGTCTTTTCAGACCCCAGAGTATAATGATCGGAGACCCAGGGGAGGATACAAACATAAAAAACAATGTTACTTACCTGTCCCTGGCTCCAGTGCACTCCCCGCTACCTCTTCAATGTTGGACCAGATGTCACGTGAGACAGGCATGCGTTGCGATGCATAATGATGTCGGACTGGCCCACCGACATCTGGGATGTCACCAAGGAGGCCTGAAGCCTGCTGGAGCACAGGAGAGGTAAGTAACATTGTTTTTTATGTTCCCTCACCTCCCCTGGGCCTCCGATGATTATACTCTGGGGTCTGAAAAAACCCCAGAGTATAATGATAGCAGTGTTTGTGGGGTTCACAGGCTGTGGTCTTACCGATCCCTGCTCCTGCTCACAGCCGCCTCCGCAGAAGGTGAAGCACAGGCCCTGTGGCAGCCGCTTCCACTGCTACCACGGTATTTACGCCACTGACTGGACTGCCATACTGGATTTCAGCATTCTTATAAATTGAAACATTTTTAAACTACTCATGCCTCCTGCAACAAAATGCATGGCTGCTGCTTGAACTAATGAAAACTCTCAGCAGACCCAAGCCCATCTGCAATCTGACAAGGTATGTCACAGACAACAGCGAGCTGCTGAAACTCCCCAGCAGACCCAAGCCCTTCTCCAATCTGACAAGGTATTGTCAGCCACATGCACACTGCTGCACTCCATGTTTCCATAACAACCAAGCCATTTTTCTTCACTGCTGTAGGTCAGCTTTAAAGGGGCAGGGCGCTGTGGGTGACACTGTTACACAAGGTCACATACACACAGCTTTACTCCAGGTTTTTCATAACAACCGATCGCAGGTTTTTCACTGATAACCAAACTGAGATACACATGATCACATGATGCTTATGGATCAATGGAAAATCGCAGGTTCTTCAGTCTTGACATACACACAGCTTTACACCAGGTTTCCATCACAACCAAGCTATTTATGACCTGTATGAGTCAATAGCAGTTTGTGGGTCCTTAAATATTCAGATGTTGCGCTCACGTTTAACTGTGGCATCTAAAGTGTTAACAGCTGAGATCGGTGTCGGCACCATTTGCCGCTGTTAGAGGCTGGTGCTGGCTGTATTATGTAACTAGCATCCTTCGTGTAGGGGGGAGGGATCAGCTCCTGAGAAGGTTAAAATGCGCAGACAAATTTCTGTCCATGAACTGCACCTCCTTCAAGTCACTTTATGCATTTTTAAAGAGACACACCAACAAATTTAGCACATGTTCCATGCAGGGACTATGTGTAACTAGAACATAGCTGGCACTGTGAGAAATGATAATCTTCCTTGTAAGTGTGCCTTATCTGGTAAGTAATAAATAAATTTGAGGACAATGACTTGGTAAATTTCCTTGTAAATGCACCCTCACTGGCACGTAACTTCCTAACTGTTACTGCAAGAAATATAACTGTGTGGATGATGTTATGAAAAACTTCCTTGTTTGTGTCTCCTAACTGGACATAACTGGAACTGCAAGAAATAAATGTGTGCATGTGTGGGTGACGGTATAGTCAATGTCCTTGTAAATGGGCACTATCTGGCATGGAACTTACTAACTGGTACTGCAAGTAGATGATGGTCTATTGAATTTCCTCTTAGTTATATCTGTAACCTATCAAGACAAAAGACTGTCACCACTGAGATGGTTAGAGAAAATCTTTAAAACTTAAGAAAAATAAAATAAAAATTTTAAGAAAATTTTGTAATTATTTATATTTTTTTTTCTAGGCATCTTAATTAAATTTCTCTGAGCTACAATTGTGGATTGCAGTGAGTATGATTTGTAACTGCCTTCTGATGTATATATTAACCCCTTCCCGATATCCTTTGTTTTAGTACAGCAGATGTCGGGTATTGCAAAGACTCGGCGCTAATGCCCGCAATCAGTGCTCACGAGCATTAAGACCCCTGGCACCTCAAGTAAAGTTTTAACTGAGGCGCCATTTTCCCAGCGGAGCATAGGTGTCCCCATTTTGGGGAGGATGACAGATGGGAGCCCATTGAAGGCTCTGAGGTTTGTCTGGAATTAATTTGTATTACAGACTTTTTGTAGCCTGCAATAAAAATTCCGTTAATTTGCAATGCATTGGCAAAATAAATAAATAAATAAATCAACCTGTATTGGGAAAAAAAAAATTCAATAGAGCTGAATCTCAAATTTCTCTTTGTTTCGCCTGTCTTAAAATTTTTAATAAAAAGCGATCAAAGCAATAGACATTCCCCAAAATAGTATAAATAAAAAGTACATCTGGCCCCGAAAAAAAACAAAACATGCCTTATGTATCCCCCTACACAGAAATACAAAAGAGTTACGGGTGTCAGAATATGGGGACTCCAAGAAGTTTTGGATTTGTTAAGGAGTTAAAACATAAATAAAACTATATAAATTATCCCCAGAATTGTAACGACACAGAATACAGGTGACATATAGTTTTGGCTGCACAATGAAAATTGTAAAAACAAAGCCGTAAGAAAGTCGCACTTATGCAGTTTTTCTCCAATTGCACCCCATTCTGAATATTTTTCTAGCTTCTATGTAAGTCATATGGAATATTACATGTAGCCATTACGTAGTACAATTTGATAGATAGACATGATATAGATAGATAGATAGATAGATAGATGGATAGAGATAGATAGATAGATATGTAGATAGATAGATGAGATAGATAGATATGTAGATAGATAGATATGAGATAGATTGAGATAGATAGATATGATATAGATAGATAGATAGATATGATATAGTAGATAGATAGATATGAGATAGATAGATTAGATAGATAGATAGATAGATATGTAGATAGATATGTAGATAGATAGATAGATAGATAGATAGATAGATATGAGATAGATAGACAGATATAGATAGATAGATATGAGATAGATAGATAGATATGATAGTATAGATAGATAGATAGATAGATAGATATGAGATAGATAGATATGATATAGATAGATAGATATGAGATAGATAGATAGATAGATAGATATGGGATAGATAGATAGATAGATAGATAGATAGATTGAGATAGATAGATATGATAGATAGATAGATAGATAGATAGATAGATAGACAATCATCTATTCGTAATTAGAGATGAGCGAATTTTTCAAAAATTGGATTCAGCAGCTTCGCCGAATTTTCCGATATGATTTGATACGATACGAATTAATTTGCAGCGAGTCGCGTTAAAAAAACAGCTATTTCCTGGCTGCAGAAAGCCTGTATAGTGGTGTAGAACATGCTGCAGAAGATGCATATCGGCACCCTCCGATCTAGCCACGGGGGGTTCTGAGGTGGATATGTTTGACCGCGGCATCCAAGGAATTAAAACCCGACTGGGGGTTATGGAGCAGGGTGTTAGCTGTCAGTTACAGCTAACACCTACTCCCAATGCTGTGGGCGGTCGCGAAAGTGTTATAGGGCTGTGACATCACAGGGCTGGCTGGCTGCTGATTGGTTGTACGCATGGCATTGCGGGTGAGCCCGCGTTCCCAAAGCTCCTTGCCCCATGTCCTAATGTGCAGCAGCCATTGTATGAAAAAATGCGATTTGTTACCACAAAGCGTGAGGGAAGCCGGATTCCATGTGAATTGAATATTTCCTGAAATTCGGATTGAATTCCCACTTCGTGGGTTATAGTGTACAATGGAGTCATATGTCTTACATAATAAAATCACTACAATCTTTGCCACACTGTCAAGAAGATGAAATCACATAATAGTAATAATAATAATATTATTATTATTATTCATTTTAGTTAAAAAAGTCTGAATGGATTCCTATAACCGGACCTCTCATAACGAAACTTTTGATTACTACTACTGGTATGTTTATATTTCTCATTCTTATACTTTTTTCTTATAAATGTAATTTACTCTTTTTAATATAATATTTGCTTATATTCTGACTAAAGACGTGTGAATTGGTTCACAACAAACCAGAATCGACCCAAATATTCCAAATTGCTCAGTTTTTAACAAATCCAAACCATTTGGAATTTATCTCAGACGAATTAAAATGTTCACCTATTAAAATAATCTGGGGTCTCTTCAGACCCCAGAGTATAATAGCTGGAGGCCCATGGAAAGTGACAAAAATAATAAAAAAAAAAAAACATTTATATTTACCTTCTGTCACCTCTTTTGGGCCTCTTTGTGGCATCAGGCACTCTTCTGTGACATTATGTGGGTGGGATCACTGCTGAGACCTGTGGTTGGGCTTCAGCGGTGACATGGGCACGAAATCACAGGCCTTATCGGTGAACCCAGGTGCATGACGTCAGATAAGAGCACCAGACTCCGTAAGGAGGAAGACACAGAGTGCCAGATGCCATGAAGAGGTCCCAAGGAGCTAACAGCAGGTAAGTGGAAATGTTTTTTTAATTTTTATTTTTGTCACCTCCCCTGGGCCTCCAGCTATTATAATCTGGGGTCCCTTCCGGTTCTAGCCGAACAAGTTCAGACCGAACTGGGGAACAATTTGTCCAAACACAGGATGAAACTAATCTTCGGGGGTTTTCCCATCTTTAATTGTGACTTTTCATATTGAAAAATAATCTGTAATTGTTACACATGGGTAGATTATTTACTAAGCTAAATTGAGAAGAATGCTGGCTTCATTTGTGCCAAAAAACTAGCCAACATTCCCCTGGTGGGGGAGGCGTCAGAGTCTTGTATAAAATGTGGCATGGCTAAGGATGTGACCGTGTGCACCAGAAGTGCACCATAATGTTAACACATATTTCTGCCGAAAAATAAGCTAACATAATGATGGTATAAACTTAGGCTGTACATATATTCCGGCAGATAAAGTAATACTGTCTAAGTTTTAGACAGTGCAAACTTAGACTAGACAGTCTTAAACTACACCAGATTTCAAGGCATTATGGGAAAGGAGCTGGGGAGCTTGGCTAAGATCCCTTTTGCTGTTTCAAGGCTCGGTGAGTCAAAAGCAAATTGAGGATCTGTTACATCCAATAGAGGGCGCATGAGCTCCCCAGCTCCTTTCCCATAATGCCTTGTGATATGTAGATGCTAAGTAGAGGGCGAAAGGCAATTAAAATCTCTACACACCTTCACTGGTGCTCTCCTCAATGTGAGAGATTCTTGTCCCTAACTACACCAGATTTGTCACAGTGTTTAACACTGTTTGCAAAATCTTGTTTACTTTTAGACTGTCTAGCCTTAAAGGGGTTTCCCATCTCCCTGTCTCAGCAGCTTTGCTTGCTGTCTCTTCTTCCTGCTTCCTGCATTCTTCAGCAAGCTAAGGGGAGGCTTCTTTGACTGTTTGATGAACAGGACACTATGAAGTATCACAATAGATATAGACATTACCTTTACCATAAAAGATTATTTATTATGATTACTAGAAATCTAATATAAATGCAGATCAAATAACTACAGCCGGGACTCCCCTAGAGAAGGCAGGGAACATTTATTACTGTCTCTGCCTTCCCGATCGCTGTGTACATAACGCTCAATGAACGCTGTATATACATGTATGGGTGCTGCCATGATGCAGCTTCACTCTGATACGGCAGTCACGTGATCCACCAGGATCAGAGCCTGTTAGAGCTGCTGGGTCCTACAGGATCAGCTCTTTAGTTATGGGCAGGAGGCTGTATTCCTCTTGCAACAGGGGCTAAATGCATCAGTCCCAGTTACAGGGGAAATCAGCCTCCCCAACAAAAAAAAAACTGTGATCAGATGTCCCCAAAGGTCTATTATAACCTTATGGGGACACAATGTAAAAAAAAAAAATAAAAAAATAAAATGAATAGAAAAGTAAAAAAAAAAAAAATTATATACAATAATTAAAAAAAAAAAAAAAATTATACGTCAATAACACACCCTTATTACAGGTTCTAACCCCACCCTCAACGACACCCTGCAAAATAAAAATTACCGTAACGGAGCGGAAAAACTATTTTAAAAAGTTTTTTAGTAGCACTTTGTGCTATTAAATAAATAAATAAATAAATAAATAAATAAAAAGTGAAAAATAGACATGCTTTCCTTTCTCTTGTGTTTATATTTTCCTGGATATAAAAAAAATTAAAAATCATGCAAAAATAAAAACGGCATAAAAATAAAGCCCTATGTGTCACTGAAAAAAGACAAAGTTGAATAACGCAAATGATAAAAATGCTATAGCCCTCAAAATCGCACATACAAAAAAAACAAAAGTGTGTGTGGCCCGGTACTGAAGTGGTTAATCCTAACACCATTCATTAGTTAGCTGGGTTTCCAACTTAGTTTCTGTGCATCAACATTTCGACACATTTCTTGGTCCATATTAGCGCATATCAAGCCTCGCTTTGAATAAGGCACTGAAGCCATTGGAAAGTGTCTAAAACACTTAGAAATGGAGGTGTAAAGTATGTACAATCATTTTTTGGAACAAATTACACCAGAAGTTATTTACTGTGCATGCAGATGGCATTTACTTCAGTTTATGTGCCACAAGGTGGCACATTATTTAGGCAAATTATTTAGCCAATAACACTTTACTTGGACAGTGTCAAACTGTAGAAAATTTCTCCTCTGAACAAAGGGTTTTGCTAAAAAAAAAAAAAAAAAAATCAAAAGGGAGCATATAGTGGGTGACCTAGGACCACGATGTGACTTTGTGTTGTTTTTCTCCTGTTCTTCATGTATACCCCCATCTATAAAGTAGATACGAGGCAATACATTTTTCATGTACCTAATCTTTACCCTATCTTGTTTTCTAAGGATCATTTTGGAATACATAAACACCTTGTCAAATACTTTAAACTTCATCATTTTTGTTTTTGGGATTATCGGTAATGGATTAGTCATTTGGCTTGCCGGATTCAGGATGAAGAAGACAATCAGTGCCGTGTGGTTCCTCAACCTGGCCATAGCGGACATGCTTTGCTGTGGATCTATTCCTCTGCGCATAGTACACTGGGTTTTTATCGAACTAGATATATCGAGTATAAGTTTTTGCATATTGACCATTATTCTGTTCACATTAAACATGACCGCCAGTGTTCTTTTCTTATACTTCAAAACAAAAATACAAACAACAACGCCGAGCGGCACATAGCGTGATATTGCTTAAAAAATAGGTTGTACATAGATAATTGTGTTGAGAACAGGAGGTAGTCAAATGATTGGAGAAACAACAAGGATCATCCACTGAAAGTATGGTAGAAAGCCACTAAGTAGCACAAAAGATCTGCCAGATTGAGGCAGATGTTAACTGGCTTAATGAACTAAACCTATTCTTCAACAGATTTGATCACACACCAGCTCCTGCCACCCCAGAATGTCCTTCAGCTCCCCTCACCACAATGACTTCACCCCATTCACCCCATGTGGCTACTTCCCAACAGACCAGTAAATCCAGAAATCTGTCTTTATCTGACCACAGTCTGACCTTCACACGGGCCCAGGTCAGGAAGGAGATGAAAAAGATCAAGGCGAGGAAAGCCGCAGGGCCAGATGACATCAGTGCAAGGCTAATTAAGACTTGTGGGGACCAGCTGTGTGGTATAATTACATATATGTATAATATGAGCCTGAGGCAGGAAATAGTCCCTGAATTATGGAAATCTTCTTGTGTGGTACCAGTTCCAAAGAAACCTCACCCTATGGACCTCAACGACTACAGACCTGTAGCACTGACATCCCACTTGATGAAGCTCTTAGAGAGATTGGTTCTCACACATCTTCGCCCTCTAGTGAGCCCTGCTATGGACCCTCTCCAGTTTGCTTATCGACCGGGCATTGGGGTAGATGATGCCATCATCCACCTTCTGCACAGGGCTCTGTCTCACCTGGAAAAACCAGGGAACACGGTGAGAATAATGTTCTTTGATTTCTCCAGTGCTTTTAACACCATACAGCCGGGGTTACTGAGAGACAAGCTGGGCCTTGCTGGAGTGGACCACCACCTCTCCAACTGAATCCTAGACTACCTCACAAATCGACCTCAATACGTGAGAGCCCAAGACTGTGTGTCAGGTACCGTGATCTGTAATACGGGGGCACCTCAGGGTACGGTTCTCGCCCCTTTCCTCTTCACACTGTACACTGCTGATTTTAGGTGCAACTCATCCAGCTGCTACCTACAGAAGTATTCTGATGACTCTGCAATAGTAGGCCTCATCACAGACGATGATGACAGGGAGTACAGAGAACTGGACCGGTTTTTTGTGGACTGGTGCCACCAGAACCACCTGAAGATTAACGCGGGGAAGACCAAGGAGATGGTGGTGGACTTCCGTATAGGCAGATGCCCTCCAAAACCAGTGGACATCCTGGGGACGGGCATCGAGATTGTGAACACCTATAAGTACCTGGGTCTGCTCCTTAATAATAAGCTGGACTGGGCAGATCATATGGAGGCCCTGTACAGGAAGGGCCACAGCAGGCTCTACCTGCTTAGGAAGCTGAGAGCCTTTGGAATCCGGGGGGCACTTCTTAGGACTTTCTTCAACTCGGTAGTGGCATCAGCCATCTTCTTTGGAGTGGCCTGTTGGGGGAGCAGTATATCAACCAGGGACAGAAATAAACTTGACAAGCTGATTAGAAGGGCCAGCTCTGTCCTGGGGAGCCCACTGGACCCAGTGCAGGTGGTGGGTGACAGAAGGATACTGTCCGTGGTGAGCTCCATGCAGAAGAAGAAGTCCCATCCCATGCATGAGACTGTGATCGCGCTGGGCAGTACTGTCAGTGACCGACTGCTCCACCCTAGGTGTGAGAAGGAACGCTATCGGAAGTCTTTCCTCCCCACCGCGGTTAGGCTGTACAACCAACACCGACCTAAGCGGAGATCATTACATACAGAGAACTGAAATATCTCTCTGCCTGTTAAATCCCCCCCCCCCCCCCCGCTACGTCCTATCTGTCTGTCTGCTATTAATGTAATGCCTCTTACCTTGGAACATTCCTGTACATGTTGTATTTGTATTTGTATCTGCTTATCTTATCTTATCTTTGCTGCTGTAACACACTGAATTTCCCCACTGTGGGACTATTAAAGGAATATTATTATTATTATTATTATTATTATTATTATTATTAAAAGCACTGGTCTATATTATAGTGAGTGTTCAACTGGCTGGGTCTGATGGTAAACAGTACCCCTTCAATTGGTGATCTCACAACCAGGATAGTTAGATATTATGGATGTTAATATAGGTGGGTTCTCACCTTTTCAAGTTGTGCTGGCCCACAACTAACACAGTGGATGGATCCAGAGTATGTTTTGGTATATGTGAGCTGCGGAACCTCTAGGCGTCAGAATCTCCTGGATCCAGACGGTATACAGGTAGTGGATTGGTAGGAGAATCTCCCAAAAAATGAGGTGTGGGGACCACGCTTCACCAAAGATGCTTTATTATACTCAAATAACACAACGCGGGGGAACCAGACCCCCAAGGACAAGAGACAGCCGAGGAGGAGGCGGAGACGAAGGAGGGGGCGATTTCCCCGAAACGCGGGTAGAGAGCCTTGGTGGGCGGTCCCCACCCTCTGGGTGTTCTCTACCAATCCATTTTCTTGACAGCCATGAGTATTGATCGCTGTGTATCAGTCATGTGGCCATTTTGGGCTAGAGTTCATGGACATGTAGACTAGTGAGGATCACTGCAGGGGTCATTTGGGTGATGAGTTTTCTTTTATCTGGTTTAGTCGCTTTCATAAATGGATTCTTTTTTGAGGATTTCAGTGAATGGTGCTCAAACTTTGCCTATTTCAAAGACTTTCCTAAGATAAAACAGATCACTCGGCTGATCAGGTTAGCTATAATGTTTGTGATCCCTTTTCTCATCATCTTGATCAGTTATGTGATCATTTTCTCCAAAATTAGAAAAAGTAAGAGACCCCAGAGATCTCAGAGACCCTACAGGATCATCACCGCTGTTATATTGTGTTTCTTCATCTGCTGGTGTCCATATTACATCTGGCCACTGACATCCAAGTACAGTATATATGACATTGAATTTCATATCGGAAATACTATAGTGTTCAGTCTGGCTTGCCTTAACAGTTGTATCAATCCCATCATTTATGTTCTAATGAGCCAGGATGTTAGACAAGGTTTCTTCAGATCTATCCCTGCCAGGCTTGAAATAGCATTAAGTGAACTTCCTGATGACCTGCACAGAGAACAAGAAAATCATGAACATACTCGCACTGCAGATGATTAAAATATATCCCTCTTATCTATGTTGAAAGTGTTTAACATATTCTTCCAGGATATAGATGGATATGTCATCAGCTGACATTTCCATTAAATCAGACTCATATTATAATCAGATTTAGAAAATTGGTTGGCCTTTTGATTGGTTATATTCTTCACATGATTATCCATATATTGAAAAATTAAATACTGAAATAAATGAAATATTCCAGTTTTCACATTGGCTGATGGAACGCAAAATAAGCCTGACATTTTGAGCACCCTAGTTTCCAACTTTGGAGTGTAGACTGGGACAGGGTCAGCAAAGTCATCTCAGTATCTTTAGAGACATCAGGGTTTCAAAAACATAAAATATGTATTCACTGGCTTTTCTTTACATGCTGACTTTTACAATCCATTCCTTACACATACTGAGTTGTTTGACTTTGTGCACACTTAACACTTAAAAATTCCAATTAGTCTTGAAACAATTCAGCACAATATCACAACATGCTAACAAAAGCCTCCACCACTGGGGGGTCACACAAAGACACAAATAGGATAGTTAGCTTATCCTGGTTTCATATCTTGTTATAAAACCAGGTGGTGTTTAGAAAAGATACAAATAATTCATTCTAAATCTAATTTCCAATATTACAATTCTAGAGTTTCCAAAGATGTCTCTGTTATCCAGCATTGGATCCCCAGTTTCATGTAAATCATTGTGGTATTCATGTGCAAATGAAGGGAAGAGTGGTTTGTCTAGAAAACTAAACTTGAGACCAAAACCCAAGCAGGCCAAGTTACACATCGAAAGCATTTTATCCCTCAATTGCATTTGAATGAAAGGTGGTTTTTATCAAAATGGGTCTCTAAAGATGAACAATAGAGGCATATTTGGAAACTGTAGAATCACCTCTACAAAGTACTGGGATTAGGTGTATAACAACTTTACGCTGACTGACTCCCTTTAATACACATAATTTACATGGCCATGTGTTTTATATCTGGCCCCACTTTATATGTTTCAGCAGTTTTATCTTGATGGGTAATCACAATGAACAAACTAAGCACCAATTCATACAAGGCTGATATTAAAAACAAAAAAATAAATAAATGAATAAAAAAACAAAACAAAAAAAAAAAACATTGCCTGTAATATAATCTGTATGTTTGTCCAAGAAAGAGAATTAAAATGTAATGTCATGTAGATCTTTCTATCTTTCATAATACTATAACTGTATTCAATGTCTGTATAATGATATCACTTTCAGGGATTGTATAAGGCTTAACAAGTAGTTTTTTTTTAAAAAAAATGTGCATTGTATAAACTCATAACCAATCTAGGAGTATTTCTGTATAATTTGGAGAATATGGTATTAATAATTAAATAATAAATAAGAGCGATTATTCTGTATTGGATTGGCCCAGAAAGAGAGAGAGCGAATGAGAGGGACTGAGTGAGGGGAGAGAGAGAGACCTATACACACACACACACACACACACACACACACACATATATACATACAGTGGTTGTACAGTATGGATATGATGTTCAGCTGTGTAGGGGTAGCAGGCACCATCAGCAGTACAGTATGGACCAGGCCGCAGGACATGTCTGACTGAGTGGTGGTAGCTGTGACTACATGAGTTGTGGTACAGTATGGAATAATATGTTCGACCAGGCCACAGGAAATGACGTCCGGCTGTTTAGAATTTGCTTCAGCATCAGCAGTACAGTAAATAGAACGTGATACAGGGAGACAGTGACATCACTATTCAGAGGCATCAGCTGGAGGTCTGTAAAAACCCTCACAGATCCATGTTTGATTCATTTTGACAAAAGTAATTTTTTTTCCTATTAGGACAGTTTTGTCCTAGTAGGCTTAACTGGTTGTCCTCTCGGCCATTACGCTTGGGGCTGGACAAAATAAAACTCCAATGGCAAACTGGGCCAGCTCATTCCACTGCTCTAACTTATTGGTCCAGAATTCCATGGAGTCAGAGCTGTAACATTGTTAGTATGGGTGAAAAAAGACATATGTCCATCAAGTTCAAACAGGGGATGGGAAAGGACATGACAGTCAATACATGTCAATAAGCAACAATGCTATTGTTTTCTAAAAAAATATCTAAGACCTCTTGAAGCTGTCAGCTGTGACTGCTGTGATCAGCTCCTGGGGTAGACTATTCCACAGATTCACAGTCCTTACAGTATAGATCCAGCTCCTGGGGTAGGCTATTCCACAAATTCACAGTACTTACAGTATAGAACCAGCTCCTGGGGTAGGCTATTCCACAGATTCACAGTCCTTAGTGTATAGAACCTAACTTAAAGGGGTTTTCCGGGCAAAAAAAATATTTTTAAAAAAGGTCTGTTAGTGCTATCAATGGGTTAAATTGTGCACCCAAATACCTTTAGCAGTGTTTTGAGTGATTTCTGGCTTTCTATGGGAGCTCCTGATATCCTATCCTATGCATATCCTATGCATTTGTTTACATGGGTAGCTTATGGCTGTCTTAGCCTACAACTACCATGATGCATTGCAGTTTACTCAGATCCTCCCTCTCACTTCCTCCCTCACAACCCCCCGTTTCCCTAGCTAGCCCTACCTATCTAGCTAGCTAACCCCAACCCCCTCCCAACCCCACCCCATCATACTTACCTGTCTTCTCGTCCTGGAGATGACTTTGAGGTGCCGCTGTCTCCTCTTCTGCCTGCACCTGGGATGCGAAACTGGCTCCTACTCAATAGAACACCGGCAGAAGCCATGCATGCGCAATAGAACGCTGCTTCTTTTTGCTTCTCCCGGCGTTCTATTGCGCAGGCGCCAGCTCGGCTCCCTTCTGAAGGAAGCGACACCCAGCACAAGAATAGGACGTGAGCATTGATGACTATGAGGGGAAGGGTGGAGAGAGGAGTACTGGTGGCCTCCCATCTCCGCAAACAGTGAAACGGAACATCACCAGGAAATCAGAAAATGTGCCTGGGGTGGTCACATGACATGGCACATGGGTAAATATACATTTTTTTTAAAGGAGTAAATTAGAAGTTAGGCAGGGGAGGGGGTTTATCTTAGTGTTAAAGTTTTAATTTATCCCGGACAACCCCTTTCAGAATTTAACTCTTTTAATCTCTCCTAATAATCAAAGTTCTCCCTGCCCCATGGTCTTAGAAGCAGCTGACTGACATTGTGCAGTTATATAACTTATGATAAAGTACACCGAGGTCCTTCTCCACCAGGGACTCTCCTAGTGTTATTCCCCCTAGGACATAAGTCACATGTGGATTATTATTACATTTACAGAACTTTACATTTATCCACATTGATCCTCATTTACCATGTGGATGTCCAAACACTAAGTCTGTCCAAGTCTGCTTGTAACCTACAGCTGCATCTCAATAAATTAGAATAACTTTGAAACGTTTATTTATTTCAGTAATTGAATTAAAAAAGTGACCTCCTATATTTTCTAGATTCTTTACATACAGAGTCTTCTATTTCAAGTGTTTTATTTCTGTAAATGTTGATTATGGATTACAGGTAATGAAAACCCAAATCTAAGAAAATTAGAATATTGCAAGTTCAGTTCAGTATTGTAAATTCAGTGTCACCTGCCAAGGTTTCCTAAGCCTTTAAATGGTCCCTCAGTCTGGTTCAGTAGGACACACAATCATGGAAGACGCTGATTATGGATTGTATTACTGAATTACTGAATTCAATGAACGTTTCATGGATATTCTAATTTATTGAGATGCACCTGTATGTACATCTATAGACTGTACTGTACTACTTAGCTTATGTCATCTGCAGTAATAGAGACAGTGCTATTAATTCCATCTTATAATAAATGAGTTAGATAACAGAGGATCCAGCACTGACCCCTGGGGTACATCACATATAACAGAGGACTCAGCACTGTCCCCTGGGGTACACCACATATAACAGAGGACCCAGCACTGACCCCTGGGGTACACCACATATAACAGAGGACCCAGAACTTAGCACTGGGGGTACACCACATATAACAGAGGACCCAGAACTTAGCACTGGGGTACACCACGTATAACAAAGGACCCAGAACTTAGCACTGGGGTACACCACTTATAACAGAGGACCAGTCTGAACTGAAGTCAATCCAGTTTTCAACCCAATTACAAACTAAATTTTCCATTCCAATGGACCTGATTTTACCCATTAAATGCCAATGAGAGACAGTATCAAATGCCTTTTCCAAGTCCAGGAACACAATATCCACAGCCTCCCCCCGTACACTATATCCACAGCCTCCCCCATCCACTATATCCACAGCCTCCCCTCATCCACTATATCCACAGCCTCCCCCTGTACACTATATCCACAGCCTCCCCCCATCCACTATATCCACAGCCTCCCCTCGTCCACTATATCCACAACCTCCCCCCGTTACACCATATCCACAGCCTCCCCCCATCCACTATATCCACAGCCTCCCCTCATCCACTATATCCACAGCCTCCCCCCGTACACTATATCCACAGCCTCCCCCATCCACTATATCCACAGCCTCCCCCATCCACTATATCCACAGCCTCCCCCATCCACTATATCCACAGCCTCCCCCCATACACTATATCCACAGCCTCCCCCCATACACTATATCCACAGCCTCCCCCCATACACTATATCCACAGCCTCCCCTCGTCCACTATATCCACAGCCTCCCCCGTACACTATATCCACAGCCTCCCCCCATCCACTATATCCACAGCCTCCCCTCGTCCACTATATCCACAGCCTCCCCTCGTCCACTATATCCACAGCCTCCCCCGTACACTATATCCACAGCCTCCCCATCCACTATATCCACAGCCTCCCCATCCACTATATCCACAGCCTCCCCTCGTCCACTATATCCACAGCCTCCCCCTGTACACTATATCCACAGCCTCCTCCATCCACTATATCCACAGCCTCCCCCATCCACTATATCCACAGCCTCCCCCCACCCACTATATCCACTGCCTCCCCCATACGCTATATCCACTGCCTCCCCCTGTACACTATATTCACAGCCTCCCCGTCCACTATATCCACAGCCTCCCCCATCCACTATATCCACTGCCTCCCCCTGTACACTATATCCACAGCCTCCCCGTCCACTATATCCACTGCCTCCCCCATACACCATATCCACAGCCTCCCCCTGTACACGATATCCACAGCCTCCCCCTGCACACTATATCCACAGCCTCCCCCCCATCCACTATATCCACTGCCTCTCCCATCCACTATATCCACAGCTTCCCTTCCATCCACTATATCCACAGCCTCCCAGCGTCCACTACATACACAGCCTCCCCCATCCACTATATTCACAGACTCCCCTCCATCCACTATATCTATAGCCTCGCCCCTGTCCAGTAAATCCAAACCCTCACCCCTGTCCACTATATGTTTTCTTGGACGGAAAGGGCTGAGACATGCTTCCGAGGGCTGGGTTTGCCTTGAGAATTCCATATTCCTACAGGGGACGTACACCCATAGGTGGCTGCTGACTACTTCACAGTAACAAGGCTGGAAGACCTGGACAATTTCTCACCCCTGGATTTCAACAAGGGAAAGAGGGAAGATCCAGCTCCCCTACTCTGGTACCCATAATACACCAATTTGTGTATTAAAAACCTGTATGTCTCATATCTTGTCTCACTCCCCTCTCCTGTGTCATGCTTTTCTGCTGTCCCAGAACTCTTTACTATATTGTGTTGTGTTATGCATTAAATACCACTTTTTATATTTTAGATACAAATCTAAAAAGTTGACCTTGACTTTCTACAGAATGATAAAAAGCCATCGACTCACCTCAGATAACACGTTAATTGTGAAAGGTTACTCTGCTACATCTGTTTGTATGTATGTAGTTGGTGGTAGAAGAGTGAAGAAATCAGGCGATACCTTTTAGAGGCTAACTGAGTATATTTATAAGTAAGCTTTCAGGAGTACTCGCTCCCTTCATCAGACATGGTGTGATACAAGAACTGAAAATTAACAGATTTTTATACACATGGTTTTCAAAGCATTTTAGAGTCCTTAAAAAAAATTGCAATCTAAGTAGAGAAGTTATTTACAACAGGTCAAAAAAACAGTCTGGAAACTTGTGGTGCGTGACGGAGGGATCAGTAATTCTTGCTGTTATCTGTTTGCTATCAGGAGGTGATTTGTGACCCTCACAGGTCACACATAGTGTGATTTGAAGCTGGCATGAATATTGAGTTCAGTTCATGGTTCAAACATAGTGTGACATGAAGCTGGCATGAATATTAAGTCCAAATTGCAGAGTTTGAAATTTTTGCATTAATTTGTACTCCATTTCTTTTCTTTTCTCCTGTGTCTTAAAATGTCCCATTAAAACCACAACCCGCAAATCTTCAATAGAGTGGTTTTCTCCGGAGAAATGTGCGGCCACTGGGAGATCGGTTCTGCTGTTATTAATGGTGGATCTGTGTGAGTTCATTCGTTGACTGAGTCTCTGCCCTGTTTCCCCCACATAGAGGCCTGTGGTGGGACATTGCACACACATTATGAGGTACACCACATTGGAAGACCTGCAGGAAAATGTCCCCCTAATTCTGTGCCCGTGGACTGGGGGGGAACGGGGGGCCCCTTCAGGGCACTCCGGACGATAATGCGCCTCAGGTTTGGTGGTTGTCGAAAGGAGAGGAGAGGGGGGACTGGAAATATGTCCTTGAGTCTGTTGTCCCTATGTAGTACAGGTTGGAGCTCCTTGGCAATCCTTCGTAGGATCTCCAGCTGTGGGTTGTAGGTGACTACTAGGGGCACTCGGGCTTCTTTCTGGGTCTCTCTATATGTGAGCAGACTGTCTCTGTTAATGGCTGTTGCTTTGTTTAATTGGTTGTCTGTCACTTTTGGTTTGTATCCCAATCTGAGAAATTTCATCCTCAGATCCAGGAGGTGCTTGTCCAGGTCTGTTTTGTCGGAGCAAATACGATTGTATCGTATAGCCTGGCTGTAGATTATAGATTGTCTTGTGTGCTTGGGGTGGAAGCTGTCGTTTCTCAGGTAGGCCGTTCTGTCTGTGGGTTTGTATTTGCTCCGACAAAACAGACCTGGACAAGCACCTCCTGGATCAGACCAAACTTTGGTCTGTAGGGTGTGTATATATATATATATATATATATATATATGAGTACACTGTATATATAACTGCTTTTGCTTTTGGTTTGTGTCTATAGGAGGCGTGCTTACTATCATACTTTCATCTTATGGAAAAATTCCTACTTCTGTGAACAACATTCCCTGTTCTCTTTCAGGTCCTCTTTTGGTCAGAGATGATGACATGAGTAGTCAGTTTCAGTATTGTGTCACTGGGAATGTTACTTGTGAGTTCACTATATGGGATATTTCTAAAGATGCCAAGACCTGGAAAATGTCTTCGTGACTCTTATTATCTGTCCTCTGAACCTCCACTGTCATGAGTTCTTACATTTCTGTGCCCAGTCACTTCATTTAAATCACAGACATGATTACAATAGAGGATAACACCTGCATAGATAACACCACGAGCCACATTACATCACTACTGACAGTAGATGATGTCACAGCTTATCTCCTCCCCCTCCCTGCGCAGAGCATGTCTAGAAAACTCTCCCATAGACCTCAATGAGACGGCTCCAGACTATTGCCACCTATGGCCATGACTGTGTTGTAAAGCAGGGGTACTCAACCACTTTTAGCAAAGGTCCGTTGACTGGTTTCCACCATAAAGTATCGGTCTGAGCTGAATATGCCCAGTATTTACAGTATTTTTCAGACGAAAGATGCGTCTGACTATAAGATGCACCCCAGGTTTAGATAAGAAGATTAGAAAAAAATATTTAATAATGTGGCATTATACTGTGTGTGAGTGTGTGTGGGGCGGGGGGAGTGTACTAATGTGGCATTATACTGTGCAGGGGATGACTAACGTGGCATTATATTATGTGTGGGGGTACTAACATGGTATTATACTGTGTGCAGGGGCACTAAGGAGTATTATACTGTGAGTGTGGAAACTTAGGAGCATTGTACTGTGGGTGGGGGCATTAAGGAGCATTATACTATGAGTACAGAAACTAAGGAGCATTATACTGTGAGTTCAGAAACTAAGGAGCATTGTACTGTGGGTGGGGTCATTAGGGAGTGTTATACCATGGTTGGGGGCACTAAGGAGCATTATAATGTGAGTGGGAGCATTAGGGGGCATTACACTGTCCTATTAGTGCCCCCACACAGTACCTCCTCACTGTATGCTCCTTTGTACCCCCACACACACAGTAAAAATAGTGCCCCCCACACACAGTATAATTAGTGCCCCCACACACAGTATAATTAGTGCCCCCACACATATTTAACATTGACAGCAGCTGGGTGGAACATTCATCTTTCCCCAAGCCCTGATACCTTACACTAAGCAGGGATCAGTAATTGTCTCTGCTTCCTGTGCAAGAGCCCTTGCAGCTGCTAGAACAAGGGATCCGGGCTTGGGGACAGCGAGCGGGAGATGAAGCTTTCTCCTGGCCACTGTCATAATGAAAGAGCTGGGAGGCAAGATCCGTACCTCGATCCACCAGTTGAGTATGCTTGCTGTAAAGTATATCAAGATGGCCACCCCCATAATCATGTACAGAAAATAGAATAAAAAAATCTACAATCAGAAAATAAAAAACAGATTAAAGAAAAATCAGATACATTTCACTATCTGGTTTTAATAAATAAAATAAATGGGTGACAGATTTTTTTAAGGGACGTCCTCCTCACCGGTACATTTTATCTGTAGAACCAAATATCTCATATATTTTATCATCTGTCTCCCTGTGTCATATTTATGCACTATTCTACTGTAGATCACATTAGACTTTGAAAGAGAAACTTTGGGTTGATTTTACTTGTCAGGGGATGAACGGTCTATACAATTCTCCGAACATAGAAAAGGGAAATAACAAAAAGGAGAAGTTGAGTTCACAGAAAGTGAGAATAAAAAGGATTTAGACTTGTAGACTAAAGAACACAGACGGAAGCAAAGAGAGCCGGTGAGTATTGTGCTGAATGGTGGGAGATACTGAGTGAAGCTGCGGGGGTCCCAAAGTAAAATCTGTACCAGGGCCCCCCTACCATGTGTTATCTATCATAGTGGTGTCCACTACTGTAGCAGATGAATATTATATTACTGCAATTACTACCTGGATATTAGACAGTATATCCTACAGGTATTATGGGACTGTTATTACATGTCTATTATATACATGTCACATTTATGTATTAACTGCTCTAGTCTCAGCTTAGTGTAAATTTGACTCCTCTGATGGACTCTAAAAGATAACTAAGATCAGATATAACATTTACTGTACATTGAGAGTCTTTCCACTAAGAGGAATGTGTTTTCTTGTAGAACTAATATGTTTCAGTGTAACTAATCCTGCATCTCTTTATCTTTTCCCTTGCTTCTCTATTGGGATCTGTCTTCTGCTTCTCACTGTGTATGGTGTATGGGCTTGTGTGTAATGCAGGGAAAATAAGGGTGAGGGAGGGTCATTGCAAATAGTTATATCCTGGACTTTATAAAATGTAGAAACTTCTTGTGTCATATGAAAGAGGAGAGTCTCATCTTTCATATGACTCATGTTTCAGCTACAGTTCGACTATTGTAATAATTATCGTCACACCCCTGCCACTTCCATTTACCCATATGAGCTTGAGATATTGGTACAAATCCTGATGGATTGGCCTAGTACCTGCAGTTGTACATGAACTGGCCATGTACAATCCCATACAAAATAAAAATTGCCACAAAGGAGACTCCTGCACAGAAAAAGTCACCACCAGGAAGGCCTCAGGCATGTTGTCTGCCATCACCACCACCATTTGAGCTTGTCCTAGGTCTGCCATGGCAGGTCGTGATGTTTGGGCCATACGTTGGCCCAGATTGTTACCACCACTGATACCACTAACCACTTACCTCCAACTTGGTAAGTTGGTTATGAGCTGCAATTTTTCATGAAACCAGTTCAATATGATATAACAACATGCAAAATCCTTGAAATGCTGCAATTCCCAAAAAGACCACTGAGTAGCCACACATAGACAAATGGACTTGTAATATTTTATCACATGTCTAGCCAAGATGGCAGATAAGGAAGGGCAGATCTGGAAGAGAAAGCCTGATCATAAGATCGATAGTAATCTGTTTTTATATGTTTATTATTTTTAGGTAAATGGTCAGAATGGATCCAACTGATTTGAACTTGACCTTTCCTGATACAACTCTGGATTACAACAACCAGTAGGTTTATATTCTTGTATTTTCATTGTACACACGAAGTTTACTATTTTTTTTTTTTTTTTTATCTATCATCTGTATACATTCTAAAATTTATTATTGAAAAAAATCATGCTAGGTCCTGTTCACATCTGCAACAGAGAATTTAAAATCAAAATTAGGCAAACTATGGAAGAGCCCAAAAGACCCAATTTTAGGAAATTTAGGAATTTTCTGAACAATGTCATGTGCCCTAGGGTCACCGCTGAGAGCTGTGTTTGGGCTTCAGCAGTTACGCAGGTTGCTCTGAAGTCATGATGTTATAATCCAAGCAAGACATTGGACAAGATGCTTTAAGAGGTCATAAGACCAGATGCTAGTAAAGAAGACTAGATGCCCAGGAGAGATGAGTTAATGTTTGTTTCAGGTGAAACTTGTTATGCACGAACCAGTAGTACTATTACTATCCTCAGGAGTCTCTTATGAATTCTGTTTAAAGCACTTTGATTCACAGATTTTTTTCTGATTGTCATATTAGGAGCTGGGAGGGAACTGTACCCCTATTATCAGACATTTGGCCTGTGCCTTATGGGGTCTTTTTGCAATCTTCTTAATCAACACTGTAGGATTATAGACTGGACTTAATGGACCTATGTCTTTATTAGTGATGAGCAAACCTTGGGAGATTTGTTTCACAAATATTTTATAGGTCCGCCTGCAAGTTTCAGTTTGGAACCCAGAGTATAATAAGCGAAGACACAGGGGTGGTGCGGGAAAAATAAAATACACAGGCACTCACCTATCCTAATCTAACATGGGTGTCCGGTATTCACCCAATGACTCTTGTGGACTCTTCTGGTGTCTTCTCTGCTTGTTTCAAAGCGTTATGACATTGGTGCAGCCACACAGGCCTCAGTAGTGACCTCCAGGGCATGTGACATTGGAGAAGACACCGGAAGAGGGCAGAAAAGGCTGCAGGAGCCCACAGGTGAAAACTGGATGTTGGTAAGCAAGAGTGGATGCCCAGTGGAGGTGAGGATAGTTGAGTATCAATATTATTTTGTCCCCTGGATTTCTGATTATTACACTCTGGGGTATGAAGGGACTCCATAGAATAATAAGGATTTGTGGGTGGCGAGTTGGTTACAGGTATGTTACTATGGTATTTCCATATGTATTATAACATATATGCTTACTTAATTTCCTGGCAGGACCAGGACCAAGAGGATAGTAATAGTACTACTGGTTCGTGCATAACAAGTTTCACCTGAAACAAACATTCCCTCACCTCTCCTGGGCATCTAGTCTTCTTTACTAGCGTCTGGTCTTATGACCTCTTAAAGCATCTCATCCAATGTCTTGCTTCGATTATAGCATCATGACTTCAGAGCAACCCGCGTAACTGCTGAGGCCCAATCACAGCTCTCAGCGGTCACCCCAGAGCACATGACATTGGACAAGATGCTGGAAGAGGCTGAAAGAGTCTCTGAGTGAAGACTGGACAATGACAGCACATCCAGAGAATGGAAACGTGCAGGCAAACCTCACAAATATTCACGTAAAAAATATCCTACAAGATTTTCCTATCAGTAATGAGAAATGTTAGATCTGTATATCTGTACAGGCAAGCCTGAAGAAAGGGTTTCCCTGGTCAAAAAATGTAAAAAGAGATGTAAGGTCTTCTGATATGAAATGGGGACATGGCATACTTGTAGCTTACTGTGTCCTCGCTACCAGCTATAAATTCTTCATGAGACTAACATCTACACTTCTTGTCTTCTAAGGTCATCTTACATGGACTATGAGACAAGTAACAAGACTTATTACAGGAGTTTTGATGTTTTACAGAAGATGTCCATTACTTTATACAGCATCGCTTTTCTTCTTGGGACTATTGGTAATGGATTCTTCATCTGGATTGTTGTGTTCAAGAGGTCATTCAATTTCGTGTGGTTCCTCAACCTGGCCATAGCGGACATCTTATGCTGTGCTTCTCTTCCTCTGCGCATCGCAGAGTTGGTTTCATCTAGACCATATGGTCTTTGTGAATTGAGCTCTATTCTATTTGATTTCTATATGAGTGTCAGAGTCTTTATCTTGACAACTATGAGTATTCACAAGTATTTGGTAATTAAATCAATAGGAAGTTTTAGCTATAGACATA
Source organism: Leptodactylus fallax (assembly GCA_947044405.1). NCBI lineage: Eukaryota > Metazoa > Chordata > Amphibia > Anura > Leptodactylidae > Leptodactylus > Leptodactylus fallax. The sequence continues at coordinate 228,311 of CAMRHE010000777.1, forward strand.
ATCTAATAAGAATAAGTGTAGCATTTATTTGGGAGTTTAGTTTGCTATTCACTGGTTTAGTATCTTCTGTATACTGTATGTATTCTATTTTCATGGTTTAACTGAATGGTGCCCCTGGGTAACGGAGTATAGACATTTCAGTAACATAAAACAGAACATTCGGCTGGTCAGATTAGTTATAATGTTTGTGATCCCTTTTCTCATTATCTTTACCTATTATGTTACATTGTTCCTCAGAATTAGACAAACTACTAGACTATTCTGGATAAATAATGCTGTTACATTGTGTTTCTTTATCTGCTGGCTTCTATATTACGTCTGCCCACTAACATCCATGTATTATGAAGACAACTTTCAATTCCGCACAGTAAATATCCTCATTACTAACCTGGCTGTCCTTATCAGCTGTGTCAATCCAATCATTAATGTTTTTTATGAACCCAATTTAACCGTGTTTAAGAAGTTATTTCTGAAAATTGATTCGCCAATTTTTATCAATTCAGGTTCTTGATATGGCTACAAAGATGGCCAGTGAATTAGGATATAATGTAATTTTATTTAATATACTATAATAACACATCAATTATGGTAAAATGATAGTATATAAGTAATATAATAAACTGATTACAAGAAATAGTGTGATATTGTGCACACTTTTGGAAAATGATAGATACAAAGATTAAAATACAAAACTGAAATGCAAAGATTAAGATACAAAGATTACTTTACAACATCACCAGGAGCTTATCGTCATCATCAGCCATTGAAGCAACCGATGAAGGCAGAGAACCCCTAAGAAACAACCCCGTGAAGAGCTTCCTCTACACACGATTACAGAACTTCTGACTTCCTCAGCGCCCCCCTCAACTTCTTATACCCATTAAACAAAATGGCTGATACAACCTACTGTTGCATAAGCCTGAAATGTGCAGGTGTTGTTTGTCTACCTCATCCTGTACCATGGAGTGGCCAATTCCAAAGCCTCAGATAAGGGAGCCAAAACAACCTCCAAAAAATGATAATAGGCTCCAGCATAACAGCAAATAAACTTGGTGAGAAAGATCTCATACATTTGCTCACATAGTTCTGTGAAATGAACAAAATAACTAAGATATCAAAGGTATGTGAGCTTGTGCAATTTTGCTGAATAACAAAGTTCAATGAAAAATATTGCTTAAGATACAAAATGGAGACTATAATATACTTCAAATAGCCATCCAGATTTACTAGCACTACAGAGATCAATCCTCTTAAAGTCTGATAGAAGTGAGCAGATTTATGACCCACAATATCAAGAGAATAAGAGGATTATGAACATTCTTGATCTCCAGATGTTTTAACCTCTAAAGATGAGTTTTTGCACCTACAACTCTTTATTTCCTATCCACAGTATTGGGGATACAGTGTCTGATTTTTGGAGGTGGAGAGGACACTACTTGGAGCCATATAGCCCCTGCCCTGCCATTTACTCTTACAAGCTACAGGCTGCTTTAGGTGTGCAGTCCACAAGATATAAGGAGGACTAAAGATGGGTGATCCTCACAAGATTAATTTTGCAAATAATAGTGAGGTCTGCCCACCAGTCTTGTTTTGGACCAAGCTTGTTTGATCTGAACCGAAATTGCAGATACTCACCTTCTTTCACCTCTCCTGGGTTCCCTTGTAGACGCTGGTGCTCCTTTGCAGTTATCTTTGGTCCATTTCTGGCCTCTGGAGTGGTCAGTGGCTCCGGGGGACATCACGTGACTGATGAGGGGAAATTCCAGGCTTCAGCAGTCCTCTGGGGTTCACTGATGTTACCCAGGAGGCTGGAAGAGCACCAAAGATGTAACCAATGGAGTGCCCAATGCCGCAAAGTAACCCAGGCGAGGGAAGGTGAATATCAATGTTTATTAGCGTTCAGGAGAAGTCGTCATGTGGTCTGGGCTGTTCCTGTTGTCAATAAGATGTATTCCCTAAGCAGTGTAATAGTTCTGTGATGACTGGACACTGTCAGGCTGTGTAGGGTCACAGCCCCTTGATAAGGGGAATGATAACATCCTTCTATGTTTCCATAAGGAATAACAGAGAAATTATACAATCAAGAGGTGACTACCTCTTGAAGCTCATCAAGAGAATGCCAAGAGTGTGCAAAGCAGTAAACAAAGCAAAAGGTGGCTACTTTGAAGAACCTGGAATATAAGACATATTTTCAGTTGTTTCACACTTTTTTGTTAAGTATATAATTCCACATGTGTTAATTCATAGTTTTGATGCCTTCAGTGTGAATCTACAATTTTTATAGTCATGAATACAGAAAACTCTTGGAATGAGAAGGTGTGTCCAAACTTTTGGTCTGTACTGTATATCTTACTGTTCACCACACTGTATTTGCAAAATACTTGTATGTACAGTATGATCGAGTACCAGATCAATGGGAACCTCAACAACACACAGGGTATTCTAATTGTTGCCAAAGTCCTCTTATTATACTTCCAGGAGTGAAGGTGCTCAAATGCCTTCAACAACATAAGTAAACACCAGTAATAAAAATGGCACAGGGAAAGTGGGGGCCCCATTGCAGTTTTTGCATTAGGGCCCAGTATCTTAAGGTTATGCCTCTGGGAGCAGCACAGCAGCCTCATCCACTATATATCGGTACGTTTGGGGAATAGTAGCAGCCTGCATTCTGCTGCAACAACTGATTCGGATAAGTCATCAGTATGAAAACCCTTTCACTGTAGCAAAACTGTTTTCTATTGACTCCTAATACAATATTTTAAAATAGATGTTTGTAAAAGTAATATCTGTATATACAGCCATCTAGCCAAGGGGTCGGTGCAATCACTGATGATCAAGACTGTGGGGTCAGTAGGACAAATCACCCACTCTAACACCTCTATTTTTCCACAGACCGGCTTCAACTTCTTCATAAATGGCTGATAGACATGGTCAGTCCGAAGCAATAAAGATACTGAAGTGAATCTGCAACAAACTATGCAACTAATTAAGAAAAAAAGTCCTCGGCCAAATGACGGACCAATTTATTATACATTTATTTATACACTTTTATGGTTGGGCTCCAATAAATTGCTCCATTAGTTGAAGTTGCTGGTGGCGGACTTTTATCTTGCTGAGTACCCAGGTCAGGAGATTGGGTGGAATCTACCGGCTTCTTTCCTCAGATTGACTCTGATTCCTGCCCTGACTCAGACTCCTTCATTAATGGCTAATAGCCATGGTCAGTCAGAAGCAGATAAGATCATTAATAAGCTAGTGATTGACTTCCTATGATAGTAAATATACAACACACTATCAGTCTATTTCATTGTACAATATAAATATGTATAATATCATTGAAATAATCATTTGATTTTGAAGCCAGAGTAAGTCAGCACCTTTTTTTCAAATCCGACTCCAGGCAAAAAATGGTCCCAACTCCTACTCCAAGACTCTGACTTCACAGCCCTGCTTATCGACCATAAAGAGACCTCCCTTTGTTTTGGGCTGTACTGTTTTTTTTTTGTTTTTTTTAATAAATCTTATAAATGATATAATATTAATAATTGTATAATATAAGCCAAATGATTGAATTCAGAGTTGGAGTTTGTAACTTTTTCCTACTTTCAACTCCACTAAAAACTGATCTTCAACTCCAACTGTCTATGTACATTCATCTAGTCCTGGGGGCGGTCCTATCAACGATGACAGCTATCTCTGTATATGCAGTCATTTAGTTCTGGGGGCGGTCCTATCAGTGATGACAGCTATCTCCTTATGTACAGTCATCTAGTCCCTGGGGGCGGTCCTATCAGTGATGACAGCTATCCCTGTATGTATAGTAATCTAGTCCTGGGGGCAGTCCTATTAGTGATGACAGCTATCTCTGTATGTACAGTCATCTAGTCCTGGGGGCGGTCCTATCAGTGATGACAGCTATCTCTGTATATATAGTAATCTAGTCCTGGGGGTGGTCCTATCAGTGATGACAACTATCTCTGTATGTACAGTCATCTAGTCCTGGGGGCGGTCCTATTAGTGATGACAGCTATCTCTGTATGTATAGTAATCTAGTCCTGGGGGAAGTCCTATCACTGATGACAGTTATCTCTGCATGTGCAGTCATCTAGTCCCATAGACAGTCTCATCAATGATGACAGCTAAGTTATGTAGATGGAAAGTCTATTCAGGGCTGTGTTTACACCTGTGGAATGGATCTACTGTACACAGAAACCACAATGGAGCACCTAATTTGTTGCACTACAGACATGACCCTACAGTGTGGTCTGCTGGTTTGCACTGAATTCATCATTTTGCAGGCAGTGTTACCACATTTCCTCCATTACATTTTACTGAATCTGGAACAGAAGATCCAATACAGATGTGAACAGAGCCTAAGCTGATTATCGCTTGTATAATAAAGAATGAGGAATATTAACATACCGATTGCCCCAAAGAGTTGGATTGGATATAGTCAGGTTACAGTCAGCGGGATCTATTATGAATTTTCACCTATAACAATAAAATAATAATAATAATAATAATAATAATAATAATAATAATAATAATATAATATTAAAATAATAATCAATTTACTACACAACATACTGTAGTAGATGTCAAAGTAATTTATTTAGGACGTTTGCACCAATTTAATCTTAGGATATCCTGGATCTATTAACCATGTACAGTAAGTATAGTGTAGTACCATGTTAGCCAGGAAAAAAAATAAATAATAATGATGTTAAGAAATTTTTTCCACAAAAATAGATAAATTGCAGGTTTTGGAGCACAGCGGCCCCTTCATCAGGTATCTTACAAATAATCGGCTGAGAAAAGAACAAGCACAATATTAAAAATGTTACACTAAGTCTATCTGTACATGAGGTGCTACACCATTGAAATAAACTGCGGAAATATCAGTGAGGTTACACATGGAAGGGCAATAGTGATGACCTAGTAGTCAAGGGATCTGGAATCAGATTGATGGGGAATCCATTTCATGCAGACTCTAGGAGTTTCCCAGCTATCAAAATATTACTGAATGGAGAGCAGGTGCAGAGTACTTAGACTATCTTATGGTAAGAAAATCACATAAGGCGGGTTCTCATCTGCATCAAAGTCACATTGTCCATCAAAAATCACCAGGTTTTTCATCCAGTAGTTTCAGTTAAAAAGAACAGAAACCCAACAAATCCCAATATCCAATATAGTCAATGGGGTCCTCCGATGGACCAGAAGAATGGACACCCCATCACTAGTGTGAACCAAGTGTTAGATGTCTGGATCTGTCATCTCCATTATTCTGAATAATAATCATATAAATGATTTACACATTTTATTATATTGACCACTAAGAAAGATTTTCCTGTCACCTTTTCTATATAGTGCAAGTTAAAAATAAATGTGCAATAAATAGACAGGAGTAAGTTCTTAACCCCGTCCTGCCGCAGCCATTTTTTCTTTTTTCCTTTTTTATTCCCGACCTTACAAAAGTTATTCCTTTTTTTTATTTTTCCATTGACAAAATTTTATGGGGTTTCTCTTTTATGATGCAAATTGTACTTCATAACGGTAAAATATTCCTAATAATGTAGTGAGAAGATGGAAAAAAATTCAGAATGAAGTGCACCATTTACACCATCATTTATAGGTTTTCTATTTAAGGTGTTCAGTGCTTTAAAAAAATGATATGTTACCTATATTTTGCAGGTCGGTATGATCACGTTGACACCAAATATATAGTAATGTTTTTATTAAGTTTTAATACCTTTGCAAAAATACAAAACTTTGAAAAAGTAAAAAAAAAAAAAAAAACAACAAATGATATGAGCTTTTTTCTGACTGATATTTATTCAAAATAATTTTTGTTGGTTCGATCATTTTGATTTTTCTTCTGGGACAGGGGGGAATAGAAAATTAGTATTTTTTAAAATAAAATAAAGCTGCAATGTCATTGGCTTCTATAAATTTTATAAATCTGCCCCATCATGTCTAGTCTGGAGAACACTGCACACAACACTAATTCTATTACAAATTTTTTTTTTTACATAAGTTAAATATCCATATTTATTTCTCTAAATTTACTGTTCAGTGAAAAAAAAAATTTAAAAAAATCACAGTCTAGTCAAAGGCAAATTACAACTATACAAAACTGAGGAAGCATCAACTTTTTTTAGTTAAAAAAAAAAAAGAAAAGAAAATGAAAATATACATATTAACTGATAATAAAGAAAGGTAACCATAAATCAGAGAATAAGAATGTCAACGGCATCCTTACTCTACTTATTGATGGTGGCATCTAATGGGTTAAATGGTTGCAAATGGTATTTTTACCAGCTGTTAGAGGGGGTTGTCAGCTGCGTGTCAACATTATATTTGTCAACATCGATTATAATACATATGTTTTTTTATATGACTTGTGTATAAAAATAAAGCTTTAAAACACCTACCAGAAAGACTGATGTGAGGTCGATTAACAACTATGTAAATAATACCTTATCCTCTTAAAGGAAATGTGTCACCAAAAAACACCTAATTTTTATATGAAAAATATTTTTAAATAAATTTTGATGATTATTTAATATTTTCCATGTCACTATCTATATTTTAAAGAAGCATAAAACCCTGCAATTTACACTCTCACCACTATTCCTAATAATAGAATGCTACTTGACAATTCTATAGGGGTTTTCTTTGCAGAAGTCACCTCATTTAGATCACCAACAGGATTACAATAAAAGATAACACCACTGACTTTACTACTAACAATATACAGTGCTGGCCAAAAGTATTGGCACCCCTGCAATTCTGTCAGATAATACTCAATTTCTTCCAGAAAATGATTGCAATCACAAATGCTTTGGTAATAATATCTTCATTTAATTTGTCTTCAATGGAAAACCACAAAAGAATTGTCAAAAAGCCAAATTGGATATAATTCCACACCAAACATAAAAAAGGGGGTGGACAAAAGTATTGGCATCCTTTGAAAAATCAGGTGATGCTTCTCTAATTTGTGTAATTAACAGCACCTGTTACTTACCTGTGGCACATAACAGGTGGTGGCAATAACTAAAATACACTTGCAGCCAGTTGAAATGGATTAAAGTTGACTCATCCTCTGTCCTGTGTCCTTGTGTGTACCACATTGAGCATGGAGAAAGAAAGAAGACCAAAGAACTGTCTGAGGACTTGAGAAGCAAGATTGTGAGGAAGCATGAGCAATCTCAAGGCTACAAGTCCATCTCCAAAGGCTGGAATGTCCCGGGGGCTCCGGGGGGGGGGGGTTTCAAGAAGTTTAAAGCCCGGGGGGGGGGGGGTTCCCTCCTGGTGGGGGGGGGGGGGGGAAAGGGGGGGGGGGGGATGGAGGTAGGGGGGGGGGGGGGGGGGGGGAGGAACCGGAGAGTAAGTAAAAAAAGGTTGGTTGGTGGGGGGGGCGGGTCAGAGGGTACAACAGTGTCAACCCGTACTATCCGTCGGCGTCTGAATGAAAAGGGACTCTATGGTAGGATACCCAGGAAGACCCCACTTCTGACCCAGAGACATAAAAAAGCCAGGCTGGAGTTTGCCAAAACTTACCTGAGAAAGCCAAAAACTTTTGGAAGAATGTTCTCTGGTCAGATGAGACAAAAGTAGAGCTTTTGGGAAAAGGCATCAACATAGAGTTTACAGGGAAAAAAAGAGGCCTTCAAAGAAAAGAACACGGTCCCTACAGTCAAACATGGCGGAGGTTCCCTGATGTTTTGGGGTTGCTTTGCTGCCTCTGGCACTGGACTGCTTGACCGTGTGCATGGCATTATGAAGTCTGAAGACTACCAACAAATTGTGCAGCATAATGTAGGGCCCAGTGTGAGAAAGCTGGGTCTCCCTCAGAGGTCATGGGTCTTCCAGCAGGACAATGACCCAAAACACACTTCAAAAAGCACTAGAAAATGGTTTGAGAGAAAGCACTGGAGACTTCTAAAGTGGCCAGCAATGAGTCCAGACCTGAATCCCATAGAACACCTGTGGAGAGATCTCAAAATGGCAGTTTGGAGAAGGCACCCTTCAAATCTCAGGGACCTGGAGAAATTGGCCAAAGAAGAATGGTCTAAAATTCCAGGGGAGCGTTGTAAGAAAATCTTTGGGGGGTGCCGGGGGGGGGGGGGCGGTGTTTTTTTGTGGAGAGGGGGGGGTACCGAGGAGGGGGGGGGGGGGGCCAATATTTTGTCGGGGTTGTTTTTTGTTGTGTGGTGAAAATGATCAATGATTTGACTTTTTTCATTCTCTTTTGTGTTTTTTCATTGCAAGCAAAATAAATGAAGATATTATTACCAAAGCATTTGTGATTGCAATCATTTTCTGGAAGAAATTGAGTATTATCTGACAGAATTGCAGGGGTGCCAATACTTTTGGCCAGCACTGTATGTGTCACATCTTATCTACTTCCCTGCACAGAGAATGTCTAGGAAACTCTCCCTTAGACCTCAATGAGTTGGCTCCAGAAAACTGCTGCATGTGGCCATGACTAGCCCTAAATGATATATGCTGCATGTCTAAGATTATGTACCATACTGTTTGCCAAATATGCAAAGATCTATAATATAAAATAGTAAGACCACAGAGAGAGAGAGAGAAGATAAAATGATGTAGAGACATTTTAACCTGTTTTCTTGAGGTTTTCTTTTACCTTTCCTTTGTTCTCCTTCCTTTGGTCAGTGAGTGCAGAAGATCTTTATCTCTATCCAGCAACATGGCTGCTATATATATATATGTGTGTGCCCATTACCCGGCCCATCTGACACCCCTGCTAAGTGCACACAATTATCAGAGTCCAGAATAATTTACCTTATTTATTTAGTAATTATTAAATCATCCTCTAATTATACAGAGAAATTCTACTAACATCATGATGAGTTTATACATATTAAAAAAAACATCAAATTCCTGTCTCATATACGAGTACTCAAATGGTCACTAAAAACATTTCATCAAACTTTGCTAAAAAATCAATAGGACAAATAAATATAAAAACTTTGTGATATTTCTCCTCTTATCGGGCTCTTTACTCTTTCCTCATCCCCCTAAACTGAAATTCACAAAATTCTGCTCAAAATCTGCTAAAATGTAGAATACAGGTGATACAAAATATGTCCATTCGCAACTGTCCTGTTGACTAGACATGTCCAAATGTGTGCGTTGAGCACCTTTTCTACAAGCATTGTAAGGGGTAACACTCCCCCCATCCTTTTTATATAATATGGTGAAACTGCTTTTTATTGTACATGTTGGCATTTATAGAAACCTTTGCTTGGTTGTTGGGCCACTGGACTGCAGTTGCTATGGGGATTGTGGCCCAGAGGAAGTTCAAATGGAGTTGGAACTCTTGATCAATCAACACTGAGGTATTGAAGATGTACCAATTCTGTAGTGACAGGTCACATAGGGGTGTGGCTTTCTGAGCTCATTGTTATGCATATATATGATTAATTTAGGGACCAATCCTTTAATGCCACATCATAATCATAATCATAATATAACCCCTGGATGGACTATAAAAATTAGTACACAGAGCTAGAAGGGACAGTACAGCAGCAGTGAGAGTAGAAGGCCAGAAGAGACTAGAAAACTTGAAGAAAACCAGAGGCTCCAGAAGAAAGATGATGAGTTCTACCAACAGTGACAGGACAGAAGAAGCAGCTCCAGACGAAAGTGAAGATATATGGAGCCACTAGAGAACTATAGGGGCAATAGAGGAACTGTCTACAGAAATCCTCACCCACAAGTTGCGGTGGAAAAGTAAATCAGTACCTACTGTATGTGCTGACCTTGGAGGAGAATACAAGAGAGGACAGTAGCTAAGCTATAGACCATAGCCTATGTATGGGCGGCCAGTGAAAGGCTCCCTGACTGTTAAATGAAGGGCTACACTGCCGTTAGGTAACCTCAACTATAGTGATCAGGTGCATATGTTATTATCGAAGGCCACATTGAGCCCACATGTATCATCTAGACACATTAGATTGCATATCTTATTACCAATGTATCAGCCTTACACGGCTTACATTCTCTCCAGGATTTTGATTGTGATCAGGAGACATTCTGCCCCAAAGGGTGTTAGAACACCTGCACTAATCCCTATACTGATCCTAGTAATATATAAATACAAATTACAAATTTATATATTATTCATCGCCTGACCACTACTCTCGTTCTAAGGCAGTTTTTTAGGGTTTTCTATGTTGTGTTGTTATCTATATGTTTTTAATTATATTAATAAATTTTTTTTTTCTTTTAATACGTCCTTTGATAGGTAGTGACTCTCCTATTATCTAGTTGATTTTCATTATTAGGCATATACTACTATTAATATCATTTATACCTTTTTTTTTATTTATTATCAAATTTGGAGAAAATGGGTTTTTGAGACCTTGTCTTTGTAGCTGTATTAGAGGATCACATGGGCACCACACTGTGAACTCAGGAATATTTTTTAAGGTTAATTATAGGGCAATTATCCATGAAATATTCCTGGTTCTTCCCCCATCATTAACCCACGTTCCAGTCACAATCTACACATTTGCCTAATGAGCCAAGGTCTAATACTTTAAGAATGTTTGATCGCAGGCATTGTGTTCCAAAACCCCCCCAAAATTTAAAAATTTCCCCCGGCTGGGTCCCCACCAGATCCCTACCTTCTTTGTTGTAGGATGGCTCCCACCCGCAGTTCTGAAGGCTCCCAGTCCTACCATAGGAATAAAGCTATTAAGGCTGGTCTGTGACCAGCCTCAATAGTAATGTAGCAAAAGTCCCAAAGACTGCAATACATTCGGGCCTTAAAGGAGTTGTCCAGGAGTAACAAAAAAAAAAGTCAACAATGGAAAATGTATAAAATTACAAAAGAGGCAATACTTACCGGGTAGAAACTTTGCTATTCCAATGCAGCTGGTGTTTGTTTACTGAGCTTCATGACCGACCTCATATAGACTACCGTGACCACTGCAGCCAGTCACAGGTATTTATACCATTGCCCTACTTTTGTTAATCCAAGACAATGAGTATACAAGTACATGTAAGCTCCAAGCTCAGGAGAAAATAAAGCAAGTGGCAATGGCACTGTAGCAGGCTGCTGCCATAGACTGTGCTGTCTAACAGAGTCACACTGTCTCTGAACAGCAGACCAGGCTGACAGACATCAAGCTCTGCTATCTCTGACAACACAGGGAGATTCAGCCTCAGACGATCACAGCTACCACATGTCAGAGGACAGATTGCAGTCATGGTGGTGCCAGTAAGTTTGGAGGTGGCCACTGACTGTCTGCTGACATTTGTCAACATAGTTGTGAGTGACAAAATCTCTACCCCAGAAGGCCCCTGCTGACATCCTGGCCACTCCTGTGGCACTGTGATCTGTGGATGCAGCACATGTGCATGTGGGGGACATGTTGTGTGAAGAGCCCAAGGTCTATGGTACAATTAATATACCACTGCTATATAGTATACACAAACCAGCCTTGTCTACCATATAAAGAAGCTTTACAAGCTCTATCAGCTCCACACAGATGTCTTTACATGATTCAGGGCCATGTTATATCTCATATATACGTATTTTTTTTAATACGTTGTTGTATCACTGAGACCCATCTGTACTGTTTGTGACTACAGAGATAGGAGAACTACAGAAGATTATCTCAGCTTCAAGTCACGTTAATGAGTCACTCTATATAAAGTCACATCTTATATTACTAGAATATTTGTTGCTTCTTTGTATTTGGATTAACTGGATACATTGTATCTGCTGCACAAGGAAACTGTCTGAGAAGTTCTGAAGGTAAGTGAATCAATGTATCATGATAAATCCTGACATTAGGAGCTTGAAGTTCATAGAATTGACTGATATTAATAGAAATGTTACATTATAGCATATGTTATAGTGTAAGTGATGTTTCCACCGTTACAATACAGAGTAATTCAGATAGCCAGATCACAAAAGCATTCACAGGCAGAGATTCAGAGTCAGTGTCAGGTTTAGATACAGATCCCTAGCCCATGACTACACCTAACAGAGAGAAAGCTGCTGGGTGGAGAAGATGGAGCACGGACAGTGAGATCCTATATCCTATCCTTTATCAGTCATCTGGAGGAATTTTGGCCAACTCTTCTTGAGGTTTGGGGGTATTTGTCTCCACACAGCTTTGTTGAGGTCCCGGCACAGCATTTCAATTGGGTTGAGGTCTGGACTGTGACTGGTCCATTACAACGCCACAATTCTTTTCTTTTCTGTCCAGCCATTCTGTTCTAGATTTGTTTGGATTCTTGTCCTATTGTGTGACCCAGTTTTAGCCAAGCTGTTGGATAGATGTCCTCACATTTTACTCTAGAATACTTTGCTATACAGAGTAGTTCATGGTTGATTCAATGACTGCAAGGTGACCAGGTCCTGTGGCTGCAAAATAAGCCCAACTCATCCCTCTCCATCATCATGCTTGACAATTAGTGTGAGGGATTTTTTTCTGACATACAGTATTGTTTGGTTTTTTTTGCCAATAGTGATGTTGTGCATTATGGCCAAACATCTAGACTGTGGTCTCCTCTGTATAAACGAGAAGTCTTGTGGTTTGTTCAGTTGCAATTTTGGAAACCTAAGTCGAACTACCATGTTCTTTTTTTAAAAAAAGAAGAGATTTTCTCCTGGCAAGTCTATGAAACAAGCCATACTTGTTCAGTCTTTTTACTGTTATGAAATTGAACATTTGATATGATAACTGAGGCCTGTAGGACCCTAGATGTATCTCTTGCCTATCTAAGATCACTGCTGATGTCTTTACTTATTGGCATTGTGTTACCAAACACCTGAATGCTCCAGACCAGCAAAGTGCCAAATCTTCTCCTTTTATAGAGGTGGTCACTCTTGCTGATGATGATTCACATGTATTTGGTTATCAGCACCTGGCTGCTACTTACCCTCTTAATTCCTGTGGAAGCAGGGAGGACATTCTTAATTTCCCACACACTTTTTTTTACATGTTGGCCTAGTTTTTATTAAATAAATAATTACATAGTGTCATTTGTCATGTGCTGCTGTTCAAGATTGTAGTTATCTATTTTAGATGTTCTAAGGAATATTTTTTTATTATGTCCTGGTATGTAATATCATAGAATATAAAGAAGATAAACTTTGTTTTTATTATGACATATATAATCATATATAAAATATGTATATAAACTTTACATATACACATTTTACACATTCATGTATATATTTTTACACATATACACTTTAAGCTTTATATATATATATATATATATATATATAATGACACATATACATTTTAAAGCATATATAAAATAGGCACACAAAGTATACACATTGCATACATAAACATATAGAAAATATGTACATGTACATATTACATACATACATACATACATATTGTTCATATACTCAGTAAGCATACATACAAACGTGGACAAAATTGTTGGTATCCCTCGTTTAATGAAAGAAAAACCCACAATGGTGTGATGATGAGATCCTCAATTTATGTATCTTTCTTGGAAGTGTGTTTTTACTTGCTCATGTCAGTCCTTCCCCCACTTGTTGGAATGTGGTGCTTAAGTGGGGTTACACCGCTGGACACTATGCCTCACTGGTTTTTATCCCTGGCTGGGGGGGAGGTGAAGGGTGGGGCTGAAGGGGGTCTGACACTGAGGTAGAGTGAGTTTTCTTTTGTTTTTGGTCTTTGTGTGGAAGCTGGAAGAGATACAGCTAAGAGACTTAGCTGAGGTATTATTCTATACTTTATTTCCATTTTTGTTTCTGTGCTGGATCATCGCCTTTTGCTTGTATGTTTATTCTTGATCGTATTAATATTGTATATTTCTGTATATGCTATTAATTCGTACCGACCCACTTGGGTTATTAAATATATAAAATTTATATCGCTCGTTTTGTTCTATCCTATGAACTCTGTCTGCTCACGGGTTGTGAGTGGAAGGTTAGAAGGGTTATCGCAGGTACGCCAAGAAGCTTGGCAAGGCGATATTCTTCACAGTGGTGGCAGCGTTGTGGGATCTTAGGATAACAATGTGTGGGTGTGGTATCACTCAGACACTGAGGATTGTGGCAATCCTATGGAACGAGTGCGGTATGAGATCAAGCTTAAAATACGGTGAAAGTTTGGTACAGTACTGTTTCCTCCCTTCTTCTTTTTTCTGTTCTATCTTTTATTTGGCAACGACTTCCAGTGGATGTCTCGGACTCTGAGAAGTGGAGCCAGGGGACGTCAGCAACTGACTGATACAAACGCTGAGCAGATGGCTGATATGGAAGGTGCTGCAGCTGGGCAGGACGAGGAGCAGAGTCCTGAGGGACTGGCACAAGAAAACATCACCATGCCAGACGGTTCAGCAGGTGCCCTGACCCCAGAGGTAACTGTGCCTGGAGGGACCAGTAGCCCCAGTTCTGTGGGGGTAACGGACTTATACTTGCAAATGTCCTTACAGCAGATAGACACCAGTGACTATAGCACCCGTTTGAAGGTGATTCACCAGTACCAAGCTGCTGCTGCTGCAGAGCGCCGGGCGGAGAGAGAAGCTGCAGAGTGTCGGGCTGAGAGAGAGTCTGAGCGAGAGGCCCATGAACGCCAGGCGGAGAGGGAGCATCAGCTTGAGCTAAAAAAGCTGGAACTTCCCCGGGAAGTGCAACCTTCTCCGGCACAAACTCCAGGAGCCCAAGCACTAAAGATCCGATCCGAGGACTTTCCAATCTTGGAAGATAACAGGGACTTGGACTCGTTCTTGTGGGGATTTGAGAGGGCATGCAAGCAGCATCATATTCCCCAGGCAGAATGGGCCCGTTACCTGCCTCCCCGGCTGAGGGGAAAAGGCCTGGATGTTTCCACGAGCTTACCAGAGGACGCGGACTATGAGACCATCAAAGCGGCGCTGATCCGGGAGATACCGGCTCACGCCGGAGGTGTACCGCAAAAAGTTCCGGAATATACAGCGGGGTCCCACAGAGAGCTATGCGGATGTTCTGCACCACTTAAAGGATACATTCTGGCAGTAGATCAAGGGACTTACTGTCATCACGTTTGAGGGACTTAGGGATCTTATGATAAAGGAACATTTTCTCCAGGTGTGCCATCTGGAGGTCCACCAGTTCGTGTGTGATCGGAAACCCAAGACAGCAGACAAGGCTGCAGAGATTGCTGACGACTACAAGGAAGCAAGGGGCCAAGAGAGGAGCCACACTGCAGAGACCCTCAAGCTGGAAGGAGGGGCAAAGCTGGAGTTCACCACAGCCTGCAGTCTCCAAGTGGGGTAAGACAAACTCTGTCCCGGGTGCCCCCTCTACTTCTCCTGTCCCAAGAACTCTGGACGCCCCAGGGACCACCTCTAAGTCCCAAGGAGAGGCCTGGCGGTGTCATGCCTGTAACCAGCCAGGACATTTCAAGGCGGAGTGCCCCAACCGCTCTAAGAACCCCCCTGTTTCCCCAGCCACGGCAGCTGGCTCATCTGTATACTTGGTGGGGAGGGAGAGGTTGCAATCCAATGCCAACCGTCAACAGGTCATTGTGGGGGATAAAGTGGTCATGGGATTTCGAGACACTGGGGCGGATGTTACTCTGGTGCAATCTGACTTGGTCCCTGCGGACAGTATTATCCCTGGAAAAACTCTGACCCTGAGGGGTATTGGACAAGAATGCTTAACTGTGCACATGACTTTCGTCCATTTGGACTGGGGTACGGGAAAAGGAATGCGTGATGTGGGGCTAATGTCTGATCTGCCTGCCAATGTACTATTGGGAACAGATTTGGGGCCCTTGGTGTCCCAATATGTGGTGGGAGTAGCCCCACCTCGCTGTGACAAAATGTCTGTACTGAAGGATGATTTTAATGTGATGTTGAAGCCTGTCACACAGACACAGGCAAAAGGAGGGGTCAGCAGTTTGTTTCCCCCTGCTGTGTGCCCAGCTAAAGTAACCAGTGAGGCATAGTGTCCAGCGGTGTAACCCCACTTAAGCACCACATTCCAACAATTGGGGGAAGGACTGACATGAGCAAGTAAAAACACACTTCCAAGAAATATACATAAATTGAGGGTCTCATCATCACAAATGGTCACAGAAATAACTTGAATCTGACAAAACTGGAATTTGCCAAACTACATGATGACAAGCCACAAAGCTTCTGGGAGAATGTCCTATGGACAGATGAGACAAAAATCGAAATTTTTGGCAAGGCACATCAGCTCTATGTTCACAGATGGAAAAATGAAGCATATCTTGAAAAGAACACTGTCCCTACTGTGAAACATGGAGGAGGCTCTGTTATGTTTTGGGGCTGCTTTGCTGCATCTGGCACAGGGTGTCTTGAATCTGTGCAGGGTACAATGAAATCTAAAGACTATCAAGGGATTCTAGACAGAAATGTGCTGCCCAGTGTCAGAAAGCTTGGTCTCAGTCGCAGGTCATGGATCTTGCAACAGGATAATGACCCAAACCACACAGCTAAAAACACCCAAGAATGGCTAAGAGAAAAACATTGGACTATTCTGAAGTGGCCTTCTATGAGCCCTGACCTAAATCCTATTGAGCATCTTTGGAAGGAGCTGAAACATGCCGTACAGATAAGGCACCCTTCAAACCTGAGACAACTAGAGCAGTTTGCTCATGAGAAGTTCCAAAATACCTGTTGAGAGGTGCAGAAGTCTCATTGACAGTTACAGGAATCGTTTGATTGCAGGGATTGCCTCAAAAGGTTGTGCAACAAAATATTAAGTTAAGGGAACCCTCATTTCTGTCCAGGCCTGTTTCATGAGTTTTCTTTTTTAAAAAATTCTGTTGAAGCCTGGTTGGAAAGCAATGTCTGACTTTCATTTGTTCATTTTCATAGAATTTTTATATATTATTACTTTTGTCAGATTCAAGTTATTTCTGTGACCATTGTGGGTTTTTCTTTAATTAAACGAGGGATACCAAAAATTTTGCCCACGTGTGTATGTGTCTTTTCTTATCTGTCCACTTAGTGAGACATGCCAATATATGTCTGCTAAAAAGTTAAGCAGGTTTTCTAAAAACAACATGATTTTGGGATACATTATCACAGGGTGATGAGCTATCCTAATTTTGCTGACAGATATACCAAAGTAACAATGTACTTAATGTGATACCTACACTGTGGCACATAATGTTAACTTTTTGATGGATTTCAATGATTAATTTTGTTTTCTGTGATAATCTATTATGTTGCAGAAGTGTAATGCTAAACTTTACTACAGCTGTAGGTGCAGCCACCAAGTAAAGAGAAAACTGAAGCCTGCCAAGGATTTTGTTAGCATGTTGTGAGTTTGTGTTAAAAGAAAAAAAAAACGTTTTTTTTCGATGTTAGCCAACGAAAGTCATTTCATTACTATAAGGTATGTTAAATGCAGCAGTGCTATTTTGTTGTCTATTATTTCTCTTATTTAACCTTTTCAGGACCCAGCCTAAAAGTGCCTTCGTGACCAGGCCTCATTTTTCAAATCTGACATGTGTCATTTATGTGGCAATAACTTTGAGATGATTTAACTTACATAAGTGATTTTGAGACAGTTTTTTTCGTGACACATTGTACTTCATGTTAGTGGTAAATATTGATCAATATTTTTATATTTACTTATAAAAAAATAGGAAATTTGATGGAAATTTGGAAAAAAAAAATCGCAATTTTCAAAATGTGAAATGCTCTGCTCTTCAAACAGATAATCATATCACACAAATACATTAATAAATATGAAATACCATATCTCTGCTTTATATCAGCATCATCTTTTAATCGTCCTTTCATTTATTTTGGATGTTAGAAGGCTTACAAGTGTAACAGCGATTTTCCAGATTTACAAGAAAATTTCCCAAACTAATTTTTTAGGGACCACTTCAGTTGTGAAGGGGATTATAAAGGCCTATATATTAGAAACCCCCCATAAATCACCCCATTTTAAAAACTACACCCCTCAAATAATTCAAAACAGCATTTGGGAAGTTTGTTTACCCTTTAAGCATTTCACAGAAATTAAAACAATATGGAGGTGAAATTTAGACATTTCATTTTTTTTTCAGTAACATATTCATTTAGCCCTAAAATTAACACATTCACAAAGTGTTAAAGGACAAATACATCTCACAGTTTGTTATACAATTTCTCCCGAGCACAGAAATACCCCACATGTGGGTGTAAACTGATGTTTGGGCACATGGCAGCGCACGGAACGGAAGGAGCGACAATGGGCGTTTGAACAGCAGATTTTGCTGGAATAGTTTTCGGTGCCATGTCCCATTTGTAGAGTCCCTAAAACACCAGTACAAAGGAAACCCCCCAAAAGTGACCCCATTTTGGAAACTACACCCTTCACAGAATTTATCATGGGGTATAGTGAGCATTTTGATCCAACAGCCTTTTCACAGATTTTATTAACATTGGGATGTGTAAATGAAAAATTACTATAATGTCACTTTTTCTCCAAATTTTTCATTTTCACAAGGAGTTAAAGGAGAAAAAGTACCCTACAGTTTGTTAAACAATTGCTCATGAACGTGGCAATACCCCGTATGTGGTCGTAATCTGCTGTATGGGTACATGGGGGGCTTGGAATGGAAAGAGCACTATTTGGCTTTTGGAGGGCAGATTTTGCTGGAATAGTTTTCAGGTGCCATGTCACATTTGCAGAGCCCCTAAAGTACCAGTACAATGGAAACCTTAAAAAGTAACCCCATTTTGGAAACTACACCCCTCACAGAACCTATCAAGGGATATAATGAGCAGTTTGACCCTACAGTTGTTTCACAGATTTTATTAAAATTGGGACATGAAAATGAAAAATTACTTTTTTTCCAATAAACCGTCAATTTAGTCCAAAAATTTTTATTTTTACAATAGGATAAAGGAGAAAAAGCTCCCCAAGGCTTGTTGCACAATTTCTCTTGGATACGGCAATACCCCATATGTGGTTGTAATCTGCTGTATGTGTACATGGTGGGGCTTGGAATGGAGAGAGTGCTATGTGATTTTTGGAAGGCAGATTTTGCTGGAATAGTTTTCAGGTGCCGTGTTGCATTTGCAGAGCCCCTAAAGTAACAATACAATGGAAACACCCAAAAAGTGACTCCATTTTAGAATCTACACCCCTCAAGGAATTTATCAAGGGGTATTATCATTTTAAGCCTAAGAGTGCTTCCTGAAAATGAATGTACAAAGTGAACATTTTAATTTTTAAAGAAATATGCCATGTCAGTGCCCAATACGTTGCACCCACTTTGTGTCATTAGAGACACACACTCCTAAAACTATTAATTGGGCTATCCCAGGTAGAAAGAAGTTGTATATGTAGGTGTAAACTGCTGCTTGTGCACACAGCAGGGCTCAGAAGAGATGGAGCACTGTGCTTTTTAGCTTTTGGTGTACAGATTTGGAGGGACTTTCTGGACGCCATGTTGTTCTTGCAGAGACCTGGAGGTGCCAGTAAATTGGAATTCCCCAAGAAGTGACCCCATTTTGTAGGGGCAATTTTAGAGTCTCTATAAATGTGACATGGCATCCAAAAATCAACAATCTAAATCAGCAGTCCAAAAGCACTTCTTATCTGCACCCTCCTGTGTGCCCTAGTGGCAGTTTATGCTCCACATGTATGACACTGGGGTACCCAGGATAACGTACTTAATGTAATATGTGGGTATAAACTGCTGTTTGGGCACAGAAGGGAAGGAGCGCTATTTTGGTTTTTGGAGCACAGTTTGGTTTTTCGATGTCATGCCACTTTTGCAGAGCCCCTGAATTGACAGTAAAGTAGAACCCGCAGACATGTGACTCCATTTAGGAAACTACACCCCTGAAGGGATTTATCAAGTGGTGTAGCGAGCATTTTTAAACTTTGAGTGTTGCATTAATTTCATTTCCAGAAAGGAATGCGCAGCTGATAATGAAAAGTGAAAATCGCAATTTTTCCATAGATACGCCATTTCAGTGCCTGATATGTTGTGCCCAACTTGTGTCACACACTCCATAAACTGTTAAGCGGGTATCCCGGGCACAACAGCATTTGGAGCATTCATCTCTGAGACAAGTCGGGCACAACATAATATGCACTGAAATGACATATTCCTGGAAAAAGTGTAATTTTCATCTTCCACCATCATCTGCGTATTAATTTATCGAAAATTAATTAAGGCAACACTTGGGGGTTAAAAATGCTCACTGTGCCGCTGGATAAATTCCTTCAGGGGTGTAGATTCCAAAATGGGGTGACATATCAGAGGATTCCACTGTACTGGCATTTCAGAGCTCTGCAAAAGTGTCATGGTGTCCAAAAACCAAACCGTCTAAGTGTGTGCTCCAAAAACCAAAATAGCACTCCTTCCCTTCTGTGCCCGGCTGTGCCCAAACAGCCGTTTATACCCACATATGACATTAAGTACGTTATCCTGGATACGAGCAGTGTCATACATGTGGGCATAAACTGCAGTTTGGGCACACAGCAGGGCACAGAAGGGAAGGAGCGCTATGTGACTTTTGGAGCGCAGATTTAGATGTTTGGTATCTGGACACCATGTCATGTTTGCAGAGCCTCTAAGGTACCAGAAAAGTGTGATCCCCTAGGGAATGACCCCATTTTGAAAACTGCACCCCTCAAAGAATTTATCAAGGGGTGTAGTGGGCATTAGTATCCCAGACGTGACTGCACAGCAGATGAAGCGTGAATATGTAAGCTGTGCGGAGTTCATTGGGAATACCAAATTTACTACTACTATATCCCCAGTAGCTCGTACGACCCCACTCTGGGGGTCAC
This sequence comes from Leptodactylus fallax, assembly GCA_947044405.1. Taxonomy (NCBI): domain Eukaryota; kingdom Metazoa; phylum Chordata; class Amphibia; order Anura; family Leptodactylidae; genus Leptodactylus; species Leptodactylus fallax. The sequence goes on from CAMRHE010000777.1 coordinate 249,096, forward strand.
TTCTGGTTTATTATCCCTCGTAAGCTCTAAATCTGGTTTTCCCCCTGATATACGCTCTCACAGCTTATACATTCCCTTCCTGCCGCAGCCAGTTGTGTTCTAATGATTTGGTGATTTTGGGGGGTTTTGTCTTCACATTGTACAAGCTATATATATATATTTATATTATTTTTTTTTCTGGTGATGTAGCCATATGAGGGCTTGTTGTTTGTAGTATGAGATGTATTTTGTAATAACATTTTTGGGTGCCTATAACTTATTGACTAACTTTTATTAACTCTTTCTTGGTGGATTAAAAAAAATCCACTTCAATTGTGGCATTGTGTTTTACCTTTTAATTTTTTTTCCACACAGCATACAACATAAGTAACCTGTGACTTTTATTCTGCGGGTCGGTACGATTACAGCGATACCTCATTTATATTGTTTTTTATGCATTACTAGTTTTGCAGAACAAAAATCCATTTGGGGAAGGAAATCAATTATCTTTGCATCGCCATATTCTGAGATGTGTAACATTTTTATTTTTCGGTTGACAGAGTTAGTTGAGGGCTTATTTTTTGCGGGAGAACCTGTTCTTTTTATTGGTACTGTTTTGGGGTACATGTGACTTTTCGATCACTTTTTATAGAATATTTTGTAGGGTGAGATGGTGAAAAATCATTACTTACGGCGGATTTTTTTCCTTTTTTTTTTCCGACATTCACCGTGTAGGTTAAATAATGTTTCAGTTTTATTGTACAGATTGTTACGGACGTGGAGATACCAAATATGTATTGTTTTTTATTAATTTTTAGGTTTCTGTTTTATATAACTCATTTGATATACGAAAACAGAATTTTGGGGCTTTATTCATTTATTTATTTTACACACTTTATTACATTTTTTTGCACTTTTTTTTTTTTTTTTTTTTTTTTACATTTCTTTATTTGTCCTATAAGCACACCTGAACCAGGGATCGCTGGTTCAGTATTATAGACTGTAATACACGTGTATTGCAGTCTATAGAGAAGTCAGCCTATGCGGCTGACTTCCCTGCATCTGGGCAGATCAACCAGGTACTGGGGGCACCGAGCAGCCTGGGGTCACTGGGGGAGGACATTTGGCATCGTGGAACCCCGATGCCGCGGTCATGTTTGACCGATGCATCCAAGGGTTTAAAACCTCCGATCAGAGCACAGCTCCGATCGTAGGATATGGAGCAGGGTGGTAGCTGTCAGATACAGCTGTCTGGAAAAAGCACCCTTCAAACCTGAGACAACTGGAGCAGTTTGCTCATGAGGAATGGCCAAAATACCTGTTGAGAGGTACAGAAGTCTCATTGACAGCTACAGGAATCGTTTGATTGCAGTGATTGCCTCAAAAGGTTGTGCAACAAAATATTAAGTTAAGGGAACCATCATTTCTGTCCAGGCCTGTTTCATGAGTTTTCTTTTTTTACAAATTCTGTTGAAGCCTGGTTGAAAAGCAATGTCTGACTTTCATTTGTTCATTTTCATAGAATTTTTATATATTATTACTTTTGTCAGATTCAAGTTATTTCTGTGACCATTGTGGGTTTTTCATCCATTAAACGAGGGGTACCAACAATTTTGTCCACATGTGCATATGACTTCTTAGCATAACATAGCTTTAACTTGCACTTGTGGATTGCACAGCAAACTGTGTACCCAGACAGTTTAACCCCTTAAAATAGTACAAACAGTCTTGGACTTTTTGCCTTCCACATACAGTACTTCATATGTTTGTGATGTCTTGTGTAGGAGCATCATCAGCCCTGGATCTCGTTCCGGCACCAGCGATCCTCCCCAAAGTGACAGCGTCCATGCATCGCTAGGAAAATGGCAACTTGTCAGCTGTGACCCACAATCAGTGTAATACAGCAAAGACCCGGAGGCCTGAGCTGCCACCATATTTAAACACCCAACGGCGGATGTCAGGAAGGGGTTAAACAATGTCATCTTTCCCGTTATAGCTAACAAATTACTGTAAGACTTAAGACCAGGATCTTTTACAAGAAGACATTTAGTGAAAGCTTCTACATACATACACTTCTACATTCTGTTTTTCTTGCTGCCTGAGGTGAAAATTGAAATGGTGTCCCCTCCAGTAACTTGGGCTCAGCATCATATCTGCCATGAATGTAGGTGAGCATGTAACTTCAGGTGACAGACTGAAGAGTACCTGAGGGGACAGCACTGATTTTGGAGCAGATAAACATAGACAAAACATAGAGTGGTTTGAAGGAGATGGTGTGCACAGCCAGGAAAGTATCTGTGCATTTTGGCCATTCTTATATGGATAAGAATGCCATCCTGGACTTGCAACAAAAGAACAGTCTGCTTTTGCACCACTTAATTTGCAAAAATGAACACCAAAATAATGGTTAGCAGGGTCTTCATTTCACTTTTAGATGTGGGCTTCCATTATGACCTGTTATATGTCTGGAGAGAAAATCAAGACAAAATTTAATCTTACATAGATAATGTGGTATGAGTAAAGATAAATGTCCAATGCACTGCCATGTCCCACATTATGGTAGCTTCACTAATATTAACCACCATCTCAAGTACATGCTTGTGCCCGGGATACCTGCTTAACAGTTTTTGGAGTGTGTGTCTCTGTTGACACAAGCTGGGCACAACATATTGGACACTGAAATGGTGAATCTCTGGAAAAATTGCAATTTTCACTTTTCATTATCAGCTACACATTCAATTCTGGAAATTAAATTAATGAAACGATCAAGGGTTAAAAATACTCGTTATGCCATTCCACTTTACTGGCAATTCAGGGGCTCTGCAAAAGTGGCATGGTGTCCAAAAACCAAGCTGCTCCAAAAACCACAATATTCCCGGCTGTCCCTGGCTGTGCCCAAACAGCAGTTTATACCCACATATGACATTAAGTACGTTGTCCTGGGTACACCAGTGTCATACATGTGGGCACACAGCAGGGCGCAGATGTGAAGGAGCGCTATGTGCTTATGGAGAGTAGATTTAGATTGTTGGTTTTTGGACGCCATATCACATTTGCAGAGGGGGTCACTATTTGGGAAATTACAATTTACTGGCACTTCCGGGGCTCTGCAAAAACAACATGGCGTCCAGAAAGTCCCTCTAAATCTGTACTCCAAAAGCTAAAAGCACCTTGCTCCTTCCCTTTTGAGCCCTGCTGTGTGCCCAAGCAGCAGTTTACACCCACTTATAGAACTTTTTCGTACCCATGATAGCCCACTTAATAGTTTTAGGAGTGCATGTCTCTGATGAATCAAAGTGGGCACAGCATAATGGGCACTGAAATGGCATATTTATATAAAAATTTAAATTTTCACTTTGTACATTAATTTTTGGATAACACTCTTGGGCTCAAAATCATAATACCACTTGACAAATTCCTTAAGGTGTGTAGTTTCCAAATGGGGTCACTTTTGAGGGGTTTCCATTGTACTGGTACTTTAAGGGCTCTGCAAATGGGACATAGCACCTGAAAACTATCCCAGCAAAATCTGCCCTCCAAAAGCGAAATAGCGCTCTTTCCATTCTGAGCCCCGCCATGTACCCATACAGCAGATTACGACCACATATGGGGTATTGCCGTGTTCAGGAGCAATTGTTTACAAACTGTGGGGAGCTTTTTCTCCTTTAACCCCTTGTGAAAATGAAAACTTTGACGATAAAGTGACGTTTTAGTAATTTTTCATTTGCACATCACAATGTTAATAATATCTATGAATCTGTGGGGTCAAAATTCTCACTCTACCCCTTGATAAATTCTATCAGGGGTGTAGTTTCTAAAAAGGGGTCACTTTTGAGAGGTTTCCATTGTATTGGTACTCTAGACTGAGACATGGCACCAAAAACAATTCCAGCAAAATCTGCTTTTCATACACCCAGTGTCGCTTCTTCCCTTTTCCTCACTGCTGTGTGCCCAAACATCAGTTTACACCCACATGTGGGGTATGTCAGTGATCGGGAGAAATTGCGTAACAAACTATGAGATGCATTTTCTCCTTAAGCTCTTTGTGAATGTGTTAATTTCAGGGCTAAATGAGTGTATTATTGAAAAAAAAATTATATGTCTAAATTTCACCTCCATATTGTTTGAATTTCTCTCCTGTCAAATGCTTAAAGGGTTAACAAACTCCCAAATGCTGTTTTGAATTACTTGAGAGGTGCAGTTTTGAAAATGGGGTGATTTATGGGGGTTTCTAATATATAGGCCTTCAGAACTGAAGTGGTCCCTAAAAATTAGTTTGGAAAATTTTCTTGTTAACCACTTCAGTACCGGGAAAATTTCTGGTCCAGGACCAGACACATTTTTGTTTTTTTTTGTATGTGCGGTTTTGAGGGCTGTAACATTTTTATACTTTGGGTTATTCAACTAATTTCTGCATCTTTTTTCGTGACACATAGGGCTTTATTTTTATGTTGTTTTTATTTTTGCTTGTGTATTTTTTTTTTTTTTTTTATATCCGGGAAAATATAAACAAAGGAGGATGGAAAACGTGTCTGTTTTTTCACTTTTCATTTTTTTTTTTATTTACAAAAAAACTTTATAAAATAGTTTTTACTCTCAGTTATGGTAAATTTTATTTTGTATGGTGTCATTGGGGGTGGGGCAATAAAGTTTAATAAGGGCATTTTATTGGCTTATCATTTTATTTATTTTTTAATTATTTTATTTACTTTTTTTAACTTTTCTATTATTTTTTTTTATTTTTTGTTTTAGATTGTGTCCCCATAAGGTCGTAATAGACCTGTGGGAACATCTGATCAATTTTTTTTTTTTTTTTTGTTGGGGGGGATGATTTCCCCTGTAAATGGGGCTGGTACATTTAGCCCAGTTGCAGGAGGAATACAGCCTCCTGCATGTTACTATATAGCTTATAGAGCTGATCTGGGTCCTGTAGGACCCAGCAGCTCTTACAGATGCTGATCCCGTGGATCACGTGATCGCTGGGTCAGAGGGGAGCTGCAACATGGCAGCACCCATAGCGGTGTATACACAGCAATCGGGAGGCAGGGAAGGTAATAAACCTTCCCTGTCTTCTCTCTGGGAGCTCTGGCTGAAGTTACAGCCGGCTCCCCGTTTCTGCTTGGACGTACCGGTAAGTCCTTGCAGAACTAGACAACCACCTTCCGGATGTAAAAACCCAATGGGCGGTCCGGAAGTGGTAAATCTGGAAAGTCGCTGTTACACTTGTAAGCCTTCTAACATCCAAAATAAATTAAAGGACGATATAAAGATGATGCCAATATAAAGCAGAGATATGGTAGATAATATTTATGAATTTATTTGGGTGGTATGACTATCTGTCTGACAAGCAGAGCATTTCACATTTTCTATATATTTTTTTTTATAAATAAATACCAAAATATTGATCAGTGTTTACCACTAACATGAAGTACAATGTGTCATGGAAAACAATCTCAAAATCACTTGTGTAAGTTAAAGCATTTCAAAGTTATTGCCATATAAAGGGACACATGTCCGTTTTGAAAAATGCGGCCTGGTTCTAGGCTGTGTCCTTTAGGCTTCTACCCTATTGTTTCTATTCCTTTAACTATTCTATTTGTGTCAATCTGTAGCAGCTCATTGGGGACAGGGGATGAACTGCAGCCTTTTACAGTTCCATGCACCACCACTACAGTGTACAGACAGGAAGCTGTATATAGTGTATGGAGATCTGTACACGTTAGTAGTGCTATAGTTCTGGGGAAGTGTAACTCTGCTCCCATTCACTTGAATAGGAACAGGGCTGTTTCTGACCATAAACCTTGTTTATACCTTCTGGAGGGAAAAACAGCTGATCGGCGTGGGGTTTGGGTGTTAGAACCCTCATTGATCCTGTAGATAGGTCATTAGTATCCATTTCAGTTAGGTCTTGAACAACCCATTTAATGTCCTTCAGACAGGGATAGGATTTCAAAAAGTAGCAATAGCTTCTTGTGTTTACAGTGCACAATAAAGTTGGGTTTGTGGACAATTGTCCCTGCTCTGGTACATAAGATTATTAAATGCTGTAAATATCTCTAAAATATTTTCTGAGACTTTGTATCATTTTCTTTCTATTGTGTCAAAGTTGAAATCTTATACATTTTGTAAGCTTTGCCCCTTCCCCTCCAGGCTTTCCAGCCTCCTCGGTGACATCATCAGCCCCAGCAGACCTCTGGAGAGGTGCGAGAAGGTGAGTGTGACTTACTGTGACCCCCGAGTATAGTAATAGCACTTCCTGCTAAGCTCAATAAGAAACTGATGAAAAAAACGCAAATACTCACTAAACTTATCTAGTGGGGTTTGTTCAAGAACTGTTGTGAATTTATTCGAAAAACTAGGTTTCAGTCCTAGGAGTGTTGGACCTTTCTCATGCAAGACTTTAGTGCAAATTGCAAACTTCTATAGTGAAATGTCTCACGGTGCATAATAAATTGGTAATTACATCAATTAAGATACAAATATCAAATAGAATCAAAACATCAACATATATATATATATATATATATATATATATATATATATATATACATATAAAATATTAAAGTGCAACAAATACTGCTTATAAGTGCAAAAAATAATCAAAAAGATCCATGTTTTAATGTATTTAAAGTAGTGTTTTTATCTAATTGCTTATTAAAAAGACACATACATCAGATCGGACTCCTCATGTGACATCTAATCCCATCTAAAGGGAATAAAACTTACCCCCAATTCATATTCTTCATAAACCTGCCAAACAGCTTCTATATGAGGAAATCAAGTGAAAAACCGGAACTAAGTCCCAACAGTAACTGTCAAAGAAGACCATTGCGATCCAAAAAGATATATTCACATTCATTCAGTGCATGGTCAATATCCTCAATATTTACTGAGGAACACAGTTCACTCTTCATTATATAGATAGAAATGGCCCTGATTACAAAAGTGTAGCGATAAACGGCTACAAAGTGACATCCTAATATGTTACAGGGGAAAAATATTTCTAACTGTAACTCATCTAAGGTATAGACAGGAGAGAGCTAAAAAAAAAATATTACATTATAACAATAAGCAACATAATCAATCAAGATGCAAAAGGAGGCATCAAAAATGCAACTCAAAAAAATGCATCAATGTGAAGGACCAAAAAAAAAATAAATCTGGGGGGTGTATTAGGTGACAAATAAATGACGATGCACCATATCCAACACTCCCAATATAAGGTGAGTAATTGGCATATACAGTGGGGGAAAAAAAGTATTTAGTCAGCCACCAATTGTGCAAGTTCTCCCACTTAAAAAGATGAGGCCGGCCTGTAATTGTCATCATAGGTAGACCTCAACTATGGGCTATGGGCCGCAGAAAGGGAAGTGGATGCCGCTGTGAGCGGCCGCGGGGATCGGTAAGTGAGGCCGCGGGCCGCAAATACTACTATTATTATACTCCGGGGTCTATTCAGACCCCGGAGTATAATAATCGGAGGCCTAGGGTTGGTGAGGGAACATAAAAACCAATGTTACTCATCTCCTGCGATCCGATGTAACTGCGAGCAGGCTTGAGGCCTGTGGTGACGTCATCAGGTCGCGTCGCCGGCCTGATCACGTGACGTGTGTGCGCAATTAAACAGGGCCGAAAGCTGCAAGGAGTGCACCGGTGTCCAGGATAGGTAAGTAACTCTGATTTTTATGTTTGTATTCTCCCCTGGGTCTCCAATCATTATACTCTGGGGTCTGAAAAGACCCCAGAGTAAAAAAAAAGTTCATGGGTGGTCCACTATGGGGCAAATACCCTGTGCAGGGACCACTGTAGAGCATAACCCACCCTGTGCAGGGGCCATTCTGGAGCATAATACAAGTGCAGGGGCCACTATAGATCATAATACCGAGTGCAGGGGCCACTATAGAGCATAATACAAGTGCAGGGGCCACATAGAGCATAATACAAGTGCAGGGGCCACTATGGAGCATAATACCAGTGCAAGGGCCACTATGGAGCATAATACCAGTGCAAGGGCCACTATGGAGGATAATACCAGTGCAGGGGCCACTATGGAGCATAATACCGTGTGCTGGGGCCACATAGAGCATAATACCAGTGCAAGGGCCACTATGGAGGATAATACCAGTGCAGGGGCCACATGGAGCATAATACCAGTGCAGGGGCCACTATGGAGCATAATACCAGTGCAAGGGCCACTATAGAGCATAATACCAGTGCAGGGGCCACTATGGAGCATAATACCAGTGCAGGGGCCACTATGGAGCATAATACCGTGTGCAGGGGCCAATATGGAGCATAATACCGTGTGCAGTGGCCAATGCGGGGCATAATACCATGAGCAGGCGCCACTATGGAGCATAATACCGTGTGCAGGGGCCGCCGCGGGCCATAACACTGTGTAATACGTGTGCAGGGGCTGCTGTGGAACTTTATAGTGTGTGTAAATGGGGCGCTATAAACATGGGTTATGGCACCTGTTTATATTATACGCTGTCTGTTTATAATGACCGTGTGATGTAATTGTAGCCTTGTCACATAGACGTGTACAGGACGAGGCTGTAGTTACATTACATGGCCGCTATGAGATGAATGACACTATGTAAACAGAGAAGCGGTCACGGTGCTTACACAGGTACCATTCAAACAGCTGATCAGTGGGGGTCCTGGATTTTTGAACCCCACTGATTAGTTTATTAATGACCTGGAAAACCTTTAATTAGTTAACACCTGGGGTATTATTAATAAGGGGCACTATTTATACAGGGTACACACGGACATTATTAATATAAAGATGCACTTGGGGGTATTATTCATATGGGGGGTTATATCATATATTATATAATTGGGGGTAGCAGCAGGATGGGGGCTTTGTGTAGGTGAGGACAATGTGGGTTGGATGCCTGGAAAAGTGAGGAGCCAAAGATGTCTGTGCTGCAAACTTTACAGAGACAAGTCACAGCTGGAAGAAGTGGCATGGCGGTCCGGAGGGAAGAGAAGGGAAATGTGAAGGATTAGTCAGAGACGTCACCCGTAAGTCACAGAATGTTACTGCCCTGTATTCACCTAAATGATAGAGGATAAATACCTGAGTGATGGGGGTCTGTCTGCTGAGTCCCTCACTGAGCCTGAGAATGGGTTCCCCCACTGGGTGGGAATTCAGACTGACCGCAGCCAATATAAGGGGGCACGGGGATGGACGAACCCTCGGGCTCCATTCACTCAATGGGAGTGCCAAAGATACCCGAAGTCCAGTACCAGCTATCGCGGGGCTCCTATTATAGAGAATGGGGGCCACGGGGCCGCCACCACCAAGCAGAAGATGTGGGAAGTTACTCATTGTTAATGCCGTGTTGTTGATCTGATACTGAAGATACAGGAAGAAGATTTATAAACTGTTTTTCTTTGTGTATTGTGTATATTGTGCGACGATAACAGTGTGTTAAACTAGTAGCATGGAAACTCAGTTTTGTTTTTTTTGTTTTTTTTTTTTGGGGGGGGGGCGTCTTTCTATAGTCCGCCTCAGGCAGCAAAGAGGCTAGGTTCACCACTGGGTCTACCTATGATGTCAATTACAGGCCGGCCTCATCTTTTTAAGTGGGAGAACTTGCACAATTGGTGGCTGACTAAATACTATTTTTCCCCACTGTAAGGGTTGTGTAACCTACTTATTTTTACTTTCAACATTGACTGAGTGCAGTCTATTCATTGTATTTAGATAGATAGATAGATAGATAGAAAAAAAAAAAAAAAAAAAAAAAAAAAAAAAAAAAAAAGTAGGTAGATATGAGATAAATAGATATAGATAGATAGATAGATAGATAGATGAGATAGATAGACAGATAAGTAGATAGATAGATAGATGATAGATAGATAGATAGTAGATAGATATGAGATAGATAGATATGAGATAGATAGATACATGAGATTAGATAGATAGATAGATAGATAGATAGATAGATAGATAGATAAATATTAAATTACATAATAATACATTTATTTGATTTATCTGTTATTATTTTTATTCATTTTTAGGTACAAAAGTCGGAATGAATCCTACAGATAACCGGACCTTATATAACCGGACCTCAGATGACATTGATGACATGAAGTATGTTTCTATTCCTCCTTCTTGTATATTTTCCTTGTGCAGTTACTCCTTTTTGTCTATTATTTGCATAGATTCTGGCCTCTATTATATAATGGTTGGGCTCTGTTCACATCTACACCGGAGCCTCCATCTTAGATTTTAGCAAATTTGAAGGGAAAAAAAATATCTCAGCGCTCTAGTCCTATTTCCCTATCAATATTATGTGAACCTTCACAGAACCCAACACTCCTCATTGTAAGTCAGGGGATTGGTGTAATGCTTCATGTCTCCTGTGGGAGCGCTGCAGGGAGATTTAATGCATTATAGTGTATATGAAGCAAACATACATAGTGGAATAACATTGTCATATACTTTGTATTTCAATTTATTTATATTTTTAAGATTTCTTCTTGAAGTGAATGGAATGATTATTGTTTATATCCAGACAATGAGAGACTTCTCCCAGCTGACACTATGTTCATACCTGTCTTCCTGTCCAGATCTTCTGGGCACGAAACCTCACTTCCTTCAGGGAAGCCAGCTCCTTCTTCTCTTGGCCTCTGCCTGTGTCTGTGCAATAGAGCCAGAGTTCCATCAGAGGAGAGAAGGAGCCAGCCTCCCACACCTGCGCAATAGAGCCAGAGTGACGGCATGCCAACACTCAGGCTCTATTGCGCAGGTGCTGGCAGAAATCAAGAGAAGAAAGAGCCGGTGGCACAGAAGAAAGTGATCTCCAGGACAGGAAGACAGGTAGTTATGATGGGGTGGGGGGTGGAATGAGTTAGTTAGGAAGGGTTAGTAGTGGGCGGGCTAGCTAGGGAAGCATGGAGGGGGGTGTGAGAGAGGGAGTGAGTGAGAGTGGGATTTGGAATCTGAGTGAAGAGCAATGCATCATGGTAGTCAGGGTCGGCCTGGCCCACCGGGGAAATGGTGAATCCCCTGGTGGGCCCCGACTATTAGTCCTCATTTTGCCAATGCAGTGCATTTGCATTGGCAAAATGAGGAATAATAGCATACCTCCCAACCGTCCCGGATTTGGCGGGACAGTCTGGGTCCTGTCCCGCGGTCCCAGTCGGCGGGAGGTATATCCCGAATTCATCTCATCTGTGTCCAGAGAGGACGCAGATGAGTTGAATACACAGATGAAGCAGGAGCGGACAGCCTTTCCTTCATCACTGTACTACTGTGAACCAGCCCTGGGAGCTGTAGGCGCGATATGATGACGTAACTCACATCCCGCCTGTAGTCCCTCAACTGTCCGGAGAGGCAGACCGCAGACAGAGCAGCAGGGATGCGATGAGAGGTAAATATCTGTGTTTTATTATGTTAAACTGTGGGGGCAAATGGAGGGGGAATATTAAACTGGGGGCAGATGAAAAGGGGGCATTAAACTGGTAGCAGATGAAAAGGGGGTATTAAACTGGGGGCAGATGGAGGGGGGCATTAAACTGGTGGCAGATGAAAAGGGGGCATTAAACTGGGGGCAGATGGAGGTGGCATTAAACTGGGGACAGATGAAGGGGGGCATTAAACTGGGGGCAGATGGAGGGGGCATTAAACTGGGGGCAGATGGAGAGGGCATTAAACTGGGGACAGATGGAGGGGGGCAGATAGAGCATGACATTAAACTGGGGGCAAGTTGAAAGGGGACATTAAACTGGGGGCAGAATTCAGGTAGGAGACAGTGAAACATAAAAAAAAAAAAAACATACCTGTCCCCAGTGTCTGCCACCACTGCCCGATCCAACGCAAACTGCGGCTTTGCCAGTAGAAGCCCCTTTGCCACACATGACTGCTGAGGCCAATCTGTGACCACAGGAAAGGAACTGATGATGTCACTTACATACATCACTGGTTCCTTTCTTGTGGACATTGATTGGCCTCAGCAGTCAGGTGCAGCGCAGAAATTCTGCCGGCAAAGGAACAGCACATGATGGACCGTACAGAGGCGGCAGACACTGATGTCAGGTGAGTATTATTATTTTTTTTTCTTTTTTAAATGTTTCACCTCCCTCGGTATCCTCTCTGAAATTCCTGGACAACCCCTTTAAAGAGGTTGTCCAGGCTAAACATAAATTTCTAATTAGGCCAGGGGAGGTGAAAAAAACAAAAAATATACTCACCTGTCCCGGTGCTCTGGTGTCATCCCAGGGTGGTCCAGTCCTGTAGCTCGGCTGCTTTCTTGCTGTGGAATTTGTCGCCGGCTGTGACGTTCCCTCAGCGGTCATGTGCGGCGGGTACAACAGGACCGGACCATGCAGGGAGGCACCGGAGCATCGGGGACAGGTAAGTATGTTTTTTTTTTTTGTTTTATTTACACTACCCCCGGCCAATTTAAAAAATAATATTTGAGTCCTTTTTTGCCTGGACAACCCCTTTAAGGGGATATGCAGGAGTAATATTATTATTAGGGGGGAACACAAAGGGCATTATTAATTGATGGGCACTCTTAATTTAAAGGTTTAAACTTTTAATGCAGATAGCAGGGGAGGGTTATAATGAATCTTCCCCTCCTTACCTGAGCTGGGTTGGCTGTCACGTTGTGTGTATACAGAGCAGCTGCAGCAGTGATGTCATCAAGACCATGGGCAGCCAAACACTGTATACTGCTGTACTGCTGAGCACAGGGATTGGCTGTAGCGGTCCTGTTAACTTGATGTCACAGAGCAGTGAAGGTGACAGGCGGACCAGCACAGGAACAGAGGGGAGGATACAGGTAATTGATAGCGCATTTTTATTTTATAACTCTCCCCTGCTGCAGACATTAAAATGTCTGATCCTGGACAACCTCTAAGACAGCATACAGGCGGTATTATTAACCAATGGGGCGCACAGCGGCTTTCATTTAAAGATACATACAGGGGTATTATTCATTTATAGGGGATTTTTATATTATATATTGTATAATTGGGGTAGCAGCAGGATGGGGGCTTTGTGCAGGTGAGGACAATGTGGGTTAGGTGTCTGGAAAAGTGAGGAGCCAAAGATGTCTGTGCTGCAAACTTTACAGAGACAAGTCACAGCAGGAAGAAGTGGTCATGGCGGTCCAAAGGGAAGAGAAGGGAAATGTGAAGGATTAGTCAGAGATGTCACCGGTAAGTCACTACATGTAACTGCTGTGTATTCACCTAAATAGTCTGCACAGCCCTGTGTAGAGCCAGTATATACTACTACTACTGTATAGTAATAATATTGGTATAACTTGGGTTGGGGGCTCACTTGGACATGTTTGCGTCCCCTGTGCCGAACCCCTAGCTACGCCTCTGGTTGGAACCAATACAGTTGCATCTTGTTGCTGCAAGCGTTACTGACGTACTGACGCTGTGCGCTGCGGCAGGTTTCTGCATAGGAGCCCAGACCAGCATCAAAGTTAAGTACAACTTAACCACGCAAACAAAAAAACAATATTTCCCCATATTTTGCCCCCCAAATCTTTCAATTTCACTGACCACTCTGATAACTACAACCCCCAGCAGCTCCAGATGCTCTGGGTCTGTTGAGAGTTGGGTCTGAGCATAGGCCATAAAAAAGATTAACCCTGATCAACCCCTTTAATATGCCCCGCCAGGGAGGTGTAAAAATATTTTTTTTTTTTTAAAAACGCATACTCACCTGTCCCCAGCACCCCGTTGTCCCCTGCCTGTGTCTGTTTGGTCTCATGGCAGTGCCTCATTTCTGGAAATCCTGTACCTAATTGGTCTTAAAGGTCACATGAGGTGCAGGAATCCCAGCAAGAAGGCGTCGGCACGAGACTGAATGGACACTGGTAGCGGACAACAGAGCACTGGGGACAGGTGAGTATGCTTTTTTATTTATTTATTTTACACCTCCCGCCCGGCACATGGGTTGCTCCAATTCCTGGACAACCTCTACAAAGGATTTATCCATCTTTATAATATTGATGGCCTGTCCTTAAGATAGGCCATCAATATTACATGTGCGATGATACAACAGCCAGGACCTCTGCAGATCAGCTTTTCCAGGACAGTACGGCTACAGGTAATGGTAACAATTCTAGGAGCCACTCTGTTCACTTGCCATACAGGGTGTAGCAGTAGGTTTAGGTAGTGCAGTGGTGCACATGGTATAGTGGGTGAGCAGCATGGCTCCCGGCATGTTATTACCTTTAGCCGCCCTGTCTCGGTACCGCTGATCTGCAGGGGTCCTGGCGGTGGGCCCCTAGAAGCAATTCTACTGGTGGGCCCTAGTCATCCCAGTCCGACACTGATGGTAGTTGTAGGATAAGAGAACAGGAAGCTACCCATGTAAACAAATGCAGAGGATGCCAGGAGCTCCCAGAGAAACCCAGAAATCGCTCAAAACACTGCTAAAGGTATTTGCAAGCACTTATTAATTTATTGATGGCACTAACATACCTTTTTTGAACAAAAAAAAAAAAAAAGATTTTTGAGGACCAGGCCTTATTTTTCAAAACGGACATGTGTCACTTTATATGGCAATAACTTTGACATGCTTTAACTTACACAAGTGATTTCAGATTATTTTTTCATTACACAATGTACTTCATGTTAGTGGTAAACACTAATCAATATATTTGTATTTATTTATAAAAAAAAATAGGAAATTTGATGGAAATTTAGACAAAAATCGCATTTTTCTAAATGTGAAATGCTCTGCTTTTCAGACAGATAGTCATACCACCCAAATACATTAAAAAATATTGTCTACCATATCTCTGCTATATATCGGCATCATCTTTTAATTGTCCTTTAATTTATTTTGGATGTTAGACGGCTTACAAGTGTAACAGCGATTTTCCACATTTACAAGAAAATTTCCTAAATTAATTTTTTAGGGACCACTTCAGTTCTGAAAAATATTATAAAGGCCTATATATTAGAAACCTCCCCTAAATCACCCCATTTTCAAAACTGCACCCCTCAAATAATTCAAAACAGCATTTGGGAAGTTTGTTAACCCTTTAAGCACTTCACAGGAATTAAAAGTATATGAAAGTGAAATTTAGACATTTAATTTGTTTTTCACTAATCCCTTCATTTAGCCCTAAATTAACACATTCACAAAGGGTTAAAGAAGAAAATGCATCTCACAGTTTGTTGTGCAATTTCTCCCGAGCACAGAAATACCCGAAATGTGAGTGTAAACCGATGTTTGGGCACACGGCAGCGACACTGGGCATCTGAAAAGCAGATTTTGCTGGAATAGTTTTCAGGTGCCATGTCCCATTTGCAAAGCCCCTAGAGTACCAATACAAGGGAAAACCCCAAAAAGTGACCCCATTTTGGAAATGACACCCCTCATAGAATTTATCAAGGAGTATAGTGAGCATTTAGACCTCACAGCTGTTTCACAGATTCTATTAGCAATGGGGTGTAAAAATGAAAAATTACTTTTTTTTCCAATAGACCGTCCATTTAGAGACATATTTTAATTTTTTACACAATCTCTTCTGAACACATAAGTGCCCCGTATGTGGTTGTAATCTGCTGTATGGGTACATGGCAGGGCTCAGAATGGAAAGAGCGCTATTTCGCTTTTGGAGAGCAGATGTTGCTGGAATAGTTTTCAGGTGCCATGTTCCATTTGCAGAACCCCTAAAGTACCAGTACGATGGAAACCCCTCAAAAGTGACCCCATTTTAGAAACTACACCCCTCAAGGAATTTCTCAAGGGGTATTATCATTTTAAGCCTAAGAGTGCTTCCTGAAAATCAATGTACAAAGTGAAAATTGAAATTATTAAAGAAATATGCAATTTCGGTGCCCAATACGTTGTGTCCACTTTGTGTCATTAGAGACATGCACTCCTAAAACTATTAAGTGGGCTATCCCGGGGACAAAAAAATTATATATGTGGGTGTAAACTGCTGTTTGGGCGCACAGCAGGGCTCAGAAGGGAAGGAGCACTGCGCTTTTTAGCTTTTGGAGTATAGATTTAGAAGTCTTTCTGGATGCCATGTTGTTTTTGCAGAACCCTGGAAGTGCCAGTAGACTGGAATTCCCATAGAAGTGACGCCATTTTGTAGGGGCAATTTTAGGGTCTCAGCAAACATGACATGGCGTCCAAAAATCAACAATCTAAATCTGCTGTCCAAAAGTACATAGCGCTCCTTCACATCTGCACCCTGCTGTGTGCCCAAACATTAGTTTATACCCACATGTATGACACTGGTGTACCCAGGATAATAGTTACTGTCATATGTGGGTATAAACTGCTGTTTGGGCACAGCCGGGCACAGAAGGGAAGGAGCGCTATTTGGTTTTTGGAGCACAGTTTGGTTTTTGGACACCATGCCACTTTTGCAGAGCCCATGAATTGCCAGTAAAGTGGAATCTGCAGACGTCACCGCATTTTGGAAACTATACCCTTCAAGGGATTTATCAAGTGGGGTAGCGAGCATTTTTAACCCTTGAGTGTTGCATTCATTTAATTTCCAGAAATGAATGCGCAGCTGATAATAAAAAGTAAAAAATGCAATGATATGTCATTTGAGCACCCACTATGGAGTGACCCAAGAGTGACCCAGCTTGTGTCAGCAGAGACACACATTGCAAAAACTGTTAAGCAGGTATGCAGCTTTTGGAGCGTTCATCTCTGATACAAGCCGGGCACAACATATTACACACTGAAATGACATATTCCTGGAAAAATTGGCATTTTTATCTTTCACCATCAGCTGATATTTTCATTAATGGATAATAAATTATAGCAACACTTGGGGGTTAAAAATACTCACTGTACCCCTGGATAAATTCCCTCAGGAGTAGTTTCCAAAATGGGATCACATGTCAGGGGATTCCACTTTACTGGCGTTTCAGCTCTTCAAAAGTGTAAACCAAACTGTCTAAGGTAAGTACATTATCCTGCGTATAACAGCACACAGCAGGGCACAGATGTGAAGGAGCACTTTGTGGCTTTTGGAGTGGAGATTTAGATGTTTGATATCTGGACGCCATGTCATGTTTGCAGAGCCTTTAAGGTACCAGAAAACTGGAATTTCCTAAGGAGTGACCCAATTTTAAAATCTGCACCCCTCAAAAAATTTATCAACGGGTGTAATGAGCATTAGAATCCTAGAAGGAAATGTTGTTTAAATACTAGGAGAGTCACCCACTAGTATCCAGACGCATTAAAACATGAATTTTATTAAATTATTATTAAAATACAAAACTTGAGAAAGACTACAACATAAATAATAAAGGACTTAATTGAAAGGGGGATAGGTCCACTATAAAGCCAACCCTAGTATTAGGGAATAAAATTCGATCTTAATAATATCTCACTACTACTGAATATTAGGTAAAGATAATGTGCACCTACTCCAAATAACGCTTTCCATCCCAGATATTAACACTAGCAGCAATTGGAAACTACGGTAATTATTTAAAACGTCAAAAAAGCTCTACCTAGCATCCATAGTGTTATAATATCCAACACTTAAAACTACCTCTATATCACAGCAGATAGTTTTACCCGTAATATCCCATTACTAAACCTATTGGACTATTTAAGGTAGAATCTTAAGGCTAAAAAGAGCTCTGACTAGCATACACAATGTTATGATGTCCAATACTTTGCATCACCTCTATATCACAGAGGCTGGTCTTCACTATGATATCCTACTAACACCTTATATCACAGCAACTAGCTTTCGCCAAGATATTCCACTGACACACCTAATAGAATGTTTTGGGCAACTGAATGTTTTAGGTAAGATCTTCAGGCTAAACAGAGCTCTGCCTATTATCCACAATGTTATAATGTCCAATGCTTCATGCTACCTCTATATCACAGCAACTAGTTTTAACCATGATATCCTACTAACACACCTGTACACACCCAAAATATTTTATTAGGTTTGTCAGTGGAATATCTTGGTGAAAGCTAGTTGCTGTGATATAAGGTGTTAGTAGGATATCATAGTTTAAACCAATCGCCGTGATTTAGAGGTGATGCAAAGTGTTGGATATCATAACACTGTGGACGTTAGGCAGAGCTCTTTTTAGCCTGAATAATTCTATCTTAAAAAGGTGTATATAGGTGTGTGAATAGGATATCATGGCCAAAATTATTAAGATCGAATTATATTCCCTAATACTAGGGTTGGCTTTATAGTGGACCTATCCCCCTTTCAATTAAGTCCTTTATTATTTATGTTGTAGTCTTTCTCAAGTTTTGTATTTTAATAATTATTTAATAAAATTCATGTTTCAATGTGTCTGGATACTAGTGGGTGACTCTCCTAGTCTTTAAACAATTTTTTGATTATCACGCAATACCTTGTTATATATTTTTCTAGTTTAACTAGAAGGAAATGTACAGCGGATTGGGAAGAGTGAATATGTAAGCTGTGCAGAGTACGTTGGGTACACCAAATTCCCTACTATTTCCACAGTAGCTCCTATGTTTGGGGGGGGTCACTCTGGCGGTCACTTCTGGTGTCTTTCCCTTATAAGCTCTAAATTTGGGGTGTCCCCTGATATACACTCGCACAGCTTATACATTTCCTTCCTGCTGCAGTCAGCTGTGTTCTAATTATTTGGCGATTTTTGGGGGTTTTGTCTTCACATTGTACAAGATATATTTTTTTATTTTTCTGGTGATGTAGCCATATGAGGGCTTGTTTTTTGCGGTATGAGCTGCATTTTGTAATGACACCATTTATTGACCACATTTTCTTAACTCTTTTTTGGTTGATTAAAAAAAAAAAACATCAATTCTGGCATAGCTTTTTACCTTTTAATTTCTTTTTTCACAAAACATGTTACCTTTATTCTGTGTGTCTGTATGATTACGGAATTTGTATATTTTTTTATGTGTTACTAATTTTGCAGAACAAAAATACATTTGGGGACATAAATCAATTATTTCTGCATCATCATCATCTTCTGAAACTCGAAACATTTTTATTTTTAGTTGGTTGAGGGCTTATTTTTTGCAGGTCCCCCTGTGCTTTTTATTGATACTATTTTGGAGTACATATGACTTTTTGATCACTTTTTATAGCATATTTTGTAAGGTGAGATGGTGAAAAATTCAAAGTGCAGGTGAAATACTGTTTCAGTTTTATTGTATGGATTGCTTCGGATGTGGTGATACCATATACAGTATGTATTGTTTTTATTAATTTTTATGGTTTTCTATTATATCGTTAGTTTTAAATAAGAAAGGGGCATTTTGGGGCTTTATTAATTTATTAATTTTTTTTTCATACACTTTACTTTCTTTTTCAACTTTTTTTTTTTACTGTATAGTGATATCCCACTTGGGGGTCTGAACTAGCGATGGTCTGATCTCTAGTTCAGTACTATAGACTGCAATACATGTATATACATGTGTATTGCAATCTACATAGGAAGTCGGCCTATGCAGACACATAGGCTGACTTCCTCCCCATCCCGGCAAAATCAACCAGGTATTGGGGTTCCTAGCATCCCAGGGTCACTGGCCAGACCCCAGGCTGCTGAAAATACATAACAGCACCCACCGATTTTGTCGCACGGGGGTGGGGGGCAAGGGGGTCATTAACATGGCAGAGCACAAATGACTGCGGCATCCAAGGGATTTAAACCCTGATCAGGGCTCAGCTCTGACCGGTGGTTATTGAGCAGTTACAGCTAACACAGATAGTGAGCGGGCAGCTGGCAAGAGGCGTAATAGTACACCCAGTTGCGTTAAGTTCTAGAGGCCAGGACGTATTATTACGCCCGTGGTTGTTAAGGGGTTAAATGAATTTTCAGGGACTTTGTGTTTGATGACCTGTTTTATTTATTTAGCGCCATCATATTCCACAGTGCTTTTTATAAATATATTGTCAACTCTGTTCCATGTAGGGCTCACTATCTAAATTCCCTATCAGTATGTCTTTGGAGTGTGGGAGGAAACTGAACTACCCAGAGAAAACCCACGCAAACATGAGAACATACAAAGTGCTTGCAGATGTTGTGCTTGGCTGGATTCAAACCCAGGACAAAAGCACTAAGGACTCCTTAGTATAGGTTATCAAGTTAAAATACGTGGGGTCTAACATCTGAGAACTCCATAGATCAGCTGTTTGAAGCAACAGCAGTCCCTGATCACAGCTTCCGCTTAACAGGCCATATAATTTAACATTCATTAGTCACATGACCTGATTCAAGTGAATGGGTTAAACTGCAATAGCAAGCACAGCCACAATCCAATGTACAGCAGTATGCTCGGTAAGTACTGAAGAGGCTATGTGGTTCATCTGAATGCTGCAGCCTCTTCAAACAGCTGATCTGTCAGGGGGCTCTGGTGTCTGATCCCAGATGTTCTTTAATTAATCTAATTGATCTATTCTATAGAATAAATCATCAATTATAAAGCCTGGAAAGCACCTTTAAGGCCAGGGTCTCACATGGCGTAAAAGCATGGCGTGGAAACACTGCGGAAAAAAAACTGCATTTTACAGTCCCAGCAAAGTGGATAGGATTCTGGCTAATCCCATCCAAACATTGTAGAAAAATATGTGCAGCGGAAATGCTGCGATTTCCAAAGCCATTGCATTTTTGGAAATCGCAGCATGTCAATAATACCTACAGAAATGCTGGTGGTTTCCCTATAGGTATAATTGAAGGTAAAAGTCAGCAGAGGAAACATCTATGGACTTACTGTGAAAAGCGATGCGGGAAAACCGCAATACGTTTTTGCCACGGTTTTTCCTGCAGCGCTTTTTCTTTGCGGCCTGCTACATGCATAAAGGTGGTAAAAAGTTAGGATAGACAATCTAAAACTGTACTAGACTTATCATCCATCATCAGCAACTGTGATAAATCTACATTTTAAGCTTGTCTAGAGAGAGAGGGACAATTTTAACAATAATTCTTGGACATTATATAATTATACTACACAAGGTTTCTCCTCCTCACATAACTTGCAAAAACATAAGAGAGGAATCTCAACAAAGGGTGTTACTAATAAAAAATCAAGGGATCAAAGGTAGTGTATGGTGGGATGACCTAAAACCCCAATTTGACCTCATTTTGGGTTTTGCCCCCTCTTCTCCACGTATATCCCGGTGTACACAATAAATATTTATGACGCTATAAGTTCTTCTTGAGCCTAAATTCTACCTTATTATGTTTTTTAAGGGCATATATCATCTTCTTAGTGAAGATATCAAATACATTCCATGCCATCGTTTTTGTTCTTGGGATTATCGGTAATGGATTAGTCATCTGGATTGCCGGATTCAGGATGAAGCAGACAATCAGTACCGTGTGGTTCCTCAACCTGGCCATAGCGGACTTCTTATGCTGTACGTCTCTTCCTCATCGCATTGCACAGTGGGATAATCTTTTTCATGGAACATTTAACACCTTATTGATTTATTGCAAAATAAGCATTGTTCTGTTCACTGCAAACATGAGCGCCAGTATTCTTCTCTTGACAGCCATGAGTATTGACCGCTGTGTATCGGTCATGTGGCCATTTTGGGCTAAAGTTCATAGGACACGTAGACTAGTGAGGATCACTGCAGGAGTCATCTGGGTATTCAGTTTGCTCTTCTCAGGTTTGGTGTATTATTTATTTGAATTCCATGAGGTTGATGTAAATGAATGGTGTATATTCTATTTTTATATTGAAAATCATAATTTAAAACAGACGGCTCAGCTGATCAGATTAGTTATAATGTTTGTGATCCCTTTTCTCATCATCTTGACCAGTTATGTGATCATTTTCCTCAAAATTAGAAAAAGGAAGAGATCCTAGAGATCTCAGAGACCCTACAGGATCATCACCGCTGTTATATTGTGTTTCTTCATCTGCTGGTGTCCATATTACATTTGGCCAGTAACACCCATGTATCATAGAGGTCACATTGAATTCCATATATTTAATACTACTTTTATCATCCTGTCTATCCTTAACAGTTGCCTCAATCCAATCATTTATGTTTTTATGGGCAAAGATTTTAGACAAGGTTTCCTGAGATCTATCCCTGCCAGGCTTCAAAGAGCATTAACAGAACAACCTGAGGACCCGAGCAGAGAACCAGAAGATGATGGACAAGCTCGCACTACAGATGTGTAAATTATATTTCTCTTACCTATGTATATGATATTAAAAGGATCTTTCAGAATTTTAAGGAATGTATCATCAGCTTATATTTTATTTAAATTAGCTTAAAGGGAGTCTGTCAGGTCCAAAATATCTTCCAAACCAGTGATTCCCAAAGTGGTCTAGGTGGACCTCCAGGGGTCCACGGGGAGACTCGACGAGGGTCTACGTTAGATCTAATCTTCACATTTTTTGACAAGTTTTGGGAATATGGTAGAAATGTAGCAGCATGGGGTTCACCGAAACCAGTAAAATTTTGAAAGTGGTGTACGAGAAAAAAAAGTTTGGGAACCTCTGTTCCAAACCAATAATATTATCATGTAGGGTCTTTAATAGAAGGAGATCCATAACTGTGTGGCCACAAACCAATGAAGCAAAGCAAGAATCATCATCTTTGTACAGATAAACAAATCAGCCTGCAAGTGCATAGGGGGCGGGCCTGATTTATATGATTTGCCTACAGACAGCTGTGACATAGACAAAGACTGAAAATGTCATTCATAGCTAAAGGGGTGTTGTTGAACTGCTATTCTAGAAGAGAACTGAAGCACTGGACGCTGTTTGTAACGAAATCTGACAAGTCATCTCCTCCCTGATGCTCTTGCAGACTCATTTAAATGTCTACAAAAGGGGGATTATCTCTACATTTTTATCAGTTTGTGCCACAAATGTTTCTGCCCCTATTAAAGTCTCCTACACAGAACTATATTTGGTTTGGGAGGTATTTTGAAGACCTATGAATAACAGATTTAGAAGAAAAAAAATTAATCCATTATAACCTGGCATTTTGGCTCCTCATTTTTCATCTTTACTTTGTATACTGGGACAGAATCAGCAAAGACATCTCATTATCTCTAGAGATCAGGGTCAGCAGAGTCTTTTATGTATCTTCAGTGTCCCATCAGGGTTTCATCAATATAAAATATGTATCGACTGAAATTTCTTTACACACTGCACTGCTTAATGGACTTTCTTATCTATTTATCACACTTTATGAGTCATGTCATGTGTTTTATTTCTGGCACACCCTATAGTGATATGACAGTTGTGATGAGTAATTACAATGAATAAACCAAACATCTTACAAGGCTGATATAATAAAATAGAATAAATAAATAAAAATTATATTGTAATATCTCTTATATATATAAAAATGAGTTCCTGTCTGTCTGTCTGTCTGTCTGTTCTTTATGCGCGACCAAACGACTGGACCGATCCTCACCAAATTTGGCACACATGTACATCAGGTGTCCGGGAATATTATAGACTGGGTCTCAGCTCTCTTGGACGTACCGTTCCTGAGGTACAGTATTCCCAAAAAATGACCAGCATTAGTCTATACAAGCCTGCAAGTCTTTCACTCATATTCCAACTGCCATACACACGGTCACATGTCCCTTATCAGCCAATAACAGCTCGCAGGCGCTTACTCTCCTCAGGCACACAGGTTTCCATAGCAACCAAGCTATGTATGACCTGTATTAGTGAATAGCAGTTCACAGGACCTTAAATATTCATATATATAGTCATATCACGTGTATCAGCCAATATAAGTTCACATTTAATTTACCAGGTTTCTATAACAACACAGCCATAAATAGACTGTACCTATACTGGACTCAGTGGCGTAACTAGCAATGGCAGGGCCCCAAAGCGAACATTTGACATGGGACCCCCCCTCCGGCAACCCCCCCACGCACACAAACTGCATTTCTGCACACACTATTATGCCCCATAGTGGCCCCTGCATACACTATTAGGCCCCATAGTGGCCCTTGCACACAGTATTCTGCCCCATAGTGGTCCCTGCACACAGTATCATAGTGGCTCCTTCATATAGTATTATGCGCACTTCCCGCTACTTCTTCAATGTTGGACCAGATGTCACGTGAGCCAGGCATGTATCGCAACGCATAATGACGTCGGACTGGCCCACAGACATCTGGGACGCCACCAAGGAGGCCCGAAGTCTGCTGAAAAGACCCCAGAGTATAATGATAGCAGTGTTTGTGCGGTTCACGGCCCACAGGCCTTACTTACCAATCCCCGCTCCTGCTCACAGCCGGCTCTGCAGAAGGTGAAGTGCAGGCAGCCGTGAGCAGGAGTGGGGATCGTTAAGTAAATAGGGCCCGTTACCTGCTGGTGTTAAAAAAAAAAAAAAACATCAGAGGCCCGCCGGGTCCGCTAATGTCCCGGGCCCTGTGGCAGCCGCTACCACTGCTAAACCGGTATTTACGCCACTGACTGGACTGCCATACTGGATTTCAGCATTCTTATAAATTGAAACGTTTTTTAAACTACTCATGTCCCCTGCAGCAAAACGCATGGCTGCTGCTCAAGCTAATGAAAACTCTCAGCAGACCCAAGCCTGCCTCCAATCTGAAAAGGTATGTTACAGACAACAGCGAGCTGCTGAAACTCCCCAGCAGACCCAAGCCCGTCTCCAATCTGACAAAGCATTGTCAGCCACATGCACACAGCTGCACTCCAGGTTTCAATAACAACCCAGCCATTTTTCTTCACTGCTGTAGGTCAGCTTTAAAGGGGCAGGGCGCTGTGGATGACACTGTTACACAAGGTCACATACACACAGCTTTACTCCAGGTTTTCCATAACAACCGATCGCAGGTTTTTCACTGATATCCAAACTGAGATGCACATGATCACATGACACTTATGGACCAATGGAAAATCGCAGGTTCAGTCTTGACATACACACAGCTTTACACCAGGTTTCCATAGCAACCAAGCTATTTATGTCCTGTATGAGACAATAGCAGTTCGCAGGTCCTTAAATATTCAGTCATATGACGTGTATTAGCCAATGTAAGATCACATTTCATTTAGCAGGTTTCCATAGCAACACAGCCATAAATAGACTATATCTATACTGGACTGCCATACTGGATGTCAAGTGCAAAACTGGCCAATTCTTATGGGGTCACTACACAAACAAAAAATGAAATATACCCGTGCGAAGCCGGGTCCTTCCTCTAGTCTCTTATATATATAAAAATGAGTTTCTGTCTGTCTGTCTGTTCTTTATGCGCGACCAGACGACTGGACCGATCCTCACCAAATTTGGCACACATGTACATCAAGTGTCCGGGAATATTTTAGACTGGGTATCAGCTCTCTTGGACGTACCGTTCCTGAGATACAGTATTCCCAAAAAATGACCAACATTAGCTAATACAAGCCTGCAAGACTTTCATTCATATTCCAACTGCCATACACACGGTCACATGTCCCTTATCAGCCAATAAGAGCTCGCAAGCGCTTATTCTCCTCAGGCACACAGGTTTCCATAGCAACCAAGCTATGTATGACCTGTATTAGTCAATAGTGGTTTGCAGGTCCTTAAATATTCAGTCATATGAGGTGTATCAGCCAATATAAGTTCACATTTCATTTACCAGGTTTCCATAGCAACACAGCCATAAATAGACTGTACCTATACTGGACTGCCATACTGGATGTCAAGTGCAAAACTGGCCAATTCTTATGGGGTCACTACACAAACAAAAAATGAAATATACCCGAGCGAAGCCGGGTCCTTATGCTAGTATTCTATATTTTCCAAAAATGAGAATTATAATTATCTATTTATCTAAATACTGTAAATGTATTATTGCTTGCATTACGTATTTGTGTAAGAAGCAGTTTATAAAAAATCTGTATAAACACAATGATTTGAGAAAGATTTTGCTAAATAATTTTGAGGATGTTGTTTTAATGACCAAATAAATAAGAAAATAGAACAAGTATTCTGTCTATCTATCTATCTATCTATCTATCTATCTATCTATCTATCTATCTATCTATCTATCTATCCTTATATATAAGTGAATTGTTTCAGATTCAAGTTCCCTCTCTTTATATATATATATATACAGGGGCATCTCAATAAATTAGAATATCTTTGAAACGTTTATTTCTTTCAGTAATTAAATTAAAAAGTGACCTCCTATATTTTCTAGATTCTTTACACACAGAGTCTTCTATTTCATGTGTTTTATTTCTGTAAATGTTGATTATGGATTACAGGTAATGAAATTCCAAATCTAAGAAAATGAGAATATTGTAAGTTCAGTTCAGTCTTGTAAATTCAGTGTCACCTGCCAAGGTTTCCTAAGCCTTTAAATGGTCCCTCAGTCTGGTTCAGTAGGACACACAATCATGGAAGACGCTGATTATGGATTGTATTACTGAATCGCTGAAATGAATGAACGTTTCAAAGATATTCTAATTTATTAAGATGCACCTGTATATATATATACAGTCATATGAAAAAGTTTGGGCACCCCTATTAATCTTAATCATTGTTAGTTCTAAATATTTGGGTGTTTGCAACAGCCATTTCAATTTGATATATCTAATAACTGATGGACACAGTAATATTTCAGGATTGAAATGAGGTTTATTGTACTAACAGAAAATGTGCAATATGCATTAAACCAAAATTTGACCGGTGCAAAAGTATGGGCACCTCAACAGAAAAGTGACATTAATATTTAGTAGATCCTCCTTTTGCAAAAATAACAGCCTCTAGTCGCTTCCTGTAGCTTTTAATCAGTTCCTGGATCCTGGATGAAGGTATTTTTGACCATTCCTCTTTACAAAACAATTCCAGTTCAGTTAAGTTTGATGGTCGCCGAGCATGGACAGCCCGCTTCAAATTATCCCACAGATGTTCAATGATATTCAGGTCTGGGGACTGGGATGGCCATTCCAGAACATTGTAATTGTTCCTCAGCATGAATGCCTGAGTAGATTTGGAGCTGTGTTTTGGATCATTGTCTTGCTGAAATATCCATCCCTGGCGTAACTTCAAATTCGTCACTGATTCTTGTACATTATTCTCAAGAATCTGCTGATACTGAGTTGAATCCATGCGACCCTCAACTTTAACAAGATTCCCGGTGCCGGCATTGGCCACACAGCCCCAAAGCATGATGGAACCTCCACCAAATTTTACAGTGGGTAGCAAGTGTTTTTCTTGGAATGCTGTGTTTTTTGGACGCCATGCATAACGCCTTTTTGTATGACCAAACAACTCAATCTTTGTTTCATCAGTCCACAGGACCTTCTTCCAAAATGAAGCTGGCTTGTCCAAATGTGCTTTTGCATACCTCAGGCGACTCTGTTTGTGGCGTGCTTTCAGAAACGGCTTCTTTCGCATCACTCTCCCATACAGCTTCTCCTTGTGCAAAGTGTGCTGTATTGTTGACCGATGCACAGTGACACCATCTGCAGCAAGATGATGCTGCAGCTCTTTGGAGGTGGTCTGTGGATTGTCCTTGACTGTTCTCACCATTCTTCTTCTCTGCCTTTCTGATATTTTTCTTGGCCTGCCACTTCTGCGCTTAACAAGAACTGTCCCTGTGGTCTTCCATTTCCTTACTATGTTCCTCACAGTGGAAACTGACAGGTTAAATCTCTGAGACAACTTTTTGTATCCTTCCCCTGAACAACTATGTTGAACAATCTTTGTTTTCAGATCATTTGAGAGTTGTTTTGAGGAGCCCATGATGCCACTCTTCAGAGGAGATTCAAATAGGAGAACAACTTGCAATTGGCCACCTTAAATACCTTTTCTCATGATTGGATACACCTGGCTATGAAGTTCAAAGCTCAGTGAGGTTACAAAACCAATTTTGTGCTTCAGTAAGTCAGTAAAAAGTAGTTAGGAGTATTCAAATCAATAAAATGATAAGGGTACCCAAATTTTTGCACCGGTCAAATTTTGGTTTAATGCATATTGCACATTTTCTGTTAGTACAATAAACCTCATTTCAATCCTGAAATATTACTGTGTCCATCAGTTATTAGATATATCAAATTGAAATGGCTGTTGCAAACACCCAAATATTTAGAACTAAAAATGATTAAGATTAATAGGGGTGCCCAAACTTTTTCATATGACTGTATATATATAATGAGAGGTAACGTGAATCTGAAAGAATTCACTCTCTGTATGTAAGTCTTTTGGGGTATCTCTTTGGCCCGGATTTACTATTGTAGACACTATGTAAACATGGCTCATCTTTGCTACAATGTGGTGCAATCTTGGCGCATGTAAACTGGACTAACTGGACTTTTTTGACATGTGTACATGGAAGGGCAGCTTGGTGGCTCAGTGGTTAGCACTGTAGCCTTGCAGCGCTGGAGTCCTGGGTTTGAATCCTGCCAAGGACAACATCTGCAAGGAGTTTGTATGTTCTCCGTGGGTTTCCTCTGGGTACTCCGGTTTCCTCCCACACTCCAAAAGACATACTGATAGGGAATGTAGATTGTGAGCCCTATATGGGACAGTGACTGTCAATGTCTGTAAAGCTCTGCGGAATATGATGGCGCTATATACGTAAGCATAATTAATAAATAAATAATAAATAAATAATGGAAGGGTCTATGGCTTATATTTGTCATGTTCCAAAAATGCATCAAATTAGTGTTGAGAAATTCTGGCATAAAGTAAGCCAACCAAAGTGTGGTATAAATGCAGCCTAGGAGGAGGAGTGGAAGCAACAGCTTGCCCTGGTGAAGTTGGGGACAGGAAGTGGCCCAGTGAGGAGGAAGTGGAGAAGGCAGATAAGTGCATGGTGCTGGAATTGGGCCTGTCAGTACTGGCATTCCAACCTCTAGATTTCCCTTAGTGCCCCTACTAGCATAGGTACCAGTACCACACCTCCTGCCACTATTACCACCATCGCCTGAAAGGGAATTGCAAGTTGAGCAATTTCCCAGTGCTGCTCTGCAGAAACAAGGGAAGACAGAGACAGCAAGCCCTAAAGTTGACCCAGCCACTGTCCCTGCCTACTTGTCTCACTGTCCTAATGACAGGAACAACTTGGCACTGATCCCTACTCTGAATAAGTGACACACAGAACAGGACAAGACAAAACAACACAGAAGCAGAGTCAGCAAGCCAAGGGTCAAAACCAGAGAGACAAAGCAGTACCAAATCGAAATCCAAGAAGTGGTCACAAAGGAAGCCAAAGGTCAAAGGAGAGTAATACAATATAATAGCAAAGGAACAGCTAGCAAGGACAAGGTCACAGGACAGGATACAATAGCCAGCAACCATGTTTGAGCTGATGACCTGTTATATGAAGTCCAGGAGCTACCCCAGACTTGATTGGTAGACAGGCTGTCAATCACACAGGCAAGGCTAAGATTAACTATTTGAGGAGCAGAAAGAAACAAGGTGCAGGAGACGGGTATGGCTGAAATTCAATACATAGTAGTAGTACTAGGACAGTGTTCAGACTGAGCAACAAGAACCTTAAGCAAGGAATCAAACTGAACATGCCTCCTGCGCTGCAGCGTGTGAGGGGAGGGTGGCGCAGAGACCCGAACAGGCAGAGATGTTACATCACCAACAGTCATGTCTTTCACCTCTGCCTTCTCCACATGAAAATGCTGACTGTTGACATCCAACTCATTAAGAACAGGAAAACTCTTTTTCAGCAGCCCCAATATTGTCTCTTTGGGGCAAGAAAGGCACCTCATAGTCACTCAGGATCAGTGTCAGTGAAGACAGAGTGGACAGAGCAGAAAGGATACATGGTAAATAAAGTGTTACAACAGCAATGGAGGAGGTAGAACACACGGAACACTTAGTTAAAGTCCCATCATCACTGTAAAGATGTAATTTCCTTTTGTGATTGAGTTGATCAAGCCAAATAATCAATCATTTATTTTTCATTCCCAGGAACTATAATGACACTGCGGCTACTGGAGACACTGTCAACAGCAAAAGTAATGTTGCTGTTACCACCCACATTCTTATTGTAACTTGCATTTGTGTATTCCATTATAGTAGCATGGGTTTTTCCTCCTCCTCCTTTATTCAATCTCCCTTATTCAATCATTGGCTGTTAATGGGTGGAAACGTCACATATCAGCCTATGTTGTGGGAGGCCATTCTGCTGCTGCAGCTCAAGGAGGGTGTACTTGGTGGTGTACGAGTGGCTAAAGTGCATGCAAAGTTTCCTGGCCATTTTTAGGATGTCTTGCAGATGGGTGGAACACTTAAGGAAATGCTTGACAACCAGATTGAACACGTGTGTCATGCAGGGCGCATTTCTCAGCCCTCCTTGACACAGCAGCGACACCATGTTCTTCCCGTTGTTGGTCACCATTGTTCCGATTTTGAGTTGTTGCAGAGCAAGCCAGGATTCGATTTCTTGATGAAGGACACGGTGCAATTCCTCCCCTGTGTGACTCTGTTCGCCCAGGCAAATGAGGTGTAGAACAGCGTGACACCGCCGTGCCCTGCACATGTGGTATGCTGGAGGAGCACTGTGAATTGTCCCTGCAGTGGAGGCTGAGGACACAGTGGATGATGAGGCGGACATTGTTGCAGGACCAACAGCGTGAGAATGTGGAGGCAGAAGCTGCATCACTTGTTCAAGTTGCTGGTGTGTCTGGGCAGGAACCACATTAACCCAGTGGGCCTTAAAGGACATATATTGTCCTTGACCGTAGTTACAGTTCCACACGTCGGTGCTGCCGTGCACTTTGGCAGACTCCAAAAGGCTCAAGGACTGGCCCACCTTCTGGTCTACATATTTGTGCAGGGCTGGTACTGCCTTTTTGGCAAGGAAATGATGGCTTGGGACTCTCCACCTCGGCTCGGCGCAAGCCATCAGTTCTCTGAAAGGTGCAGAGTTCACCAAGTGGAAAGGGAGTGACTGTAGCACCAGCAACTTGGACAGGAGCACGTTCAGCTTCTGCACCATTGGATGAGTGCACACATACTGTTGTCTTCAAAAAATCACTTCAGTGATGGATTGCTGACACAATGATTGACTAGGAGGAGGATGAGCAGGAGCATCACGACCAGCAGATGATGGGAAGGACACACAGCTTCCTTCGGCTGAGGTGGTGGAGCCTTGACTGCCTGAAATGGAGTGCGTGCCACTGGGTGTTGCAGTTTTTGCTTCGGGAGGCTGGACCACCACATTGGTTTACCCACTAAAAAACACCTTTAAAAAGGCGTTATAACAGATTACTGCAGAGATTACTGGATGAGAATTCAGTTTTTTTTTGCAAAGGTGAAATATGTGGAAACATGCAGAGAGAAAAGTGCTGCTAGCAGCACTTTCCTCTCCGCATGTTTCCACACGAAACATGCGGAGACGGAGCAGAAACCACACGGACCCCATTATAGTCTATGGGATCCGCAGGTTTCCTTATGTAAACCACTTCTCTCTGCGTATAGGTTTCCATTCGGGGGGTCCCCAAGTGGACTCCCCTGTATGGAAACCGAACACAGATGTGAACCGGGCCTTATTTTGATGAGTAGAGATGGGTGAACCTTGCAATATTTATTTTGCAAATATTCACAAGGTTTGCCCACTAGTTTTTCTTTAGTCTGAATTTGTTTGGGCTGAACCTAAAGTGCTTTTAGTATGCGCTTGGATGTCTTCAGACCTCATAGGATAACAAGTGGAGACCGATGAGAGTAACGGTAAAATAATGAACACTAATATTCACATTTCTTCTCCTCTCATGGGCAACCTTGCAGCGTGTGGCACTCTATTGTGGTCCTTTTCTGTCATCTTCTGGCCTCTTGGGGAAGACATAGACCTTGGTTACTGCTATGACCTGTTATTGGGGCTCAGGGGTCACATGGGGTGCACCAACGTCATGAGGCTTTGACACAAATGTCATGATGTCGGCACCTCCCACAAGATCATTGAGGCTCATTAACAGGCCTCTGCAGACACCCAGGGTCCTTGATGTCACCAAAGTGCTGGAAAAGGCTGCAAGATGACAGAAAAGGACCACAATGGAGCACCGGATGCCACATGGAGCCCAGGAGAGGTGAGGAATGGTGAGTATCAGTGTTTGTTGTTTTACCTCCCCTGGGCCTCGGCTTATTATACTCTGGGGTCTGAAGAAACTCCAGGGTACTATAGTGGTTCATGGGTGGTGAACCCCCAAAATTTTGGCTTTCCAACCAAACTGAAACTTTTGGATTTGTTCCAGGTGAACTGGCTCCACATGGTGCCAGAACTCCGTGTGGCCTCTTTTGCCTCCCTGAGTCCCTAATGTAACTGCTAGGGGGTTAATGTGACTTGTAAAGCTTTCAGAAAACACTTCCAATCTCTTTAGCTCACCTTTTTTCCATTGCTTTCAATAGTTTTTAGTGTTTTTTATCACCAAGTAGTGAGTTATCAGATTCAAGTTGAAGATGGCTGCACCTATATGTATCTATCGCCTAGCTAGCGAGGTACACATGTGCCCTCATTCATCTGTCCTCTTGGATGTCCATGTCCATGTCCAAATATGTGTATCACAAGTTAAGTATTCCTTCTAAACATAATATGGTTTCATGACAATTTATAAGACAGTGATAAGCTCCAATAACTCTGCGAGATGTGTCTATGTGTGACCACCAGTGGTGAAGGCTTCTGTTACCATGTCATGAATGATATTGTGTTGAAACGGAATCTTTAACCAAATTGGAGATGAATTGAGTGTGAACAAGTCTGTATCTAATACATATATATATATCTATATATATATATATAGATATATAGATATATATCTATATATCTATATATCTATAGATATATAGATATATAGATATCTAATAAATGTTTTAATGCTTGGCTGATTTGACTATTTTGTACTTGTGTAATGCTAGGTTCACACCTGTGCTCGGGTTTCCGTTCTTCGTTCTTTCGTTCTTTCCGCTAGGGGACCCGAGAACTGGAAACCCAATCTGCTTAAAAACCGGTTACCTGCGGAAACCCGCGGACCCCATTGACTATAATGGGGTCTGGCAGGTTCCAGCCTGGTTTCCATCCGAAAAATGCGAAGAGAGATGTCCTTCCTGCATTTTTCAAGCAGAATGGGGGACGTAATCCCTGAAGGTGATGCAAGCGCAGATGTGAACCCGGCCTAAGTGTTTAAGGGAAGATTTGTTAAAGTTTGTTTATCTAGATAAATTTTTAAGGAGTATTTCTCTATCTCATCTGCAGAATATTGTGTTAATATCCAATAAATAATAAATAAAAACAATTTTTTCTGTACTGTGATTATTGTTGGTACTTAGTAGAAGTGTCTGATGGATTGGGTCAGAGAAACAGATATAGATAACAGCAATATTGTTAGATATGTACATAAGATCTTCTGCACTCACTGACCAAAGGAACAGGATCCTGGCGGAGAACAAAATAAAGGTAAAGAAAACTATAAGAAAATATAAAACAAGGACACATTGTCAGCCTAATTTAAATTATCTGTCATCTATCTATCTATCTCATATCTATCTATCTATCTATCTATCTATCTATCTATCTATCTATCTCATATCTATCTATCTATCTATCTATCTATCTATCTATCTATCTCATAGCTATCTATCTCATATCTATCTATCATCCTATCTATCTATCTATCTATCTATCTATCTATCTCTTATCTATCTATCTCATATCTATCTATCTATCTATCTATCTATCTATCTATCTATCTCATATCTATCTATCTATCTATCTATCTCATATCTATTTATCTGTTTAGTTTTTTGTTCAAATCTAATTTACAGTACTCTGTATTGGATTCATCATATATAATATTAGACAGTAGGCTGTGAATATATCATTTAGAACCATCTCTATAAGCTTTCATATTTGGCTATATCTGTGTTATGATCTTCATATTTCATTATTCTTTGATATGCAAAGCCCCTTGAAGATTATTTTTCAGCAAATAAATTGTGCATATTCTAAAAGATCATCTACTGAGATTTAGGAACTGAAGAGAATCCAAGGAAGGGAAATCTGAATACAATTTACCCAAAGTCTATGATAATAAATGTAAGAAACGTCTTGGATTTATTACTTGCATTGATAGGATGTATTATTTAAGTAAATGTTGCAGGATGGTGCAGATAAGACAATGGAGGTTAAAAAGATAACATGGTGATCCCTAATTCAGTCCTAATGGTCTTCTATGCAGGTAATACAGCTCTGCAATAGGAAATGTGACATCTTTTGGTAGGAGTCAGGAACGACTGTCAGGAGATTGTGAGGTTTAGATGTGATAGAAGAAAGATTATATTGTAACTCATCTCACCATGATGTCATTTGTCAATTTATTTAGGACTGAGCTAAAACATAAGATAAAGCTAATACAGGATACATTTCAATGATGGGTTCAGCTCGGTTACATCCATATAGAATAAATATTTCTTGAATATTATGTTTTTACAGAAATACTGGGAAATGCTGCTAAGTAAACACTGTAAATAGTTAATGCCTTGTTTACATTATTGCTAAGTATTCTGCTCTTTTTAGTACTTTTAAAAGCCTTATCAAGGTCATACGGTATATCATATAGCACTTTGATGGACTCTCTTCAAGTCAATTTCATAGCAGTCTCACATTCGACCGGGAAAGTATCCCCAGGAAAGGATCTATAGATTAAATCACATTTTTTATTCCCTTTCTTTCAAAAGTCATATTTTTTCTGTGAAAAAATTCAGCATGGAGCAGATCTGGGTTTTGCTTTTAAGGTTTTCATTGTGCAGCCAAAATAACAAATTACCTTATTTGTAGATTGTTATGATTACAGCAATACCAAATTTATGTAGTTTTTGTTACATTTTAACAAAAAAACTAAAAAAAAAACAAAACTTGGAGTCACCATATTCTGACAACCATATGGTAAAAATATTTGTTTATTATTATTTGAAGGGGATAGTGGGGTGATTTGAACATTTTTTTTTTGTTTTTTAATATTTTTAAAAACTTTTTAAAACTTTTTTTTTGTCCTCCTAGGGGGCTTGAACCTACAATCATTAGATAGCTTGTACAATAGACTGCAATACAACTGTATTGCAGTATATGGCAAAATGCCTATGTATCTTGCCATAGGCAAGTCCAATATTTACATTCCTAAGACTGGCTGAGAAGACTCCAGCAAGGCTCATAGAGGTCCTGCCGGAGCCATCCTGTAAGCCAAATGTGAAAGAGACCATATTAAAAATAGTGGTAACAGGAGCCTCTTATTCCCCCCCCCCCAGCCATGGCGATCGCTGCTATTGACCGATTGCATTTGATCGGCCATTAGCAGCTTGCCGGCACAGAACCAATGCCCTCTAAAAACTGTTTGTCTGTGTGCCCATACATCAGAGGTATTTTTGTAGTTGGGAGAAAATGCTTAACAAAATGTGGGGTGCAATTTCTACTTTAACCCCTTGTGAAGATGAAAAATTTTATTGTAAAAAAAAGTAATTTTTAATTTTCACATCTCAATGGTAAAAAAAAAAAAAAAAAAAAATATGTGAGGAGTCTAGTGTCCCAAATGGGGTAATTTGGGGGAGGGTCCACTGTTCTGGCACTTCCGAGGCTCTAAAAATGCAACATGGTGCCTGAAACAGATTCCAGCAAAATCTACCTTCCAAAATCCCAATAGCACTCCTTCCGTTCTTTACCCTACTGTGTGTCCATTTATTAGTTTACATCCTCATGTGGGATATTTTCATGCTTGTCATAACAGATTGTGGAATGCAATTTCTCCATCAACCCCTTAGAAATGTGTAAATTCTAGGGCTAAATGAACATATTAGTGACAGAAATTGAAAAGTGTAAATTTGATCTCCATTTTGTTTTAATTGCTGTGAAATGCTGAAAGGGTTAAGACACTTCCTAAATGCTGTTTTGAATTCTATCAGGGGTGCAGTTTTGAGAATGGGGTGATTTATGGGGGTTTCTATTGGAGAGACCTTTCAAGACCCCTTCAGAACTGAACTGGTCCCTTGAAAAATGTGTTTTGGAAATATTCTTGACAATTTGGAAAATTACTGCTTGACTTGTAAGCCTTATAATATCTGAAAAACATGAAAAAGAGAGTAAAGTTTGATGGCAACATAAAGCAGAGATATGGAAAATTAGATTCATGAAGTAATTTCGGTAGTCTGACTTTCTATGTGAAAGGCATGCAATTTCAAAGTTTGCAAACTGATTTTTTTTCAAAATTTTCACCACATTTCCTAATTATTTCATAATGAAAGACAAAATATATCGACCAAAATTTACTATTGACATGAAGTAAAATGTGTCACGGTAAAACAGTCTCAGAATCACATTGATAACTTAAAGTGTCTCAAAGTTATTACCATATAAAGTGACACGTTAGATTTGAAAAAGGAGGCCTGGTCCTTAAGGTACTTTTAAGCTGCGTCACCAAGGGGTTAATGGGGGGGGGGGGTGTTATCCTGAACAAAATTCCATGCTACCCCTTCCCCTGGGGTTATCTGAAGTGACAGGGACAGGAGCATAAAAAAATCTTTCTCCTCTTCCTGCACACTGGTTAAAGTGAAGCTGTGAGTATATGCAGATTCGCTTTAGTCAGTGATATCTCAAAATCTAGGCTGGCTGCAGACATGGTCTCGGTCTTATGTAACTACATATTATGTTTAACTATGTATTTTTCAAGTAACTTTTGTTCTTTATGGGATTCACAAGTTATATGGCTAGAAGCAGCTCTGCCCCTTCTAAAGTGAATGGGAACACAGCCACAGTTCCCCAGGACCACAACTACAGTGTAAGGACAGGAAGCTGTATATAGTGCATGAAGATCTGTACACTATAGTGGCGCTATAGTTCTGGGAACTGTAATTCCGCTTTTATTTGCTTGTCCATAAACCTTGAATACAGCTTCTGGTGGACAAAACATCTGATCAGCGCAGGGTTTGGGTGTTAGACCCCCACCGATCCTGTCAATAGGTTCATCAGTATCCAGTATTAGATGCTTCAGTGTCCCCCACACAGTATTAGATGCTTCAGTGTCCCCCATACAGTATTAGATGCTTCAGTGTCCCCCATACAGTATTAGATGCTTCAGTGTCCCCCATACAGTATTAGATGCTTCAGTGTCCCCCATACAGTATTAGAAGTTTCAGTGTCCCCCCCCACACAGTATTAGATGCTTCAGTGTCCCCCCATACAGTATTAGATGCTTCAGTGTCCCCCATACAGTATTAGATGCTTCAGTGTCCCCCACACAGTATTAGATGCTTCAGAGTCCCCCCATATAGTATTAGATGCTTCAGTGTCCCCCCATACAGTATTAGATGCTTCAGTGTCCCCCACACAGTATTAGATGCTTCAGTGTCCCCCACACAGTATTAGATGCTTCAGTGTCCCCCATACAGTATTAGATGCTTCAGTGTCCCCCACACAGTATTAGAAGCTTCAGTGTCCCCCCACACAGTATTAGATGCTTCAGTGTCCCCCCCATACAGTATTAGATGCTTCAGTGTCCTCCATACAGTATTAGATGCTTCAGTGTCCCCCATACAGTATTAGATGCTTCAGTGTCCCCCATACAGTATTAGATGCTTCAGTGTCCCCCATACAGTATTAGATGCTTCAGTGTCCCCCACACAGTATTAGATGCTTCATAGTGTCCCCCCCATACAGTATTAGATGCTTCAGTGTCCCCCCCATACAGTATTAGATGCTTCAGTGTCCCCCCCATACAGTATTAGATGCTTCAGTGTCTCCCACACAGTATTAGATGCTTCAGTGTCCCCCCCATACAGTATTAGATGCTTCATTGTCCCCCCATACAGTATTAGATGCTTCATTGTCTCCCACACAGTATTAGATGCTTCAGTGTCCCCCACACAGTATTAGATGCTTCACAGTGTCCCCATACAGTATTAGATGCTTCACAGTGTCCCCATACAGTATTAGATGCTTCATTGTCCCCCATACAGTATTAGATGCTTCACAGTGTCCCCCACACAATATTAGATGCTTCACAGTGTCCCCCACACAGTATTAGATGCTTCAGTGTCCCCCATACAGTATTAGATGCTTCAGTGTCCCCCATACAGTATTAGATGCTTCAGTGTCCCCCATACAGTATTAGATGCTTCAGTGCTCCCCACACAGTATTAGATGCTTCAGTGTCCCCCATACAGTATTAGATGCTTCAGTGTCCCCCCATACAGTATTAGATGCTTCAGTGTCCCAAATACAGTATTAGATGCTTCAGTGCCCCCCACACAGTATTAGATGCTTCATAGTGTCCCCCCCATACAGTATTAGATGCTTCAGTGTCCCGCATACAGTATTAGATGCTTCAGTGTCCCCCCACACAGTATTAGATACTTCAGTGTCCCCCCACACAGTATTAGATGCTTCAGTGTCCCCCATACAGTATTAGATGCTTCAGTGTCCCCCATACAGTATTAGATGCTTCAGTGTCCCCCATACAGTATTAGAAGTTTCAGTGTCCCCCCCACACAGTATTAGATGCTTCAGTGTCCCCCCATACAGTATTAGATGCTTCAGTGTCCCCCATACAGTATTAGATGCTTCAGTGTCCCCCACACAGTATTAGATGCTTCAGAGTCCCCCCCATACAGTATTAGATGCTTCAGTGTCCCCCCATACAGTATTAGATGCTTCAGTGTCCCCCACACAGTATTAGATGCTTCAGTGTCCCCCACACAGTATTAGATGCTTCAGTGTCCCCCCACACAGTATTAGATGCTTCAGTGTCCCCCCCATACAGTATTAGATGCTTCAGTGTCCTCCATACAGTATTAGATGCTTCAGTGTCCCCCATACAGTATTAGATGCTTCAGTGTCCCCCATACAGTATTAGATGCTTCAGTGTCCCCCATACAGTATTAGATGCTTCAGTGTCCCCCACACAGTATTAGATGCTTCATAGTGTCCCCCCCATACAGTATTAGATGCTTCAGTGTCCCCCCCATACAGTATTAGATGCTTCAGTGTCCCCCCCATACAGTATTAGATGCTTCAGTGTCTCCCACACAGTATTAGATGCTTCAGTGTCCCCCCCATACAGTATTAGATGCTTCATTGTCCCCCCATACAGTATTAGATGCTTCATTGTCTCCCACACAGTATTAGATGCTTCAGTGTCCCCCACACTGTATTAGATGCTTCACAGTGTCCCCATACAGTATTAGATGCTTCACAGTGTCCCCATACAGTATTAGATGCTTCATTGTCCCCCATACAGTATTAGATGCTTCACAGTGTCCCCCACACAATATTAGATGCTTCACAGTGTCCCCCACACAGTATTAGATGCTTCAGTGTCCCCCATACAGTATTAGATGCTTCAGTGTCCCCCATACAGTATTAGATGCTTCAGTGTCCCCCATACAGTATTAGATGCTTCAGTGCTCCCCACACAGTATTAGATGCTTCAGTGTCCCCCATACAGTATTAGATGCTTCAGTGTCCCCCCATACAGTATTAGATGCTTCAGTGTCCCCCATACAGTATTAGATGCTTCAGTGTCCCCCCACACAGTATTAGATGCTTCAGTGTCCCAAATACAGTATTAGATGCTTCCAGTCCCCCACACAGTATTAGATGCTTCATAGTGTCCCCCCCATACAGTATTAGATGCTTCAGTGTCCCGCATACAGTATTAGATGCTTCAGTGTCCCCCCACACAGTATTAGATACTTCAGTGTCCCCCCACACAGTATTAGATGCTTCAGTGTCCCCCATACAGTATTAGATGCTTCAGTGTCCCCCATACAGTATTAGATGCTTCAGTGTCCCCCATACAGTATTAGAAGTTTCAGTGTCCCCCCCACACAGTATTAGATGCTTCAGTGTCCCCCCATACAGTATTAGATGCTTCAGTGTCCCCCATACAGTATTAGATGCTTCAGTGTCCCCCACACAGTATTAGATGCTTCAGAGTCCCCCCCATACAGTATTAGATGCTTCAGTGTCCCCCCATACAGTATTAGATGCTTCAGTGTCCCCCACACAGTATTAGATGCTTCAGTGTCCCCCACACAGTATTAGATGCTTCAGTGTCCCCCCACACAGTATTAGATGCTTCAGTGTCCCCCCCATACAGTATTAGATGCTTCAGTGTCCTCCATACAGTATTAGATGCTTCAGTGTCCCCCATACAGTATTAGATGCTTCAGTGTCCCCCATACAGTATTAGATGCTTCGGTGTCCCCCATACAGTATTAGATGCTTCAGTGTCCCCCACACAGTATTAGATGCTTCATAGTGTCCCCCCCATACAGTATTAGATGCTTCAGTGCCCCCCCCCATACAGTATTAGATGCTTCAGTGTCCCCCCCATACAGTATTAGATGCTTCAGTGTCTCCCACACAGTATTAGATGCTTCAGTGTCCCCCCCATACAGTATTAGCTGCTTCATTGTCCCCCCATACAGTATTAGATGCTTCATTGTCTCCCACACAGTATTAGATGCTTCAGTGTCCCCCACACAGTATTAGATGCTTCACAGTGTCCCCATACAGTATTAGATGCTTCACAGTGTCCCCATACAGTATTAGATGCTTCATTGTCCCCCATACAGTATTAGATGCTTCACAGTGTCCCCCACACAATATTAGATGCTTCACAGTGTCCCCCACACAGTATTAGATGCTTCAGTGTCCCCCATACAGTATTAGATGCTTCAGTGTCCCCCATACAGTATTAGATGCTTCAGTGCTCCCCACACAGTATTAGATGCTTCAGTGTCCCCCCACACAGTATTAGATACTTCAGTGTCCCCCCACACAGTATTAGATGCTTCAGTGTCCCCCATACAGTATTAGATGCTTCAGTGTCCCCCCCATACAGTATTAGATGCTTCAGTGTCCCAAATACAGTATTAGATGCTTCAGTGCCCCCCACACAGTATTAGATGCTTCATAGTGTCCCCCCCCATACAGTATTAGATGCTTCAGTGTCCCGCATACAGTATTAGATGCTTCAGTGTCCCCCCCCATACAGTATGAGATGCTTCAGTGTCTCCCACACAGTATTAGATGCTTCAGTGTCCCCCCCATACAGTATTAGATGCTTCAGTGTCCCCCCATACAGTATTAGATGCTTCATTGTCCCCCCATACAGTATTAGATGCTTCAGTGTCCCCCACACAGTATTAGATGCTTCAGTGTCCCCCACACAGTATTAGAAGCTTCACAGTGTCCCCATACAGTATTAGATGCTTCATAGTGTCCCCCACACAGTATTAGATGCTTCAGTGTCCCCCATACAGTATTAGATGCTTCACAGTGTCCCCCACACAGTATTAGATGCTTCAGTGTCCCCCCACACAGTATTAGATGCTTCAGTGTCCCCCACACAGTATTAGATGCGTCAGCGTCCCCCCATACAGTATTAGATGCTGCATTGTCCCCCCATACAGTATTAGATGCTTCATTGTCCCCCACACAGTATTAGATGCTTCAGTGTCCCCCCATACAGTATTAGATGCTTCACAGTGTCCCCATACAGTATTAGATGCTTCACAGTGTCCCCATACAGTATTAGATGCTTCAGTGTCCCCCATACAGTATTAGATGCTTCACAGTGTCCCCCACACAGTATTAGATGCTTCCAGTGTCCCCCATACAGTATTAGATGCTTCACAGTGTCCCCCACACAGTATTAGATGCTTCAGTGTCCCCCCCCACACAGTATTAGATGCTTCAGTGTCCCCCATACAGTATTAGATGCTTCACAGTGTCCCCCACACAGTATTAGATGCTTCAGTGTCCCCCCCATACAGTATTAGATGCTTCAGTGTCCCCCATACAGTATTAGATGCTTCAGTGTCCCCCCCCACACAGTATTAGATGCTTCAGTGTCCCCCATACAGTATTAGATGATTCAGTGTCCCCCATACAGTATTAGATGCTTCAGTGTCCCCCCATACAGTATTAGATGATTCAGTGTCCCCCACACAGTATTAGATGCTTCAGTGTCCCCCACACAGTATTAGATGCTTCAGTGTCCCCCATACAGTATTAGATGCTTCAGTGTCCCCCACACAGTATTAGATGCTTCAGTGTCCCCCATACAGTATTAGATGCTTCAGTGTCCCCCCCACACAGTATTAGATGCTTCAGTGTCCCCCATACAGTATTAGATGCTTCAGTGTCCCCCCATACAGTATTAGATGCTTCAGTGGCCCCCACACAGTATTAGATGCTTCAGTGGCCCCCACATACAGTATTAGATGCTTCAGTGTCCCCCATACAGTAGTATATGCTCCACTGTAGACCCCACACAGTAGTTTATGTTACTTACCCAGTCCCAAGAAGAGCTGCAGTCCCACGAAGAACGTCCTCCTTCTTCTTCTGCTCGCAGGTGCTGATGAATGACGTCATCGCGCCTGCGTCGGGGCAGAGGTCACGCTCTGCAGTCAGTGTAAGCCATGGTTCCACGGACCGCAGCCTTCAGTGACAGCTTTCAGCTGTATGTACATATGCACATACAGCTGAAAGAAGCGATCACTCACTAATCGGGATTCCTATACCGGGTTCCCTGCTAGTGAGCGATCATGGCGACGGCACGCGTGCCAACTGAGAGGTCTCTGCGTGCCCTCTCTGCCACGCGTGCCATAGGTTCGCCATCACGGACCTATAGGGAAACCACCGGCATTCCCGTAGGTATAATTGACATGCTGCGATTTCCAAAACCACAACAGTTTTGGAAATCGCAGAGTCCACTGCACATATTTTTCCACAATGTGTGGATGGGATTTGCTAGAATCCCATCCACTTTCAGGGACTGTAAAACGCCGTGGCCAAACCACAGCTTTTATGCCACGTGGGGCCCCTGTGATAAATCTACATTTTATGCATGTCTAGAGAGAGGGACAATTTTGATAATAATCCTTGGACATTATATAATTATACTACACAAAGTTTCTCCTCTTTATACAACTTGGAAAAAACGTAAGAGAGGAATCTCAACAAAGGGTCTTACTAATAAAAAAAATTAAGGGATTAAAGGCAGTATATGGTGGGATGACCTAGCATCACATGTAAACCTCATTTTGGGTTTTGCCCCCTGTTCTCCATGTATACCTCGGTGTACACAATAAATATTTATGAATCTATAAATTCTTCTTGAGTCTAACTTCTACCTTATTGTGTCTTCTAAGGGCATATATCATCTTTTTAGTGAAGATATCAAATATAGTCCACGGCATCATTTATGTTCTTGGGATTATCGGTAATGGATTAGTCATCTGGATTTCCGGATTCAGGATGAAGAAGACAATCAGTGCCGTGTGGTTCCTCAACCTGGCCATAGCCGACTTCTTATGTAGCACGTCTCTTCCTCTACGTATTGCACAGTGGGATTTCTTTTTCCATAAAAATCTTTCTACCATGTTTACTTATTGCAAAATAAGCATTGTTTTGTTCACTGCAAACATGAGCGCCAGTGTTCTTCTCTTGA
Source organism: Leptodactylus fallax (assembly GCA_947044405.1). Taxonomy (NCBI): domain Eukaryota; kingdom Metazoa; phylum Chordata; class Amphibia; order Anura; family Leptodactylidae; genus Leptodactylus; species Leptodactylus fallax. Next base: position 292,468 of record CAMRHE010000777.1, read on the forward strand.
CAGCCATGAGTATTGACCGTTGTGTCTCGGTCATGTGGCCATTTTGGGCTAAAGTTCACAGGACACGTAGACTAGTGAGGATCACTGCATCTGGGTGTTGAGTTTGCTCTTCTCTGGTTTTGCATATTGCGTATATGAATTCTATGATCTTGATCTCAATGAATGGTGTATATACCCTTTAATAGATATAGATCCTAATAATATAAAACCAACCATTTACCGGATTAGATTAGTTATAATATTTCTGATCCCTTTTCTCATCATCTTGACCAGTTATGTGATAATTCTTCTCAAACTCATAAAAAGTAAGAGATCCCAGAGATCTCAGAGACCCTACAGAATCATCACCGCTGTTATATTGTGTTTCTTCATCTGCTGGTTTCCATATTACTGTACATCTGGCCAGTAATCTAAATGTATGATAGAGGTGACATTGAATTCCATATATTTAATACTACTTTTATCATCCTGGTTATCCTTAACAGTTGCCTCAATCCAATCATTTATGTTTTTATGGGCAAAGATTTTAGACAAGGTTTCTTCAGATCTATCCCCGCAAGTTTCAAAAGAGCATTAGGAGAACAACCTGATGACCTGTGCGGAGAACCAGAAGATGATGAACAAGCTCACACTACAGATGTGTAATTTATATTCCTCTTACCAATGTATAACATATTGAAAGAATCTTTCAGAATTTTAAGGAAATATCAGCTGATATTTCATTTAAATTAGCTTAAAGGGAGTCTGTCAGGTCCAAAATATATCCCAAACCAATAATATTGCCATGTAGGGTCTTTAATAGGAAGAGATTCATACTTGTGGCCACAAACCAATGAAGCAAAGCAAGAATCATCATCTTTGTACAGATAAGCAAATCCGCCTGCAAGTGCATAGGCGGCGGGGCCTGATTTGAATGATTCCAGACAGCTGTGATACAGACAAAGACTGAAAATCTCATCCAAGAAGAAGACTGTAGCTCTTGGTGCAGTTTGTAGCTAAATATGGCAAATCATCTCCTCCCTGATGCTCTTGTAGGCTCATTTGCATGTCTACAAAAGGGGGATTATCTCTACATGCTGCATCACTGTGTGGCCAAAAATGTCTATTCTCCTATTAAAGACTCCTACACAGAACTATATTTGGTTTGGGAGATATTTTGGACCTGACAGACTCCTTTTAATAACAGATTTCATCATAAACTGTTTTCAGCTTTACTTTGTATACTGGGACAGAATCAGCAAAGCCATCTCATTATCTGTAGAGATCAGGGTCAGCAGAGTCTTTTATGTATCTTCAGTGTCCCATCAGGGTTTCATCAATATAAAATATGTACTGACTAAAATTTGTTTACACACTGCAGTGTTTTATGGACTTTCTTATCTATTTATCACACATTATGAGTCATGTCAGGTGTTTTACATCTGGCGCACCCTATAGTGATATGACAGTGATACAATGAATACACCAAACATTGTACAAGGCTGATATAACAAAAATAAATAAATAGCTACTGTAATATATTCTATATATTTTCCAAAAATGAGAATTATTATGTAAAAAAATCTATCTATCTATCTATCTATCTATCTATCTATCTATGTCTTATCTATCTATCTATCTATCTATCTATCTATCTATCTATATATCTCTCATATCTATCTATCTCATATCTATTTATTTATATATATTATATCTATCTATCTATCTATCTATCTATCAATCTCATATCATATCTATCTATCTCATATCTATCTATCTATCTATCTATCTCATATCTATCTATATCTATCTATCTATCTATCTATCTATCTATCTATCTATCTATCTATCTATCTATCCATTATCTATCTATCTCTCTCTCTCTCTCATATCTATCTATTTCCTATCTATCTATCTATCTATCTATCTATCTATCTATCTATCTATCACATATCTATCTATCTATCTATCTATCTATCTATCGCCTATCTATCTATCTATCTATCTATCAATCTCATATCTATCTATCTATCTATCTATCTCATATCTATCTATATCATATCTATCTATCTATCTATCTATCTATCTATCTATCCATTATCTATCTATCTATCTATCTATCTATCTCTCTCTCTCTCTCATCTCTATCTATTTCCTATCTATCTATCTATCTATCTATCTATCTATCACATATCTATCATATCTATCTATCTATCTATCTATCTATCTATCGCCTATCTATCTATCTATCTATCTAAATACTGTAAATGTATTATTGCTTGCATGATGTAACCACATTCTGTATTTGTGTAAGAATTAAGAAGCAGGTTTTAAAAAATCTATATGAACACATAATGATTTTAGAAGTATTTCTCTAAATAATTTTGAGGATGTTGTTTTAACCCTTTAAGGACACAGGATTGTTTATATGTTAATGTTCTGTGACTTTTTTCATACTTTCCTTTCCTGTCTTCCAAAATTCATAACTTTTTTATTTTTCTGTTGAGATAGCTATGTGAGGGCTAACAATATTTTCAATGTGACGTAATAGTACGTCACAGAGCAGGAAGGGGTTAATGACCAAATGAATAAGAAATTAGAACAAGTATTATCTACATCTATCTATATATCTATCTATCCATCTACTTATCAATAGTATCTATCTCACTTTTGTTTTTGTTTCCTTTTTTCCCTTGACATGTGGACATGGAATCTCCTAAAAAGGGTACATGGCTTAAATTTGCCATGATGCTTCAAAAATACGCTAAAATATTGTCAAAAAAATTTGGCCAAAGTAAGCCAACCAAAGGGTGGTATAAATGCAGCCTAGTCAGTCTAGATATACCAGATTTATCATCCAGCATCAGTCACTGTGATAAATCTGGTGGATTTTCAGACTACCGGTCTAAGTTTGCACTGTCTAGCTAATAGTAAAAGTGAGTCTATGAGTTTTTTAGACCTAGACATTGAGATTTCTACCTATTATCCCAACCAAAACTGCTCCAACTCCTTCAGATTAGATGTAGACTTAGTTTCTTAAATTCTGACCATTTTTCCACCAGACCGTTTTGTTAAGTAACGTCTCTGTCTGGCAACTCTTCCATAAACCCTTCCATGTCCACTGTGGATCTTTGGAGCCTTTGGAGCGCCTCAGGACATCATGTGATAGATCATGTGATCCACTGATAGCACTCAGGGGGAGGCTTATCCAATGAATTCATAGAAACAAAATTAAAATCCATTTTTCCATTTTTAATTCTAATTTAGTTTCTAATGTAGCAAAACAGGAAAAACTCCAGGAGGGCTAATACTATCACAAGGCCCTGTAATAGGCTACTCTTATTTACACATGGTGTACCCTATGTCACAGCTCCAGAGGATGTAAAATAAAAACGAAAATAAAATTCTACTCTTCCCTCGTCCAGGCTCATTAGCTGTAAAACTGCATAGGAGGAGGAGGAGGAGGCGAAGGAGGAGGAGAAGGAGGAGGAGGAGGTGGAGAAGGAGGAGGAGTGGAAGCAACAGCTTGCCCTGGTGACGTTGGCGGCAGGAAGTGGCTCATTGAGGAGGAAGTGGAGAAAGCAGATAACATGGTGCTGGAATTGGGCCAGTCATTTGTGAACTGTCAATGTTGACACTCAAAACATTGAGCCCGTGCGACATGAAAGTCACTTATTGTCTCTGCTCCATGTTTCGACAGTAGAGTGCAGCTGTCCACTCATGCATCAACAAATATTGTTACTATTGCTGTTGCTATCTTCTGATGTCATAGCACCAGAGGATGTAAAATAAAAAAAGAAATAATATAAAATTCTACACTTCCCTCGTCCAGGCTCATTAGTTGTAAAACTGCATAGGAGGAGGATGAGGAGGAGGAGAGGGAGCAAGAGCTTGCTCTGGTGAAGTTGAGGGCAGGAAGTGGCCCAGAGAGGAGGAAGTGGAGAAGGAAGAAAAGTGCATGGAGCTGGAGTTTGGCCTGTCAGTGCTAGCATCTGGCCTTGTTGCATTTGTGAACTGTCAATGCTGACCTTCAAAACATTGAGCCAGTGCAACATGATAGTCACATATTGTCATGCCATGTTACGACAGTAGAGTGCAGCTGTCCCAAGGAGTGGGTCACATTCTCAAGTATGAGACAATATAAGGCTAAGATAGGCTTCCTTGAAAAGTAATGGTCGAAAGGTATCCTCCATGGAAGAAATTCACCCCCACTACCAGCAGAGCTAGATATCTGATTGTGTTGCCACCACCACGACCACCTCAGCTTGCCTTAGGTCTACCCCTAGCAGGATTTTTGATGACGAGGCCAAGCATCAACAAATATTGTTACTGCTGCAATCTTCTGATGTCATCTCATTGTCATCCTGACCTGGTTGTCATGTCCTGTCTGCAACAAAATCATCATCGGAAATGTCAACATTTGCCCATGTTGGGGCAAGAAAGGCACCTCATAGTCACTCGAGATCAGTGTCAGTGAAGACAGAGCAGAAAGGTTGCATGATAAATGAAGTGTTACAACAACAAAGCTGGAGGAAGGACACACAAAACACTTACTCAAAGTCACAGCATCACTGTAAAGATGTAATTTCCTTTTGTGATTGAGTTGATCAAGCCAAATAATCAATCATTTAATTTTTATTCCAAGCAACTACAATGACACTGCGGCTACTGGAGACACTGTCAACAACAAATGTAGGGTTGCTGTTACTACCCACATTCTTATCGTTACTTGCAGTGGTGGATTTCATTATAGTAGCATGAGTGTTTCCTCCTTCTTCTTTATTGAATCTCCTGCCCTATCTTTTGCTCTTTATATTTCTTGAATTGTAAAATTTTGTGGCAAATGATTCTTAGCCACCTACACAGCTGGCACTGAACTACAAGAAATGACTGGGTGCATTTATTCACAATTTTATACAAGTAGCCCTTAACAGCAAGCAGTGACTACAGCTGAGACTGTTTATAAAAACACAATGCACTGCTGCTGTAGACAACAAAAAAGGGATTTGGCACTCAAAGGGTAACTGCAAATCAGACTGTATATAAAAAAAATGGAGCGGACTGCTACACTGTTTAACAAAAAGTGATTTAACACTCAAACAGGAGGTCAGACTGTATGTAAAATACACAGTACACTGCTGCTGTGCGATGTCACAGAAATTGTTAGTCAAATAGTCACTGTTTTTTGTCGACAGAGCTTGTCCTTGACTCCTATGATCTATCTATCTATCTATCTATCTATCTATCTATCTATCTATCTATCTATCCATCCAGATAGATACACAACAGATAGGCAGCACTCCAAGATGTAAATCAAAAAATGGTGAGGATTCATTCCATCCAGTTATCTAAATTAATTAAATTTATCTCAAACATCCTCATCTCCTATATCCATCTGTAGTGCAACCAGCAATTTTTATTGTTGTTCTTTTTATTCCATCTATTCCTGTGCTGGCTGAGAAATGTGAGATCTCTCCCTGCTCTTATATCTACAAAAAGGCTGCTTTCTCTGTGCATAAACTTATATAGTGCATATGACATCATCACCTCTCCACCCATATCTCATGATTGGCTGATCATCTGGTGATGGCAAAAGCCTACCTGTGTCACCGATCACGTGACCCTTTTCCTCTACGTTCTTCTTTCTCATATTACACAATGCAGAGACCATTTTGGCCAGTTTTGCAAAAATTATGGTTTTATTAGAAATTTGGCTTGCTGTGGCCAGTCTGAGATAATCTCCAGTTTGTTTAACTAATACATTTTATTATGAAACCAATTCTTAAGAACATTGCAATAGATTAATAAAAGCTGTAAGAGGCTGCAGGACATCCCCTACCCCCAATGAGCTGCCACAGATAGACACACATAGGACGGTCTTCTCATCTCAGGATTTCAGTTGCCCTCCGGTCTCCTCTCCCCTCCGATTCCTGGTTTTCAGCTTATTCCTGCACACAGCTCCTGCTTGCAGTAATCCTCACTGTTAATGCTGGATTTACATACGCAGATAAGAGAGTCACTGCTAAAGAAATGTATCTAGCCCTTATCAGGGTTCAAAACTAAGTATGCAATGAGAGAAGATAATATAGATGGCCAGGAATCATCATGCAGACCTTTGAGCAGGACTATAACCTAGGCAACCAGATGTAAACATTGAGGAGAGAACTGTAGCTGTATCTTGCAAATAGAGTAAGATAAATAATGTATTGGGTAAAACATTTTAGTTAACTTCAGCTACAAGTCTGAATATGATCCTTGAGATGGAATACCTCTTTAACATATTCCTTTGTGATATCTTATCAGGAGATCACATTGTTTTTATAAAAGGTCCCTATCTTGTGATATTTGGACATTTTCGGCCAAGAGGAAAGATAAGGGAGGATATATCTGTATCTGTAAGACTTATATCCTATTTTTTTTATCAGCTTTTGAACAGAGGTTTCAAAGTCAATGTTAGTTTAGGAGGGAATGGAAAGGAGAAAAGAGCCGGATAAGTGGAGATAAAAACATTTTCAAATGATACATTACAAAGTTTGTAATACTTGGTTGCACTTTTGATTTACAGTAAGTAACATTTGCTGTAATGTTAATAGTGACCATTGAAGTTCTTGTAGGAGAGGTCGGAAGCAGATTTATTTTTTTTAAATATGTATAAACATAAGAGTATTCATTTATGTGATTGAATAATATTGTATACATGACCAAATAAATAATACATAAGTAATAATATTGTATAAATGACCTAATAAATAATAAATAAGTAATAATAAGTAATAATATTGTATAAATGACCAAATACATAATAAATAAGTAATAATAAGTAATAATATAGTATAAATGACCAAATACATAATAAATAAGAACAATTATTTTGTACTGTGATAATTTGTATGCACTCAGTAGAAGAGTCGGATGGGCTGGGTCAGGGACACACACATATATATACAGCAGCCATGTTACTGGGTATAGACATTAGATCTTCTACATTCACTGATCAATGGAAGAGACCTGGTGAAGAACAAAGGAAAGGTAAAGAAAACCATCGGAAAACATGATAGAGAGAGGATGGCAGAGATCTGCTCTATATACATATGGGCGTCTTAGTATTTGTATCTATCCTGTATATTTGGTTTATGATACATTGTACATAATGTTAGATACACATCAGGATGTGGATATGTCTTTTAGAACCATCTCTAGTCCTCTACAACTTAGCTGTGACATTTTTTTAAGACAAAACTATTTTTTCATCTTCGTGTCTAATCAGGATTTTTATTTCTATATAAAGTCCCTTGTAAATTAGTTCTGGTTCTGAATTATAAAGTTTATGGAGTTTATCATGTAGAATAAATAACGCACTAATTTTAGTGTAGGGTTTGATACCAATTATGTTTGTTTTTTTCATTAACAAGTTAAAAAAAATTCTATTTTTACTTATTTCTAAAATAACTTAGCTGCTGTGTTCAGCATTGACGGCAGCATATAATGTGTTAAATGGCAAGTTTGTTTTCTGATTCATAATGAGGGGGGGGGGGGTGATATCCTGAATAAAAGACCATGCTACCCCTTCCCTGGGGTTATCTGAAGTGACAGGGACAGGAGCCTAAAAACTCTTTCTCCTCTCCTTGCTCTGTCTGCTGCTCGTGTTCTCTTTCACACTGGTTAAAGTGACGCTGTGAGTATCTGCAGTTTCACTTTAACCAGTGATATCTCAAAATCTAGGTTGGCGACAGACATGATCTTGGTCTTATTTAAAAGCAGTACCAAAATTATGGCTCTTGCCTCCCCGTGACTCCAGAGTTAGAGCCATTTAAAGTGACTGCTCCAGTTGAAGTTTCATCCTGCTTGGGATAAACTGTAATGTACTTTGCTAAAATGCTGAGAAGGATTCAAATATCTAGACTTGCTTGCAGGGAGCCACCAGGTTGCTACCTCTTAAAGGAGTCTCATTTTCGTAGCTGGTGACCCAGGCAAGTTGAGAGATGTTGGTTTGTGGCACTGAATGCACAAGTAGAAACTACACATATAAATCAGAGATTCTTTGTTATACATATTTGATCACACAGTAAGAAGCCCTGTACCTGCCCCGTAGTTTATAGATCATATTAGTTGATTTTTACAATAGCAGTAATGCCATTTTGATCTCTATATTTTATATGTCCTGGTGCTCTGTTACAGGGGCTGCTGCAATTATTATATCTGTTATATTGCCATGTTTGATTGCACCTATTCACATTGGGATGTGCTGTCTGGATTATCTTTGCATGAGTATTGCAAGGGGTGTGTGGCCCCCTCCACAGTTGGACTTGGACTCCCTTCAATTGCACAGGTCTATTTCATTGGAATAGATTATACTTTTCAGTTCCCCATCTGCCTTAGGCTATTTTAAATAGAGTACAGCTCTGCATCCTACTTGCCCTGTATTCACATTTTGTAGACCTGTTCTGAGTCCAAGAGAGGTCTGTTTGTTTAATGTAGGGCCCCATCTGCATGAGGTCCCCTTGTCGGGGCAGGTACAGGGCTTCTTACTATGTAACTATGTATTTTTCAAGTAACTTCTGTTCTTTATGGGATTCATAAGATATACGGCCAGAAGCAGCTCTGCTCCAGTTTAAGTGAATGGGAGCAGAGCTGGAGTTCCAAGCACTGGATTCTGGTGGGCAAAACAGCTGATCAGCGCAGGGTTTTGGGCGTTAGACTCCCACAGATCCTGTGGATAGGTCATCAGTATCCATTTTTCTTAGCTCTTGAACTATCTATTTAATGTCCTTCAGACAGGGATAGGATTACAAAAGTAACAATAGCTTTTTGTGTTTACAGCGCACAATAAAGTTGGGCTTGTGGACAATTGTCCCTGCTCTATTACATAAGGTTATTAAATGTTGTAAATATCCCTCATATTTTCTGAGACTTTGTATCATTTTCTTTCTATTGTGTCACAGTTGAAATCTTATACATTTTGTAAGCTTTGCCCCTTCCCCTCCAGGCTTTCCAGCCTCCTCGGTGACATCATCAGCCCCAGCAGACCTCTGGAGAGGTGCGAGAAGGTGAATGTGACTTACACTAGGATCACACCTGCGTCCGGGTTTCCACACGGTTTCTCTAAAAAGTCCTGTGCTGCTTGCAGGACTTTTCTCTCCGGATTTTTAAGTGGGTTCGGGGACAGAAACCCCGAATGAAGTACAAGCGTTGGGGTGAACCCAGCCTTACTGTGACCCCAGAGTATAGTAATAGCAGTTCCTGTTAAGGTCAATACAAAACTGATGAGTGAACTTTGCAAATATTCACTAAATGAATCTTGTGGGGTTTGTTCATCTCAAAAAATACTTATTAGCCCAAAGTGGAACATTTCAACCCTAAAAGGACCTTTCAAGCAAGGATTAAGAAGACTCCTGATAGCACTGACACTTTGCACTTTCAACTAATAAAGCCCTTTTATTTTTTTTCATTTTGTGTGCTGACTGATTTTTTTTTAGATAGATAGATAGATAGATAGATAGATAGATACAGTGCTGGCCAAAAGTATTGGCACCCCTGCAATTCTGTCAGATAATACTCAATTTCTTCCAGAAAATGATTGCAATCACAAATGCTTTGGTAATAAGATCTTCATTTATTTTGCTTGCAATGAAAAAACACAAAAGAGAATGAAAAAAAAAGTCAAATCATTGATCATTTTACACAAAACTCCAAAAATTGGCTGGACAAAAGTATTGGCACCCTCAGCCTAATACTTGGTAGCACAACCTTTAGACAAAATAACTGCGAACAACCGCTTCCGGTAACCATCAATGAGTTTCTTACAATGCTCTGCTGGAATTTCTCCAGGTCCCTGAGATGTGAAGGGCGCCTTCTCCAAACTGCCATTTTGAGATCTCTCCACAGGTGTTCTATGGGATTCAGGTCTGGACTCATTGCTGGCCACTTTAGAAGTCTCCAGTGCTTTCTCTCAAACCATTTTCTAGTGCTTTTTGAAGTGTGTTTTGGGTCATTGTCCTGCTGGAAGACCCATGACCTCTGAGGGAGACCCAGCTTTCTCACACTGGGCCCTACATTATGCTGCAAAATTTGTTGGTAGTCTTCAGACTTCATAATGCCATGCACACGGTCAAGCAGTCCAGTGCCAGAGGCAGCAAAGCAACCCCAAAACATCAGGGAACCTCCGCCATGTTTGATTGTAGGGACCGTGTTCTTTTCTTTGAAGGCCTCTTTTTTTTTTTTCCTGTAAACTCTATGTTGATGCCTTTTCCCAAAAAGCTCTACTTTTGTCTCATCTGACCAGAGAACATTCTTCCAAAAAGTTTTTGGCTTTCTCAGGTACGTTTTGGCAAACTCCAGCCTGGCTTTTTTATGTCTCTGGGTCAGAAGTGGGGTCTTCCTGGGTATCCTACCATAGAGTCCCTTTTCATTCAGACGCCGACGGATAGTACGGGTTGACACTGTTGTACCCTCGGACTGCAGGGCAGCTAGAACTTGTTTGGATGTTAGTCGAGGTTCTTTAGCCACCATCTGCACAATCTTTCGTTGAAATCTCTCGTCAATTTTTCTTTTCCGTCCACATCTAGGGAGGTTAGCCACAGTGCCATGGGCTTTAAACTTCTTGATGACACTGCGCACGGTAGACACAGGAACATTCAGGTCTTTGGAGATGGACTTGTAGCCTTGAGATTGCTCATGCTTCCTCACAATCTTCCTTCTCACGTCCTCAGACAGTTCTTTGGTCTTCTTTCTTTTCTCCATGCTCAATGTGGTACACACAAGGACACAGGACAGAGGTTGAGTCAACTTTAATCCATTTCAACTGGCTGCAAGTGTGATTTAGTTATTACCACCACCTGTTATGTGCCACAGGTAAGTAACAGGTGCTGTTAATTACACAAATTAGAGAAGCATCACCTGATTTTTCAAAGGGTGCCAATACTTTTGTCCACCCCCTTTTTTATGTTTGGTGTGGAATTATATCCAATTTGGCTTTTTGACAATTCTTTTTGTGGTTTTCCATTGACGACAAATTAAATGAAGATATTATTACCAAAGCATTTGTGATTGCAATGATTTTCTGGAAGAAATTGAGTATTATCTGACAGAATTGCAGGGGTGCCAATACTTTTGGCCAGCACTGTAGATAGATAGAATACATTATCAGCAGAGGCGTAGATAAGGGTTCAGCACAGGGGGGGCAAATATGTCCAAGTTGGCCCCCAACTTGGACATGTTTGTATACCGATACTATCAGTATACGGTGAGCGTATAATGGTATATAGCAGCTCTACACAGGACTCTGCAGATGATTTAGGTGAATACAGGGCAGTAACATTTAGTGACTTACCGATGACGTCTCTGACTAATCCTTCACATTTTCCATCTCTTTCATCTGGACGGCCATGACCACTTCTTCCAGTCTCTGTAAAGTTTTCAACACAGACATCTTTGGCTCCTCACTTTTCCAGGCACCCGACCCACATTGGCCTCACCTGCACACCCATCCTGCTGCTTCCTCAATTATAAAATATATAATATATCCCCCCATAATGAATAATACCCCTAAGTGTATCTTTATATTAATAACTTCCCTGTGCACCCCTTTAAATAGTGTCCCTTATTGCCTAATTAAAAGGTAAAAAAAACCAAACAAACAAGGGAAAAATATTATTGCGGTTCCAATACCCGGGACCCCTAGGATCAGCTGTTTGAACGTACCGTGGTACCTGTGTAAGCACCGTGACTCCTTCTCTGTTTACATAGTGTCATTCTTTTCATAGCGGCCATGTAATGTAACTACAGCCTCGTCCTATACACGTCTATGTGACAAGGCTGGAATTACATCACACGGTCACTATAAACAGACAGTGTGTGATATAACAGGCGCCATAGCCCCTTCATACAGCTGATCAGTGGGGAATCACTTATCTCTTATTGATGTTTTATTCTGAGGATAAATCAATAAAAATGAGCTGGAAATCACCTTAAGGCCCCACATAACGTCTCGCAGCAAAAAAGAGCTGCGGAAAAAACTGCGGCGGCGATGCATCGAGGTTCTTCCTGCAGCACTTTGCACAGAAAGTTCACAGAGGTTTCCTCTGCGGACTTTCTGCTTCAGTTATATCTATAGAGAGACCGCTGGCGTTTCCATAGGTATAATTGACATTCTGCGATTTCCAAAACTGTGACTGTTTTGGAAATTGCAGCGTACCCGCTGCGCGTATTTTACTGTAAAGTGAGGATGGGATGGGGCCCCATGTGGCGAAAACCCACAGAAAAAAAATACATCATTCTAGCAAATCCCATCCACACATTGCGGAAAAATATGTGCAGCAGACGCACTGCGATTTCCAAAACCGTTGTGGTTTTGGAAATTGCAGCATGTCTATTATACCTATGGAAACACCGGCGGTTTCTGTATAGGTGTATTGAAAACAGAAAGTCCACAGAGGAAACCTCTGCGGACCTTCTGTGAAAAGCGCTGCGGGAAAAACCACAATGTTACCACGGCGGTTTTTCCTGCAGCGCTTTTTTTGCTGCAGCCCGCTACGTGGGGCCTTAGTCTTAATAAAGCCCAAATGCCACTTTAATTAAATTAATTGACCCTCATATTATTCCCCTGATTCCCCCTGACATAAATACTGCACCTCTAATGACCCCTTTTATCAATGATCACCCCCTTACAGTATGTTCATAATGCCTCCTAATATAAATGATGCCCCCTAATGGCCCTTTATATAAATAACCTCCCCCTTGTATTTATAATACCCCGTAATAACCCTTACATAAATGACCCCCCATTGTCATAATGCCCCCTAATGAATCCTCCCTTTATAGTTATATTTCCCCTTCCTAACCACCCCTTATATTATTAATATACCCACAACTGCACTAAAACGAAAAAAAAAAAAAAAGTTATACTCACCTACTTGCGAATGGAGCTGCCGCTGCCTCCCTGTCCACGCACAGCACGTCTGTGTCTCAGCACAGGAGGCATGATGTTGTGACGTCATTGCGCCGCCTGTCCTGAGAAGCCGACATCTGTCTGTGTTCTCAGGGTCTTGTAAACCGCAGCCTGTATTTTGGAAATCGCAGTGTCCGCTGCACATATTTTTCTGCAATGTGTGGATGGGATTTGCTAGAATCCCATCCACCTTTCAGGGACAGTAAAACGCCGTGGCCAAACCACAGCATTTATGCCATGTGGGGCCCCAGCCTAAAGGTGGTAAAAAGTTAGGATAGACAATCTAAAACTTACCAGACTTATCATCCAGCAGCAGCCACTGTGATAAATCTACAATTTAAGCATGCCTAGAGAGAGGGGAAAATTTTGATAATAATCCTTGGACACTGCCAAATTATACTACACAAGGTTTCTCCTTTTCACATAACTTGCAAAAACATAAAATCAAGGAATTAAAGGCAGTGTATGGTGGGATGACCTAGCTCCACAAGTAAACCTCATTTTGGGTTTTGCCCCCTCTTCTCCATGTATACCCCGGTGTACACAGTAAATATTTATGAAGCATTAAGTTCTTCATGAGTCTAACTTCTACCTTATTGTGTCTTCTAAGGGCATATATCATCTTCTTAGTGAAGATATCAAATATAGTCCACAGCATCATTTCTGTCCTTGGGATTATCGGTAATGGATTAGTCATCTGGATTGCCGGATTCAGGATGAAGAATACAGTCAATGCCGTGTGGTTCCTCAACCTGGCCATTGCGGACTTCCTATGTTGCACGTCTCTTCCTCTTCGTATTGCACAATGGGCTTATGCTTTCCGTAGAAATCTTTCCACCATGTTTACTTTTTGCAAAATAAGCATTGTTCTGTTCACTGCAAACATGAGCGCCAGTGTTCTTATCTTGACAGCCATGAGTATTGACCGTTGTGTATCGGTCTTGTGGCCATTCTGGGCTAAAGTTCACAGGACACGTAGACTAGTGAGGATCACTGCAGGAGTCATTTGGGTGTTGAGTTTGCTCTTCTCTGGTTTTGCATATTGCGTATATGAATTCTATGATCTTGATCTCAATGAATGGTGTATATACCCTTTAATAGATATAGATCCTAATAATATAAAACCAACCATTTACCGGATTAGATTAGTTATAATATTTCTGATCCCTTTTCTCATCATCTTGACCAGTTATGTGATAATTCTTCTCAAACTTAGAAAAAGTAAGAGATCCCAGAGATCTCAGAGACCCTACAGGATCATCACCGCTGTTATATTGTGTTTCTTCATCTGCTGGTTTCCATTTTACATTTGGCCAGTAATCTCAATCTCAATGTATGATAGAGGTCACATTAAATTCCATATATTTAATACTACTTTTATCATCTTGGCTATTATTAACAGTTGTATGTTTTTATGGGCCAAGATTTTAGACTCGGTTTCTTCAGATCTATCCCCACCAGGCTTAAAAGAGCATTAGGAGAACAACCTGATGACCTGTGTGGAGAACCAGAGGATGATGGACAAGCTCACACTACAGATGTATAAATTATATCCTCTTATCTATGTATAAGATATTAAAAGAATCTTTCAGAATTTTAAGGAATGTGTCATCAGCTGATATTTCATTTAAATTAGCTTAAAGGGAGTCTGTCAGGTCCAAAATATCTCCCAAACCATGTAGAGTCTTTAATAGAAGGAGATCTATACATGTGTGGCCACAAACTGATGAAGCAAAGCAAGAATCATCATCTTTATACAGATAAGCAAGTCAGCCTGCAAGTGCATAGGGGGCGGGGCCTAATTTTTATGATTCGTCTACAGGCAGCTGTGACATAGACAAAGACTGAAAATGTCATTTGTAGCTACAGGGGTGTTGTTGAACGGCTATTCTAGAAGAGAACTGAAGCACTTGGTGCTGTTTGTAGCTAAATTTTGCAAATCATCTCCTCCCTGATGCTCTTACAGACTCATTTGCATGTCTACAAAAGGGAGATTACCTCTGCATGTTTTATCAGTTTGTGACAACAAATATTTCTGCTCCTATTAAAGTTTCCTATACAGAACTATATTTGGTTTGGAAGATATTTTGAAGTCTTATGAATAACAGATTTAGAAGAAAAAAAAATCCATTATAACCTGGCATTTTGGCTCCTCATTTTTCAGCTTTACTTTGTATACTGGGACGGAATCAGCAAAGCCATCTCATTATCTCTAGAGATCAGGGTCAGCAGAGTCTTTTATTTATCTTCAGTGTCCCATCAGGGTTTCAATGTAAAAAAAAACCTAAATTATCTATCAATCTAAATAATGTAAATGTGTTATTGCTTTCATGATGTAACCACATTATGTGTTCGTGTAAGAATTAAGAAACAGATTAAAAAAAATCAGTATAAATATGTAATGATTTTAATATGATGTTTTAATGGCCAAATAAATAAGAAATCAGAACAAGTATTTTGTACATTTATTCTATCTTTCTATCTCACTTTTCTTTTAGTTCCCTTACTTATAACCAAGTACATTGTACATATTTACATGACAACCACTTTCATTGTTCAAAAATTAAAAAAATAAAAAATATGTATATATATATATGAGGAGAGAGAGAGAGAGAGAGAGAGAGAGAGAGAGAGAGAACTGAATCACGCTCTGTATGTCAATACATTGTGGAGCCATCTTTTGCTGCAGTTTCGTATGTAAGTCTCTTTGGTCCTTATTTACTACTGTCGATACTAGACACTGAAGTTAACATGGCTCATCTTTGGTGCAATGTGGTGCATGTTGGCGCATCTAAATTGGGTGATAATTATTTGACATGCTGGACGAGGAATCTCCTAAAAAGTGTGCGTGGCTATAATTTGCAGTGATGCCATAGTTGTAAAAAATTTTGGCACAAAATAAGCCAACCAAAGAATAGTATAAATGCAGCCTAGTCAGTCTAGATATGGCAGATTTATCATCCAGCATCAGTCACTGTGATAAATCTGGTGGATTTTCAGACTACCGGTCTAAGTTTGCACTGTCTAGCTAATAGTAAAAGTGAGTATATCAGTTTTTCAGACCTAGACAGTGGGATTTCCGCCTATTATTCCAAGCAAAACTTCTCCAACGCCTTCAGATTAGACGTAGACGTAGTTTCTTAAATTCTGACCAGTTTTCCACCAGGCTTTTTTGTTAAGCCATGGCTCTATGTCTGGCGACTCTTCCATAAATCCTTCCCCGTCAACTGTGGATCTTTAGAGCTCCTCGGGACATTACGTTATAGCTCATGTGATACTCTGATAGCACTCGGGGGGGGGGGGGGGGCTTATCCAATGAATTATGCATTAATTAATTATATTAGACCTTATTTAGGGTTTTTATAGCAAAGTGGATGAATACATATGCACGTAAAACTTTTTTTTTCACTACACTTTGGCAATTGGGATTATTTTATCACTTCCATAAAATTAGATTAAAATCCTTTTATCCATTTTTAATTCCAGTTTCTAATGTAACAAACAGGAAAAACTCCAAGAGGGCTAATACTCTCACAAGGCCCTGTAATAGGCTACTCTTATTTACACATGGTGTACCCTATGTGGAGAAAGCAGATAAGAACATGGTGCTGGAATTGGGCCAGTCATTTGTGAACGGTCAATGTTGACACTCAAAACATTGAGCCAGTGCGACATGAAAGTCACTTATTGTTTCTGCTCCGTGTTTCGACAGTAGAGTGCAGCTGTCCACTCATGCATCAACAAATACTGTTACTATTGCTGCTGCTACCTACTGATGTTCTCTGTTTGGCATCCTGACCTGGTTGCCATGTCCTGTCCACCACAAAATCATCATCGGCAATGTCATCATCTCCCCAACATGTTTTTCTGACTCATTGTAATGGCCATGGGATTCTTGCACTCTTTCATAATTCCCACCTGTAGATTTCCCCTGAGTGCCCCTACTAGCATAGGTACCTGTGTGTCCATCACATGACCATCACTGTATATCACATGACATGGACTGATTTTTATCCACCACAAGTAAGCAGAATGAGTGGTTGCAAGCGGACATCTAGAAAACCGAGAGGAATTGATAAAGAAAGAATATTGGAAAACTGTATAACTTTTTATTATACAAACAACAACATTTGTCTCTAAATATTGGTCTGAAAGAGGACAACCCTGTGATGATGAGAGACTCTCAGTTATGTATCTTTCTTTGAAATGTATTATTCCTTATTCATATTAGTCTTACATACCTTTAGGAATGTTGTGCTTAAGCTGTGTTTACATTGGTGGTCAATTCGCTTCAGTGGTTTTATGTGTATACCATGGGAGATTGTCCGTTCTGGCCAGGCAGTTTATTACCCCCGGAAAACAAATGTCAAAGGAGGGAGAGAGGGCTAATGACCCTCAGCTCAACCCAGAGTCAGCAGAGAGACACAGCTTTACACCAGACAGGAAAACACCCTTCTTTCCCCAGATCCTGCAGTGGGGGAAAGAGGAGGGGGGCTACCTGAAAGGGAGGTGTGGCTGTACACTAGCCTTATACTGAGAGGAAGAGCTAGATTCTTTGGTCACTCAGCAAGGAGGCAGCTAGGGGTTTCTGCACAAGAAGACCCTTTACACTTGTTCTGATCCTGGGAGACATGTGCGACAAGTCATATGGTTGACTTAAGCAAGTGCCCTGGGGCCAAGGAGTCAGGCCTCAGTGAACTGGATTACAGATTTGTTTTGGTATTCATTTTTCTCTTTTAATCACATTTTATTTTCTGTACTGTATGCTTGTTTTCACCTGTATTTGCTTGACCATCCGTTGATGTGTATTCTGTATATGTTAGCTGCTAGTACCGAGCCACTCGGTTTAATAAATATATAAAATTTATAAAGCTCATTTCATATTATCCTATAAACTTAGACATTCACGGGGCGTGAGTGGGAGGTAAGGAGGGTGATCGCAGGTGTGCCAATCGGCTTGGCAAGGTGGTATCCTTCACAGCCCCTTTAAGTGTTACAACAGTAAAATAGTACACACAAAACACTTACTCAAAGTCACAGCATCACTGTAAGGATGTCATTTCCTTTTGTAATATTGATCAAGCCAAGTAATCAATCATTTAGTTTTCATTCCCAGAAACTACAATGACACTGCGGCTACTGGAGACACTGTCAAAAGCAAAAGTAGTGTTGCTGTTACCCCCCACATTCCTATTGTAACTTGTAGTGGTAGATTCTGCTATAGTAGCATAAGTGTTTCCTCCTCCTTCTTTATCCAATCTCATGTCCTGTTTTTTTGTTCTTTATATTTCTTATTGTAAATGAATTGTACAATTTTGTGGCAAATGTGTCTTCGCCACCTACACAGCTGGCACTCAACTGTAAGAAATTACTGTGTGGATGGTATTCACAATTTTCTGTTATGTGTGGACTACACAAGTAGCTCTTAACTGCAAGTAGCAACTATAATGAGACTATATATAAAAACACAACACACTGCTGCTGTAGACAACAAAAAGTTATTTGGCACTCAAAGGGCAACTGCAGATCAGACTGTATATAAAAAATTGGAATGCACTGCTACACTGTTTAATAAAAAGTGATTTAGCACTCAAACAAAAGATCAGACTGTATGTAAAAACACAGTGCACTGCTGTTGTGCAAAGTCACAGAAATTGACAGTCAGTCACTTTTTTTTTCCACAGAGCTTGTCCCTGACTACTATCTATCTATCTATCTATCTATCTATCTTATCTATATATCAATCTTATCTCATATCTGTCTATCTGTCTATCTATCTATCTATCTATCTATCTAACTAAATTGCTTAAATCTATCTCAAACATCCTCATCTCCTATATCAATTTGTAGTGCAGCCAGAAATTTTTATTGTTGTTCTTTTTATTCCATCTATTCCTGTGCTGGCTGAGAAATGTGAGATCTCTCCCTGCTCTTTCCCTGCTTTAATGTCTACAAAATGGCTCCTCTCTTTGTGCTTAAATGTATATAGTGCATATGACATCATCACCTCTCCACCCATCTCTCATGATTGGCTGATCATCTGATGATGGCAAAAGCCTGCCTGTGTCACAGATCATGTGATCCGCTTCATCATGTTACACAATGCACAGGCCATTTTTGCCAATTTTGCAAAAATTATGGCTTCATTAGAATTTTGGGTTGCTTTATTTGCTTTATTCACACTAATGCTATATTTGCCTTTTGAGCTGAGTGTGTAAGGGCAGCAGTTTTGTTGTTGTGATTTAATGTCCACTTTTAGAAGTGTTTCTGTGTATTACACTCATTTCAGTCTGATTTAGCTGTCTACACTGAAAGTCCATTGGTTTATAGGGTCACATTGTACATTGTAGCTAACCATTCAACACACTTTGCATGATCAATAATACACTGCATGTAGATGAGGAATAGCAGTCTTTATGCTCAATTATATGGATGTGACCGAGACTGAGATAATCTCCGGTTTATTTAATTAATACATTTTCCCCTTCCCCTCCAGCCTTTCCAGCCTCCTCGGTGACATCATCAGCCCCAGTAGAGCTCTGGAGAGGTGCGAGAAGGTGAGTGTGACTTATTGTGACCCCCGAGTATAGTAATAGCACTGCCTGCTAAGCTCAATAAGAAACTGATAAATGAACTGCAAATACTCACTAAATGAATCTCCTCGTAGGGTTTGTTCATTTGCACTTTCAGCTAATAAAGCCCTTTCATTTTTTAATTTTGTGTGCTGACTGTTTTTTTATGTAAATAGATAATAGATGTATAGATAGCTAGACAGAGAGATAATAGATTGATTGATAGATATATAGATAGATATGAGATGATGATAGATAGATAGATAGATAGATATGAGAGATAGATAGATATGAGATAGATAGATAGATAGATAGATAGATAGGAGATAGATAGATATGAGATAGATAGATAGATAGATAGATAGATAGATAGATAGATAGATATGAGATGATAGATAGATAGATAGATAGATAGATAGATAGATAGATAGATAGATAGATAGATAGAGTCATATGAAAAAGTTTGGGCACCTCTATTAATCTTAATAATTTTTAGTTCTAAATATTTGGGTGTTTGCAACAGCCATTTCAATTTGATATATCTAATAACTGATGGACACAGTAATATTTCAGGATTGAAATGAGGTTTATTGTACTAACAGAAAATGTGCAATATGCATTAAACCAAAATTTGACCGGTGCAAAAATTTGGGTACCCTTATCATTTTATTGATTTCAATACTCCTAACTACTTTTTACTGACTTACTGAAGCACAAAATTGGTTTTGTAACCTCACTGAGCTTTGAACTTCATAGCCAGGTGTATCCAATCATGAGAAAAGGTATTTAAGGTGGCCAATTGCAAGTTGTTCTCCTATTTGAATCTCCTCTGAAGAGTGGCATCATGGGCTCCTCAAAACAACTCTCAAATGATCTGAAAACAAAGATTGTTCAACATAGTTGTTCAGGGGAAGGATACAAAAAGTTGTCTCAGAGATTTAACCTGTCAGTTTCCACTGTGAGGAACATAGTAAGGAAATGGAAGACCACAGGGACAGTTCTTGTTAAGCCCAGAAGTGGCAGGCCAAGAAAAATATCAGAAAGGCAGAGAAGAAGAATGGTGAGAACAGTCAAGGACAATCCACAGACCACCTCCAAAGAGCTGCAGCATCATCTTGCTGCAGATGGTGTCACTGTGCATCGGTCAACAATACAGCACACTTTGCACAAGGAGAAGCTGTATGGGAGAGTGATGCGAAAGAAGCCATTTCTGAAAGCACGCCACAAACAGAGTCGCCTGAGGTATGCAAAAGCACATTTGGACAAGCCAGCTTCATTTTGAAAGAAGGTCCTGTGGACTGATGAAACAAAGATTGAGTTGTTTGGTCATACAAAAAGGCGTTATGCATGGCGTCCAAAAAACACAGCATTCCAAGAAAAACACTTGCTACCCACTGTAAAATTTGGTGGAGGTTCCATCATGCTTTGGGGCTGTGTGGCCAATGCCGGCACCGGGAATCTTGTTAAAGTTGAGGGTCGCATGGATTCAACTCAGTATCAGCAGATTCTTGAGAATAATGTACAAGAATCAGTGACGAATTTGAAGTTACGCCGGGGATGGATATTTCAGCAAGACAATGATCCAAATCTACTCAGGCATTCATGCAGAGGAACAATTACAATGTTCTGGAATGGCCATCCCAGTCCCCAGACCTGAATATCATTGAACATCTGTGGGATAATTTGAAGCGGGCTGTCCATGCTCGGCGACCATCAAACTTAACTGAACTGGAATTGTTTTGTAAAGAGGAATGGTCAAAAATACCTTCATCCAGGATCCAGGAACTGATTAAAAGCTACAGGAAGCGACTAGAGGCTGTTATTTTTGCAAAAGGAGGATCTACTAAATATTAATGTCACTTTTCTGTTGAGGTGCCCATACTTTTGCACCGGTCAAATTTTGGTTTAATGTATATTGCACATTTTCTGTTAGTACAATAAACCTCATTTCAATCCTGAAATATTACTGTGTCCATCAGTTATTAGATATATCAAATTGAAATGGCTGTTGCAAACACCCAAATATTTAGAACTAAAAATGATTAAGATTAATAGGGGTGCCCAAACTTTTTCATATGACTATAGATAGATAAGAGATAGATATGAGATAGATAGATAGATAGATAGAATGCATTCTCAGTGTACAGCTCAACAGAGTCAAATGTCTTAAATAATACCATTACACCGCCCTTTGCTGCACTGTTATGAGGATTCAATTACATAATAATATGTTTATCTGATTTATATATTTATTAACATTATTATTCATTTTTAGGTAGAAATGTCAGAATGAATCCTGCTGATAACCGGACCTTATATAACAAGACCTCATATAACAGGACCTTATACTACGATTATGACCTGGAGTATGTTTCTATTCCTCCTTCTCGCATATTTTCTTCATGTAATTTACTCATTTTTGTCTATTATTTGCATAGATTCTGGCCTCTATAATGGTTGGGCTCTGTTCACATCTACAATGGAATCTGATGATGTAGTCCTATTATCCCATAATATTATCTGAACTTTTACAAAACCCCACACTCCTCATTGTAAATCAGGGGACTGGTGTAATGCTTCATGTCTCCTGTGGGAGCGCTGCAGGGAAATTGAATACATTATACTCTACATGAAGCAAACATACATAGTGGAATAACATTGTCATATACTTTGTCTTTCAATTTCTTTCTATTTTTAAGATTTCCTCTTGAAGTGAATGGAGTGATTATTGTTTCTATCCATACAATGAGAGACTTCTCCCAGCTGACACTATGTTCACATTTGCGCTGCTTTGTCAGGTGCTCTGGTCTATTGGATGACCAGAACAACAGATATATGGACCTCTAAGATAGTGGACACCAACAGTGCCTGACAGACCCGATTAACTATAATAAGATCTATCAGGTGTCTGTACTTTTATACTGAAAGTGCCAAATGAAAAAAATTGGACTTGAAACATTTTTTTGTCTGGTGATTTTTGACAAACTGCGACTGTGTCTCCAAATGGAGGCTCCATCTCAGGGTTTGTTGAAAGATATCCGTCTGGTCAACTCTATATAAACAGTCAGTAGCCTAGATGTGTCCTATTTGTTACAATGTATCAGGTATCCAATGCAGTCAGCTATAAGTGTTAGATCTTTATGAGTTTCTTTGCAAACACGAATCTTCTCTGTCAAAGACAACAAACGGAAATTTTTACCGTAACGACAAATTGTAACACAGGAGGCAGATTATTTACTAAGTTAAATGTGCCACATTCTTACAACATTTGAGTCACAAAAAATTCAGCCCAACATTTATGTGTATTACTAAATACTAATTTTACTAAATATAAATGAAGAGACAGTACTCTACCAAACTTACATCAAATGGAAGTGAGCACGAATCAACAGGATAATCCAATCCCCACTGGACATACAACAAAGTAGCTATATAATCCAAAATGTAAACACTTTAATCAATACCATATAAAACCAATCCCAATAACCATACTAGGTACAAATACGACAACAATAACAAATGTACTTGCCGTTTGCTGTCCATTTCTTATAATTATATGTTTTAGCGGGTGGATCAGCCAGTATTCATTCACCTCAGTACTCAGAGGTGTCCTTTTCTAACATCTCAATTCCAATTACTTCAAGTCAGTATCAAACCAATATCAAATCAATATCACATCGGTATCGCATCAATTCCATTCAGACGTGTTTGGGAGCTAACAGAGACTTATTCCCCAGTGACAAACAATATATACAAAATCCTTCATAAACCCCATTAATTTACAGTCTGCTTAAACAAAAATGAAACTTAAAAATAGATCAAAACTGGATTGGATCCTCAATCTTATCCAAAATCCGGACTGGATTTGTATCTAATTTAGTATCAAAGAGAAAACCTATCATGTCTTTTATATTACACATTATACAAATACTTCATGGGTAAAGCAATTCTATAAGAGAGAAAAATGCATAAATATGCTTGAAAAAAACACATGAAAATCTCATGAAAATGCATAAAAAACATGAAAAACGCACGGGGAAGAAAAAAAAAGAATATTAAATATATATTACTTTTCATCATCTTATTCTATTATAAATCCAAAAATTTCCATTTCAGCATTTATACCCCTTGGAACTTAAGTATCAAATGGTGTCATTTTTTTTTTTAGATTCTACACGTGACATTCTACTAATAAAGTCTCCTTCTCCTCCCTTCAATCTTTCTTTACTGATTGTTGGGCATAAACTTTGATACCTTTAGGACCACTAATATCTTTCAATTTAAAATGGTTAGACATTGTACACACGTGGACAAAATTGTTGGTATCCCTCGTTTAATGAAAGA
Organism: Leptodactylus fallax; assembly: GCA_947044405.1. Taxonomy (NCBI): domain Eukaryota; kingdom Metazoa; phylum Chordata; class Amphibia; order Anura; family Leptodactylidae; genus Leptodactylus; species Leptodactylus fallax. Next base: position 316,309 of record CAMRHE010000777.1, read on the forward strand.
AAACCCCACAATGGTCACAGAAATAACTTGAATCTGACAAAAGTAATAATATATAAAAATTCTATGAAAATGAACAAATGAAAGTCAGACATTGCTTTCCAACCAGGCTTCAACAGAATTTTTAAAAAAAGAAAACTCATGAAACAGGCCTGGACAGAAATGATGGTTCCCTTAACTTAATATTTAGTTGCACAACCTTTTGAGGCAATCCCTGCAATCAGACGATTCCTGTAACTGTCAATGAGACTTCTGCACCTCTCAGCAGGGATTTTGGCCGCTCCTCATGAGCAAACTGCTCCAGTTGTCTCAGGTTTGAAGGGTGCCTTTTCCAGACGGCATGTTTCAGCTCCTTCCAAAGATGCTCAATAGGATTTAGGTCAGGGCTCATAGAAAGCCACTTCAGAGTAGTCCAATGTTTTCCGCTTAGCCATTCTTGGGTGTTTTTAGCTGTGTGTTTTGGGTCATTATCCTGTTGCAAGACCCATGACCTGCGACTGAGACCAAGCTTTCTGACACTGGGCAGCACATTTCTGTCTAGAATCCCTTGATAATCTTGAGATTTCATTGTATCCTGCACAGATTCAAGACACCCTGTGCCAGATGCAGCAAAGCAGCCCCAGACCATAACAGAGCCTCCTCCATGTGTCACAGTAGGGACAGTGTTCTTTTCAAGATATGCTTCATTTTTCCATCTGTGAACATAGAGCTGATGTGCCTTGCCAAACATTTTGATTTTTGTCTCATCTGCCCATAGGACATTCTCCCAGAAGCTTTGTGGCTTGTCAACATGTAGTTTGGCAAATTTCATTCTGGCTTTTTTAAGTTATTTCTGTGACCATTGTGGGTTTTTCTTTCATTAAACAAGGGGTACCAACAATTTTGTCCACGTGTGTATGTTTTATATAACCAATCAATTCTGTGTTCTGATATCTTTTTCTCTAAAGTTCTAGATTTTCTCTCTATATATTGTTTATTACATGGACATTGCACCAAATAAATTACACCCTCACTTTCACAAAACAAAAATTACAAAATCTCCCATTTGAATCTATTAGTTATGGATTCTACCATCTACCTTTTGGGAATTTGTGTATATTTTTAATTGGAACAAGTTCCACATTTAAAGAAACCTTTCATATTTACCTACATATCATATTTTCATCTGATATTTTAACTGAAGGTGCTATCCTAATTTCCAACAACTCGGGTGGCTGACTCCTGCCATTTTTTAATTGATGACCTATCCTAAGGAATATCCTAATTATAAAGTCTGTAAAACTCCTTTAATGGTGGTAAAAGGTTAGGATAGACAAACTAAAGCTGTGCCAGACTTATCATCCAGCAGCAGCCACTGTGATAAATCTACATTTTAAGCCTACTATCTACAGAGAATTTTGATAATAATCCTTGGACATTATATAATTATACTACACAAGGTTTCTCCTCTTTACACAACTTGAAAAAAACATAAGAGAGGAATCTCAACAAAGGGTCTTACTAATAAAAAAAAAATTAAAGGATTAAAGGCACATTGCACAATGGGTTTCTGCTTTCCAAAATAAACTATACACAGTTTTTATTTATTTTAGTAGTATTTAGTATTTATTTTATGTGAAATAACCATTATTCTGTTCACGCTAAACATGACCACCAGTGTTCTTTTCTTCACAGCCATGAGTATTGACCGTTGTGTATCGGTCATGTGGCCATTTTGGGATAAAGTTCACAGGACACGTAGATTAGTGAGGATCACTGCAGGAGTCATCTGGGTGCTGAGTTTGATCTTCTCGGGTTTAGCGTATTTCTTATTTATATCCTATTACCTTGATCTAAATGAATGATGTGTATATCCTCTCACTAACGACGATCCTAATAGTACAAAATCAATAATTTTCCTGATCAGATTAGTTATAATGTTTGTGATCCCTTTTCTCATCATCTTGACCAGTTATGTTATTATTTTCCTCAAAATTAGAAAATGTAAGAGACCCCAGAGATCTCAGAGACCCTACAGGATCATCACCACTGTTATATTGTGTTTCTTTATCTGCTGGTTTCCATATTACATTTGGACACTAACATTGGTGTATCACAGAGGTCGTTGACCATTATTAATACTATTTTTACACCGGCTGCCCTAACAGTTGTTCAACCCAAACATTTTTGTTTTCGGGCCATTAAGGGTTCCCGCCCCCCCCCCCGGGCAACCCCCGGGGGGTCCTATTATTTTTCTTTTTCCCCCCCTTTTTTTTTTTTCCCCCCCCCCCCCCCCCCCCCCCCCCAAAGCTGCTTTTCTGCAATGCGGGGCCTCAGCCTAAAAGAATGTTCCAGGATTTTAAGGGCTATATAATCAGCTGACATGGCATTTATATCCATTTAATAACAAATTTAGAAAAAGGATTATTTCCCCCAATCATTATATAGATTTAAAATAATCATACAATATTCCACTTTCGCACTGGCTGATGGAACATACAATAAGCCTAGAATTTTTGCATCTCCTTTTTCAGCTTTGCTTTGTAGACCGGTCAGAATTAGCAAAGTTGTCTCATTATGTTCTAGCATCAGCAGAACCATCTCTTTATCTTCAGTTTCCTATCAGAATTTGATGAATATAAAATATGTATTGACTGAAATTTCTTTATATACTAACGTATTTTAATGATCTTAAAGTAGATATAGCACGTCTGAATTTTACATCTAGTGTGATATAGTGACATTACAATTTATCTTGATGAGTAATAACAATGCACAAAACAAGCATCTTCTCATATCTATCTATCTATCTATCTATATCATATCTATCTATCTATCTATCTATCTATCTCATATCTATCTATCTATATCATATTTATCTCATATATATCTATCTATCTATCTCATATCTATCTATCTATCTCATATCTATCTATCCATATCATATCTATCTCATATCTATCTATCTATCTATCTATCTATCTATCTATCTATCTATCTATCTATCTCATATCTATCTATCTATCTCATATCTATCTATCTATCTATCTATATCATATCTATCTATATATCTATCCATATCTATCTATCTATCTATCTATCTATCTATCTCATATCTATCTATCTATCTCATATCTATCTATCTATCTATCTATCTCATATATATCTATCTATATCATGTCTATCATCTATCTATCTATCTATCTATCTCATATCTATCTATCTTATATCTATCTATCTATCTATATCTATCTATCTATCTCATATCTATCTATCTATCTCATATCTATCTATTTATCTTATATCTATCTATATCTATCTATCTATCTATCCCATATCTATCTATCTATCTATCTATCTATCTATCTATCTATCTCATATCTATCTATCTCATATCTATCTATCTATCTATCTATCTATCTATCTCATATCTATCTATCTATCTATCTATCTATCTCATATATATCTATCTATATCATGTCTATCATCTATCTATCTATCTATCTATCTATCTATCTCATATCTATCTATCTTATATCTATCTATCTATCTATATCTATCTATCTATCTCATATCTATCTATCTATCTCATATCTATCTATTTATCTTATATCTATCTATATCTATCTATCTATCTATCTCTATCTATCTATCTATCTATCTATCTATCTCATATCTATCTATCTCATATCTATCTATCTCATATCTATCTATCTATCTCATATCTATCTATTTATCCATGATTTAAAGTGATTTCCCCACAGACATAACAATATTTAAATTTCCAGATCTTCAAAGATAAGCATTTTCTCTCACCATCCTAGTAGTGACATATTTTGTCTTAATCAGATGCTGGTGGATACGACCATAAATGCAGGAACTTTCTATAGTCATGATTTCCTTGTTGTTGTCGGATTATTTTCTTGAACATGTAGTGTCCTCCCGATAACTTGTCCACAATAAGGACATCATGGCTGGGTTTCTGACAAGTCCCAGACCATAGAAAGTTCCTGCATTCACGGTTGTATCCATTGACAACTGACCGAGACAAAAGACAACACTTAGATTCTTATTGGAAATCTTTAAAACAAAATTTTTAATAATTTATATTTGCATTAATTTTTCACTTTTAATTGTCTACAAATGTAAATATGGTTATGTTCATGGGAAAACCCATTTAAGAAGAAGCTTTAAAAAAAATATGTATAAACTCATGATATTGTTAGGAATATTTTTCTATATAATTTGGAGTATGTTGTATTAATGACAAAATAAATAAAAGTGTTAAACAATTAATCTGTAATATGTCTCTCACTTTTGTTTTTGTCCTGGTTCTCCGTGTTTACCCATGTACAATATATATTTACACTATTTAAACTATTTTTGTTACTATGACATAAACAAAAAATGTTCCTTAAATCCCGCCCAACTTTCTAGTACTTGTTAATGAAAATCACCCCATCACATGATGCTTCCACCACTAGGTGTCACTGTGGGAATGGTGTTCTTGGAGTGCTCGGAAGTGTTGGGTTTGTACCTTGCTTAGTGCACCTTACGATGGCCAAAACGTACCAAGATCCTATGCCACAGTACCAGAGATTGTATAATAATAATGAAAAAAAAAATCTATATGTCTTTTACCTCCCTCCACCATTTGCAGCATGTACAATGTGAGATCATTTTGACAGTAGAAATACAGTCAGTAATTAAGACTGTAATAGTAAGAACAAAATGTATATGGCCACATAAAGAGCAGGTCACATTGTTCAACAAGTGATGATATAAGGTTGCAATAGGTTTCCTAGAAAAATTATTGTGGATAGATATACTCCATGGGAAGATGGATGATCTCCATCAGTTGGCCACACAAAATGGAATGAACAGTGGTACATAAGTGACTGCACTGCCAGCAACTTAGCCAGGTGCGAGTTAAGTTGACCAGACGTTGGATGACCGCCCATATTGCTCTTTATGTGTGCACAGCCACAACTTATTTTCTGCTTGCAGATTTGTACAGTGCTGTGGATTTTCTTTTGGTAATGTACAGAAAAGGAGAAGACCACACAAAGCTTCTGGTACCACCAGCTTCGCTAGAAATGTGTCTGACTGTGTTGCATCCACCAACACTTATGCCTGCCTAAGGTCTGCCCTGACCTTTTTTTATATAGTTAAGGGCCTATATATCAACTCAGATCTTTACTGTTGCTGATATTGTTGCTACCTCTGATGTCATTTTGTTGTAAAACTGACCTTATTTCTAGGTCCTGTTCGCAACAGAATTATTATCGGCAATGTCATTGTCTCCTTGCCACTTTTTCTCAGACTCCTTATTGTGCACTCCCTCATAATTCCTACCTTTAGTTTTCCCCTGAGTGCCTTTATCAGTATGGCCCACCCCTTGCCATTACTACCACCACAACCTAAATGTCATATCTTCCACCTCTGCCTTCTCCATATCTAAATGCTACCTGTTCTCATCCAAGAATCAAGAATAGGAAAACTAGAAGTAATATCTGTCTCAGCAGTCCCAATCTCTTTGGTTAAGGAAGGTGACTTATAGCCACTAGGGTTCAGTGTCAGTGAAGATGAAGACAGGGTTGACAAAGTATAAGAACCAGTCAGTAAATTATGTGTTAAGACAGCAAAGGAGGAGAAGGAAGATACAGGACACCGACTCAAAGTCACAACATCACTGTCAGATTTAATCCTGTTGTGACTGAAATGAGAAATAATCAAAAATGTCTTTTTCTCTCAGAAACTACAACAACCCTGTGGCTACTGGAGGCACTGTCAAGATCAAAAGTAGAGTTGGTGTTACCACCCACATTTTTATTGTTACTTGCAGTTATGGATGGCATGATAGTGGCATAGGTATTTCCTCCTCCTCCTTTATCCTGTCCCCTACCATGTCTTTTTCCAGACATTTTACAGCATATATTTTATATTTTAAATTATTTGTTTGTACATTTTCTTGGTAAGTTGTACTGAAGGTCAGACTGTAAGTAAAAAAAAGCAAAAAACAATGCACTGCTGCTTTTGACAGCAACAGGTGATTTGGCACTTAAATGGGGACTGCAGATCAGACTGTATATAAAATAACAGAGTGCATTGCTACACTGGTTAACAAGAACTCATTTAGCACTCAAACAGTTCAGTCAGATAGTTGTTTTTTTTTCCCACAGAGCTTGTCCCTGACTTCTACGATCTCTCCTTATAATTATTTTTTTAAATTAATTAAACTTATGTCAACTATCTTCATCTCCGATATCTATCTGTAGTGTAACATTTATTTATTTACTATTCCTGTGCTGGCTGAGAAAGCTGAAATCTCTCCCTCCATTTTCCCTGCTTTCATGTCCACAAAATGTCTTCTCTGTCTGTTAATATGACATCATCACCTCTCCACCCACCCCTCAATATTGGCTGAGAGGGTATTAGTTGGTGGTGGCAAAACTTTGCCTGTGTCACAAATCATGTGATCCTCTTCCTCTGGGCTCTTCTTCCTCATGTTATCCAATTCAGTGCCCATTTTTGTTGGTTTGTCTGAAATGAATCACAAAAGTTTTGGTTTAATGAGAAACCAAAACTCTTGAGAAATTTAGATTGAATTTGTATTATGTTCATGTCAAAAACAGTCTGTCTCTTGTTTATAGGGTCACATCTTACATAGTTAACCTTTCAACACACTTTGCATTAACCAATAATACACTGCTTGTACATAAGGAATAGCAGACTTTTTGTTTCTTATACGGATGTGGCCAGACTTAACTGATCTCCAGTTTAGTTGACTAATAAAATTTTTCATGGAACTAAATCACATCAATATTCTAACATGCTAATAAAAGCTATGAAAGGCTGCAGTTCACCCCCCACCCCCAAGGAGCAGCTACACATAGACACAAATAGGATAGTTAACATTCCGTTTGTGTTAACTTATCAGGAGAGCATGTCTTTTTGGTGTGACACGCATACTTGGACATTTCCAGCCAAGAGGAAAGATAAGGGAGGATACATCTGTATGACTTGCATTCTTAATTTTTTTTTAGCAGTTTTTGATCAAAGGATTCAAAGTGAATTTCAGTTTAGGAGTCTGGTAAGTGGAGAAAAAAAAACATTTTCTAATGATGTATTACTAAGTTTTCAATAATTGCTTGTACTATTGATTTACAATAAGCAAACTTTGTTTTAATGTAAGTAGTGACCATTTAAATCCTTGTAGAAGGTTAAGAAGAAGCTTTTTTAACACAAGTATAATCTTATAATGATTGTAGGAATATTCCTCTATAATGTGAAGTAATAATGACTAAATAAATAATGAATAAGAACAATTATTCCGGACTGTGATAATTGGATGCACTTAGCAGGAGTCTCAGGTTGGTTGGACACACATAAACATATATAGCCGAATTGTTGCTGGGTATAGAGAAAGATCTTTTGTAGTCACTGACCAGAGGAAGAGGATCCTGGTGGAGAGCAAAGCAAAGGTAAAGAATCGGTAAAGAAAATCATAAGATCCTTCTCTCTCTCTATCCTATCTATCTATCTATCTATCTATCTATCTATCTATCTATATGTATATATATTTATTTATATATATATTCCAAAGAAAGTCCACAGCCGCACCAATCGTAAACTGTGTGCATAGCCCAAGACTTCAGATTCAGAGAAACCTCAATTCCACCTAGCTTTTTTCACTGAATTTTTGGAGTGCTGCCTTTTCCTTGGAGATCTAAATATATACAGTATATATATGACCTATTCTGTATTTTTGATTTATGATACCATGTGTATAATGTTAGATATGTATCATGATGTGGATATATCATTTAAAACTATCTTTGTGTGACTGCCACTTAGCTATGAAGTTTTATAGACAAAATGTTTATCTTCTTCATGTCTAGTGATGACTTTCTATATAAATTCAGTTTTAAATTAGTTATAGTGAATACATTTTTGTGTTCAGGGAGTGCCACTAAATTAATTCTAGTGGGGCTACGCCTAATTCTTTAATTGTATAGTCAAATCCATAAATAAAAACATATATTTAATTTAATCAATGTTGAAAAATTTTAATTAATATATGTATACATAATATAAATATTCAGCATGTATAAGTAATAAATACAAATAATATAAACATATATATATATATTAATAATAATAATAATAATAATAATAATAATAATAATAATAATAATAATATTCTGCATATTCGGGTATGTTAACAATCCTTCCTGACCCCCTTCCATTTCATCCAACCAACCCTTCCATTGCCTGAGGAGAGGAAATGGGGAAAAATAAATAACTACCAAGTAGGTTTTGTTGACTGTAATCCATACTTTCCCATTTATAAACTGCTACCAATGTGTTGTCAAGCTAAGTTTTGCTACATCTGTAGGGTTGGATGTAGAGGAATTTTTGATTGTTTATGGATTTGTAGTATGATGGGTGATGTCATAGCAGTGAAAAGATCAACTTCCACTGCATAGGGTGGAGCTGACCAACTGCCTAACTCGCATAAGATTCCAAATCTGTTTTTCTCCAGATCTACAAGAGTGGCATATATAACAAAGGTGTGTTGTTTATCACTGTAATGTACAAAAGTGGTGACAGCAGAATATGCTTGGGAGAGGTGGTAGACTGCCCTTAAAATTTCTTGACTTCCCACTTACGCCCATCCTTGTATAACTGTCTGTAGGACTTATATCAAGTGATTAGTTAATATTTTCTCTAGAAGCTTCCTATTACAATGTAATAGTGATATACAGTATGCTAGTAAGAATCGAGCAGTAGCAGATTTCTACCTTTTATGAAAATCACAATTTCATGAAGCAGATCATTTCCCTTGCTCATATGCAAAATAAGGGACCACAGAGGATAATAGTGTTTTTTTGGGTGGTGAACCCCGATAGAAAATTTGTGTCAAATCTGGTTCTATCCGAAAAGACCTTTGTACAGTCCCAACATTCATTGCATTTACAGTTAATAATTCCACAATAAGAAAATAAGGTCTAAGTTAGGGGCCAGATTCCAATCTGTAACAATGGCTTCCTGTGTTTACAGTGTAGAATATACAGAAGTTGGGTTTGATAAGATAATCCCTACTCTGGTACATAATATAAGTACAATACTGTAACTGCCACACCACATATATCATTCAAGATGCCATATAAATATTTTATATATATTTATAAAGATTTTATAATATCTTATTCATTTACAGTTTACCCCTACCCAAATTTTTAATACACACGTGGACAAAATTGTTGGTACCCCTCGCTTAATGAAAGAAAAACCCACAATGGTCACAGAAATAACTTGAATCTGACAAAAGTAATAATATATAAAAATTCTTTGAAAATGAACAAATGAAAGTCAGACATTGCTTTCCAACCAGGCTTCAGCAGAATTTTTTTAAAAAAGAAAACTCATGAAACAGGCCTGGACAGAAATGATGGTTCCCTTAACTTAATATTTTGTTGCACAACCTTTTGAGGCAATCCCTGCAATCAAGCGATTCCTGTAACTGTCAATGAGACTTCTGCACCTCTCAGCAGGTATTTTGGCCACTCCTCATGAGCAAACTGCTCCAGTTGTCTCGGGTGTGAAGGGTGCCTTTTCCAGACGGCATGTTTCAGCTCCTTCCAAAGATGCTCAATAGGATTTAGGTCAGGTCTCATAGAAGGCCACTTCAGAATAGTTCAATGTTTTCCTCTTAGCCATTCTTGGGTGTTTTTAGCTGTGTGTTTTGGGTCAATATCCTGTTGCAAGACCCATGACCTGCGTCTGAGACCAAGTTTTTCTGACACTGGACAGCACATTTCTCTCTAGAATCCCTTGATAGTCTTGAGATTTCATTGTACCCTGCACAGATTCAAGACACCCTGTGCCAGATGCAGCAAAGCAGCCCCAGAACATAACAGAGCCTCCTCCATGTGTCACAGTAGGGACAGTGTTCTTTTCAAGATATGCTTCATTTTTCCGTCTGTGAACATAGAGCTGATGTGCCTTGCCAAAAATTTAGATTTTTGTCTCATCTGTCCATTGGACATTCTCCCAGAAGCTTTGTGGCTTGTCAACATGTAGTTTGGCAAATTACTTTTGTCAGATTCAATTTATTTCTGTGACCATTGTGGGTTTTTCTTTCATTAAACGAGGGGTACCAATAATTTTGTCCATGTGTGTATATCCAGATAGAGTCTTCAGATATCTGAGTTTACATGGAGTAATTACCTGGGTAGAGGCCTCCCCAATACCAGTAAGAGAGATATAGAAAGAAAGACTGATAAGGGCTGCGGAAAATGAAAGAACAAACAGACACAAGAGTCTGAATGGAGACCAAAATGAGGGTTAGCAGGAATTCTATTCCAATGTTACATGTGTCCTTATTAATTCTAACATATTATATATCCCAGTTATAGAGGAAATGAAAACAACATACACACTTATATAATGTGGATGAGTAAAGACAAAAGTCCAAGTCAGTCAGAGAAGAAGACAAGACATTGTTGAAATGAAGCGTTTGAGGAAACTTGGTTTCCCTTTGTATCTTTCCAAAGAACAGAGAATCTAGAATTTCAGTGAGATAGATGATAGAGGGTACGGATACTACAGATGGGTAGTCACTTAACTGATCTCCAGAAATTCTAATTTGTCTTGAAACCAATGCAGCACAATATCACAATTCCTCACTGGGTGGTCACATCCATACTCATATAGGATGTGTAAGGATGTAGAGTTGTAGCAAAGGTTAATATGACTTGTATAAATCTTTAAAAACTCAACTTTTCCAATGGGTTTCTTGCCTTCTGTGAAAAAGATATCACAACACATAAAGGTATCACACTGAAGTTAAACAGTGTATTAAACATCTGTATGTGCAAGGTTCGCCCGGCAGTTTTGTTTTGGACTAAACTTGTTTGGTCCAAACTGTAAGTCCTAGCATCTTACTGTGGGGTCTCTTGAGACCCCAGTGTGTAATATATGAAGGCCCATGGATGGTGTGGATGAATTAAAAAACAAAAATACTCACCTGTCCTTACACCCCTAGACATTCGGTCTTCTTTTCCGGCATCCAGTTTGGGTTCTTGTGGCCTGTTTTGGAGTTTAATCTAACACCATATGCCCCCATCTCTGAGACCTGTGATTGGGCCTCAGTAGTCATGTTGAGCATGCCCACATCATAATGTCATGACATCAGCGCATCCCACGTGACCCCAGTGGAAATTGTGGAATTGCAACTATGAAAAGAATGGCTTCCACCACCTCACAATACACAGATTGGAACATATCCAGTAAACATTCATGTAACTAATATTATTTTTTTTTATTCATTTTTAGGTAAAAAGTCAGAATGGCTACTGCTTACTATAACCAGACCTCACATAACACAACTTTGGAGGCCAAAAATCGGTATGTTTATATTCTTCATTCTTCTACATTTTCATCTGGTAGTTTTCTCTTTTTTTGTCTATTATTTGCCTAGATTCTGACTTTTAGTATACAAAGAAAAAAAAATGGTGAGGCTCTGTTCACATCTCCACCAGAGCCTTAATCCAAGATTTTGTCAAATTTGAAGGGTAAAAATATAACAGCAAGTAGCGCAATATTATAGGAAGCTTCACAGAAACTGACATACCTCATTGTAAGACATGAGGATGGTGTAATGATTCATTTCTCCTGTGGTGGTGCTGCAGGAAAATATTATTATTAGTATTATTATTATTAGAGATGAGCGCATTTTTCAAAAATTTGATTAGACCGATTCTCTGAAGTTTCCAAAACAATTCGATTTGATCCAAATTAATTTGCGGCAAATCGTGTTAACCCCTTCCTGACATCCGCCCTAATAGTAAGGCGCTGTCAGGAAAGACTTCCCGCAAACCACGGCAGAAGCATAGTGTGCACACAGAAACTGTGTGCGCATCCTGCTTTGTGGGTGTCAGCCGTATGTAATAGCTGACACTGTCCTCTAACACTCCTGGTCGGAGCTGAGCCCCGATCGCGGGTGTTAACCCCTGAGATGCCAAGGTCAAACTGGGGTTTTATTATATATTTGGGTCCCAATTGGCTCTCCCATGACATTTTCAGGGGGTGCAGTTGCTCCTATTCGGCAGCCCAGGGTCTGACTAGTGACCCTGGGTTTGCCCCATCGCTGTACCTCCGCATACCTGGTTGATCCTGCCTTGAATGGAGACTGTCAGCCTACACGTGTATTGCAGTGTATACCTATTGAAGCAGCCCCCCTCAGACCCCAAAGTATAATAATCAGAGGCCCAGAGAAAGTGATTAAAAATAACAAACACTTATACTCACCTTAACCTCACCTCTCCTGGGAATCTGGCTGTCAGAGCGTCCTCCTCGCTCCACTTCTTCCTAGCGACTGAAGTCCTACTCACCAGACGTCACTGCTGGGGTCTGTGACTGGGCCTCAGTGGTCACTTGAGATCATGATGATGTCATTAAGCCGGCGTGCTCTACGTGACCGCTGGGGCCTAATCACAGGCCCCAGGAGTGGGGAGCAGGACCTCAGTCACCAGTTAATGCTGAGCCCAGGACAGGTGAGTATCAGTATTTTTTAATTTTTAATCACTCCGGGGTTGCCGAGGGGGACAGGATCGGATTGGAGCTGTGCGATTTGATACATCAAAGCGTGAGGAAATTCGGAATCGATGCGAATCGAAGATTTCCTGAAATACATACATAATGTAATAATAACATGGCCAAATACTGTACTGCCCTTGGACAGTGTCAATTTGTACAAGGTTTCTCCTCTTCACTTGTATTGCAAAGTGGGAAGAGGACCCTGAGCAGGGCATTTTACTAATAAAGCACTTAGAGGCACAATGAGATCTCATTTTGGTTTTTACTTCCTGTTACTTGTATTTACAAAAGTGTAGAAAATTGATGTTTATAAAGCTACAAATACTTCATGATCCTAACTTCTACTCTATCATGTCTTCTAAGGTTATTTCTAGACATTTTAAAGACAATGGCACATACTTTATATGGCATTATTTTTGCTCTTGGGATTATCGGTAATGGATTAGTCATCTGGATTGCCGGATTCAGGATGAAGAAGACAATCAATACCTTGTGGTTCCTCAACCTGGCCATAGCGGACTTCCTGTGTTGTGCTTCTATTACTCTGCGCATTGCACAATGGACTTTCATTTCTAATGGCAAATCTAAGGAATTCTTTATTTTTTGCTTACTGACCATTATTCTGTTCTCTATAAACATGACTGCCAGTGTTCTTTTCTTGACAGCCATGAGTATTGACCGTTGTGTATCGGTCATGTGGCCATTTTGGGCTAAAGTTCACAGGACAATTAGACTTATGAGGATCACTGCAGGAGTCATTTGGGTGTTCAGTTTGCTCATAACTGGTTTAGTGTCTTTGTTACATGGATTATATTTATACGATTTTAATGAATGGTGTGTAATCGATGTCTTTGCTGGAAATCCATATAAGATAAAACAGACTGTTCAGGTGATCAGATTAGTTATAATGTTTGTGATTCCTTTTCTCATCATCTTGACCAGTTATGTTATGATTTTTCTCAAATTTAGAAAAAGTAAGAGACCCCAGAGATCTCAGAGATCCTACAGGATCATCACCGCTGTTATATTGTGTTTCTTTATCTGCTGGTGTCCATATTACATCTGGCCACTAACACCCATGTATGATGGAGATAACTTTCAATTCTACATTGTAAATACTATTGTTACCAACCTAGCTTACCTTAACAGTTGTCTCAATCCAATCATTTATGTTTTTATGATCCAAGATATTAAACTTGGTTTCTTGAGATCTATCCCCACCAGGCTTGAAAGAGCATTAACTGAACATCCTGAACCAGAGGATGGTGAACGTACTCACACTACAGATATGTAAAATATACTCCTCTTATGTTTTATATAAGACCGTGATGGAAATCTGCATGCAAAATGGATGAAACAGTTTATTTTTCCTGGCCAATTTCCATCTGTGTTTCACTCATTTTCACAAATCTTCCAAAGACTTTTATCCTATTTTTTGATGAGCCATTCATAATATCTATCAAAAACTGGACTGTACATATGTATTCACCCCCTGAAGGTCTCTCTGTGGTGTGGAATATGCCATATGCTGTTTTTTTAATTATTTTTTTTTCTTTAAGCAATGGCTTTTTTCTGCCCACTTTTCCATAATGCCTCCCTTAATGTCGTGTCTATTATGGAGCTTTGGAAGTAATCATGACATCATGTGACAGATTATCAGACACTTTGCAATTAGTAGAGGCTTATTCAAGTAGTTACGTGATTTCTGAAGTTAATTGGTCAGATTAGTCCTTACTTAGGATTTAAATTGCATTAAAACATAGTGTATGACACTGTCAGGACTCCTAGGACTATATATCTATAAAAAATAGTGTATGACACTGTCAGGACTCCTAGGACTATATATCTATAAAACATAGTGTATGACACTGTCAGGGCTCCTAGGACTATATATCTATAAAACATAGTGTATGACACTGTCAGGGCTCCTAGGACTATATATCTATAAAACATAGTGTATGACACTGTCAGGACTCCTAGGATTATATATCTATAATACATAGTGTATGACACTGTCAGGACTCCTAGGACTATATATCTATAAAACATAGTGTATGACACTGTCAGGACTCCTAGGACTATATATATCTATAATACATAGTGTATGACACTGTCAGGACTCCTAGGACTATATATCTATAAAACATAGTGTATGACACTGTCAGGGCTCCTAGGACTTTATATCTATAAAACATAGTGTATGACACTGTCAGGGCTCCTAGGACTATATATCTATAATACATAGTGTATGACACTGTCAGGACTCCTAGGACTATATATCTATAAAACATAGTGTATGACACTGTCAGGGCTCCTAGGATTATATATCTATAAAACATAGTGTATGACACTGTCAGAACTCCTAGGACTATATATCTATAAAACATAGTGTATGACACTGTCAGGGTTCCTAGGACGATATTTCTCTAGAACATAGTGTATGACACTGTCAGGGCTCCTAGGACTATATATTTATAAAACATAGTGTATGACACTGTCAGGGCTCCTAGGACTATATTTCTATAGAACAATGTATGATACTGTCAGGATTCCTAGGAATCTATCTACTCCCTTACTAGTTTTCTAGGGCAAACAGCCAAAGTAATATCAGAGTGACAGTGACATGTATATATATGGAGAAACGGATGGTAAACAGTGGATACAAAATGCTGGTTAAGCATATTCTGTGCTGTTTTTTAATGCTTTATAAAATTAAAGTCATTTTGAAGAAAAAAATATTTTCAATGGGTATGGTTTAAAAATGAAGAAGTGGCTTAAGAAATAAAAAACACCAAAAATGATCCCTTTCCACATTCTCCTTTATCCTGTCCCCTGCACAGTCTTTTCCAGGCATTTTACCGCACTGCTTATATAATAGTTTTTACTATGAATTAATTGTATGCAAAATTTTAGGGTAAATGCAACCTGGCACTTCAGAAGCAAAAAAATACCGTGATTTAATAGATGTTATAAATGTGCTCTAACCTCACGCAAATAACTGGTACTGCAAGAGATAAATTTGTGGATGAAAATTCCCTGGTAAAATGTGCCCCAACTGCATATCATAACTACGAAACTGCCGGTGCAATAGTTAAATGTGTGGATAATGGTGCGGAAAATTTCTGATAAATGTCCCAAACTGGCACATACCTTGTATATAAAATGCACCAAAATCAATCACTCCACTGATACTGTGGGTTAAAAACAAGCAATAAAAAACTACTGCAATAAAAATGCTTAACAAAATTAAATTTGGCACTCAAAGGGTGACCTGGTCACCTATCACCAGCATCACCAATCAGGCTGTATGTAAGACTGTATGTAACACAGTGAACAGTCACAGTACAGTGCAGCTTTTTCCCCACTCCTATGATCTCTATGCCTCTCTAGCTATCTAAATTAAATAAATCTAATTAATCCTGCCTAAGGTCGGGGCCCCACATGGCGTAAACAATGCAGTTTGGCCGCGGCAGAAATGCCACGACAAAAACCGCAGCATTTTACAGTCCACATTCCGGAAAAATATGCACAGTGGATATGCTGTGATTTCTAAATCCGTTGCTGTTTTGGAAATCGCAGCATGTCAGTTATATCTACGGAAATGCTGGCGGTTTCCCTTTAGGTATAATGCAAGCAGAAGGTCCACAGAGGAAACCTCTGCAGACTCTCTGTGAAAAGCAATGTGTTGAAAAACTGTGATGCGTTGCCGCCGCGGTTTATCTCTCATCACTTTTTTGCTGTAGCCTGCTACGTGGGGCCTTAGCCCAAGTCACACACTATGTGATCCTCCTCCTCTATTCTTTCGTTACACGTGACAGCGGCCGTTTTGCAGGCTTGTGCAAGACAAATCACAAAAGTTTTGTGAGGTCATGTTGTGTTTAGAAAAGGAGTCTTGTGACATCTTGAGACACATGTATCTGGACATGTCCAGTCAAGAGGAAAGTTGGGGGAGGATACAACTGTATCACTTGTAGTTAAAAAAAAATAGCAGTTTTTTAGCAGATTAGGAGAGAGGCGTGAAGAGCCTGATATGATTAGAGCCTGATTCTAATAAGTTTTTAATTCTTGGTTGTACTAATGATTTACAATAGGCAACGTCTGTCGATATGTGACAATTTAATACTTGTATAAAAGGTAGGAAGCAGATTATCTAAAATATGTATAAACATAATGATTTTAAGAGAATTTCTCTAGAATTCTGAGGATGATGTAATAATGGCGAAATAAATAATAAATAATAAATAAGAGCAATTATTCTGGACTGTGATAATTTGTGCACTTAGTACTGTGTTTCGCCAAAAATAAGACCTACCCCGAAAATAAGCCCTAGTTAAATTTTCCAGGTTTTTTGGAGTAGGCTTGAAATATAAGCCCTACTCCAAAAATAAGCCCTAGCTAATTTAACCCTTTCCCGACAGCTGCCGTGCAATTACAGCGGATGCCGGGTCATTAAAGATGGCAGCCGCTCTGCTGCAGAGTAGATAGCTGCCGTACGCGGAGACCCGCAGTTGATGCCCGTGATCAGAGTCCACTAATCGCGGGCATTGTTGAGTGTATCAGTCCGTGACATCCCCCTCCAAATTGACCCCCCAAAGCAGAGAAGCTATCCCCGGGGCCGGTCACCACCGGCCCCATACCTTTCACGTTGCAGGTCTGCTGTGCCCGGCGAGATCGCAGGTAGACTCCCAGGCCTGTCATAGGAATATTTCTATTGAGGATGATCTATGACCAGCGTCACTAGTAATGTAGAGAATCTCCCATTGGGATGATTGCAGGTTCAAGACCCGTAGGAGGGGTTAATAGTAAAAAAAAAAAAAAAAAAAAAAAGTTAAAAATATTAAAAAAAAACAATAAATACATATACATAGAATACATATAAAAATAAAATATTACTGTGAAACACATACACATGAGGTATCCCTGTTTCCGAAAACGCCCGTTCTACAAACTTATAAAAATATTTTTCCTCTATGGTGAATGCCGTAGCGGAAAAATAAAATCAAAAGTGCCGAACTGCTGTTTTTTTGCTGTTTCACCTCTGATAAAAGATGAAATAAAAAGAAATTAAATGTGTGATTGTTTTTCATGGAGAAAATTAAGACCTACCCCGAAAATAAGCCCTAGCCCTTTTTTCAGAGAAAAGAATAATATAAGACCCTGTCTTATTTTCGGAGAAACATGGTAGAGGTGTCAGATGGCAAATATATATAAAGCAGAAATGTTCATGGGTATAGAAAAAAAATCTTCTGCAGTCACTCACTGTAAGAGGGATTGAGGTTTTATGTGTCATTTCAGTGTAATGCGGCATATATAACATATAATAATATATGATATTTAGTCTTATGCAAGTATCTAAGTGTGCACATATACATGGTTGTCCTATGTAGGTATGTGCAGCTAAACCCATATAGATATAGCAGTGAAAACGATGGAGAGCCCTTACAATTACCTTCTTCCAGGAGTTAAAGGGATATGTCATCAGCTGATATTCCATTTAAAGAGATTTTCTGGCCCTAAATTGATTTTTTTATCCTGATAAAAATCCATAAAAATTGAATTAAAATCCTTCAGTATGTGATTTGTGGGGGTTCAACACCAGGACCCCACATAGATCAACTGTTGCACCAACCTGCAAGCAACTGGAACAGGTGAACAGGGAGCAACTGCACCGCCACACCTATTCAAGTAATAGAAGTGGCTCTGCAGACTAGTCCACTGCATAGTGGTGGTTCTGGGGAAGTGCAGCACGGCTCCTATTACTTGAATAGGAGAAGCTACAACAGTTAATCTGAACAAGGTTCAGGTATTGGACACCCACAGATCATATACTGATCATCTACCTTATGGATAGGTCATCAGTATGGAAAATTGAATTGAAGCTGGAAAACCCCTTTCCCGACATCTGCCATACCATTATTGTAGATTTTGGGTTTTTAAATATGGAATTGAGCGACTACCATAGCACCCAGGCCTCTGCTGTATTATACAGAGACCCGGCAACAATGCCCACGATCGATCCCCGCACTGATCACAGATCTTAACCCTCCTAAAGTCTTTGTCAAAAAAGAAACAACATTTTCCCAGTGGTGAATGAGCTACACCATTTTGGGGGTATCGCGGGGACCGGAAGAGAGATTCGGGGCTTAGATATCCGTGACTATTGTGCATTGCAGGCTTCCATGCTTGTCATTAGATAGATTCGCTTACAGCCTGGGCTAGGCAGCCTGTAACAAAATTATATATTTTTTTGCAATACATTGCAATGCATTAGCATTGGAGTGTATTAAATTGGTAATCAGACCCACTGGGGTTCAAGACACCTAGGGAGTTTAAATCTTTAAACAAAAAAAAAAGTTAATAAATAAAATAAAACACATACACATTAGTTATCCCTGTGTCTGGAAACGCCTGGTCTACAAAGTTAAAAATGTTTTTTTCCCATATGATGAACGTCGTAGCGGGAAAAAAATATCAAAAAAGCCAAATCAATGTTTTGTCTCCCTTAAAAATTTGGATAAAAAGTGATCAAAACTATAGACATTCCCCAAAATGGTATAAATCAAAAGTACATCTAGCACCGAAAAAATAAAATGTCGTATGAACATATGGAAAAATAAAAAAGAGACAGCGTAGATAAATTCAGCAGTGGCCAGATTGAGGAATGACACAGCCCCGATGATCTTCATCTTAAACCCAGCAATCCAGATGACTAAAACATTTCATATAATTCCCACAGCAAAGAGGAACCTATAGAATATTATTATTATTCATTTATGGTACTTGTATAGCGCCCATATAATCATCAGCGCTTCATCAGACATTGCCAGTCACTGTCCCATATAGGGCTCACAATCTACATTCCCTACCAGTATGTCTATGAAGTGTGGGAGGAAACCGGAGGAAACCCACCAAACACGGGGAGAACATACAAACTCCTTGTAGATGTTGTCCTTGGTTGGATTCAAGTCTAGTGCTGCCCTTAGAATACAGACCAGCGATTCCCAATCATGGATCCATGGACACCCCTTCCCCCATAGGTGCCGCGACAATCCAGAGGGGAAATGACCACAAGTTCCCTTTTAACATGTTCATTTTTTTTTTTTTTTTTTTTTACCGTGACACAAAAATCACTACCAAAATAGAAAACTTGAATGTGCATAAGTGTTCACCCTCTGTATGTTAATACATTTTGGAGCCACCTTTTGCTGCAGTTTCGAATGCAAGTCTCAGGTGGTTTGTCCCTATGAGCTTGGCTCACCTACACACTGGGATTTCTGCCAGGCAAAATTGCTCCAATTCCTTCAATTTTGATGTAGATGTTCCTTGACTCCTGTCCAGAGTTCTTGTCAGTAAAAACCATCCCTATCACATGATACTGCCGCTACCAGGCTTCACTGTGGGAATGGTATTTTGGGGCTGATGGGAAGTGTTGGGTTTGTACCACAAATAGCACTTCCAAAAATGGCCAAAAAATACCATTTTAGTCTAATATGACCGGAGAACCGTCCGCCATATGTTTGTGGAATCTGCCACATCCGATTTTTTTTAAGCAATGACTCCTTCTCTGACGACGCTTTCATAAGCCCTCCCTAATTGTCCTATGGACAGATTCTTCCACGTCCACTGAGGATCTTTACAGCTCATCATGTGATCGATCATATGATAGTTTATAGCACTCAGTGGGTCCTCAGTCAATGAATTACGGATTATTTAATTGTACCTTATTTAGGAGTTTTATAGCAAAGGCGATGCACAATTTTTATTTTTTTTTACTGCACTGTGACAATTGGGATTATTTTGTCAAGTCCATAAAAATTAAAATTAAAATCCATTTATCCATTTTTAACTCCAATTTCTAATGCAGCAAAACAGGAAAAAACACTAAGGGGGTGAATACTTTCACAGTAACCAGAAGTTGTATAATTAAATAAAGCAAACGTTTTCTAAACTTCACCAAGGAGAACCCATACTGTATGTATTTTTCCCCCTCAACTCTTTTTAGGATTAGTGCACCTAAGCCAGGAATAGTGGGGGGCAGGGGGGGATTTTTGTACAGTGTGAGACTATTTTGACAGTAGAAAAACAGATAATAAAAGTGGTAACATTATAGACAAAACTTATAATGTAAAAATGCATATAGAAATATATAGTAATAAATAGGGGGAACTATAGACAATACATACAGTATATATAGCATAAATATAAAGACAGTAATAAAGAATTTACAAAACAAAAGCCATGCAGTTTTCCCCACACTGACATATCCAAGGAGTTGGTCACATTCTCCAATACGTGGCAATATAAGGCTGTGATAGGTTTCCTTAAAAAGTAACGGTGCAGCCTGGCAAACGTATCTGTCTGTGTTGCCACCACCACCCCAGGTTAGGTCTAACCCTGGCAGGATTTATTGTGAAGATGGGACCGACAACAAAGATTGTTACTGTTGCTGATGAAGTGCATACACTTATATAGTGCATATGACATCATCAATTCTTCACCCATCCCTCATGATTCTAGTCATGATACTAGTCAACTAGTGTCACAGATCATGTGATCCTCTTCCTCTGTGCTCTTCTTCCTCATGTTACACAATGCAGAGGCCATTTTTGCTGGATCTCCAGAAATTAATCGCAATAATAATTTTGGTTTCCTTAGGAATTTGGGTTGAATATGGTTTATTATGTTTGGCCGTCTCTAATCACTTTTATTAACACTAATGCTATATTTTCCTTATGAGGCAGAGTGTGTGATGCAGCAGTATTGGTGTTGTGAATTATTGTCCACTTTTAGAAGTTTTTATGTGTATTACTCTTATTTCATACTTATCAGGAGATCATGTTGCTTTTAGAAAAGGACACACATATTTAGACATTTCCAGCCAAGAGGTAACATAAGGGAGGAGACGTCTGTATGACTTGTATTCTAAATTTTTAAGCAGTTTTTGAGCAGAGGTTTCAAAGTGAATGTCAGTTTAGGAGAGAACGGAAGGTGTAAAGAGCCTGAGAAGTGGAGAAAAATTCTAATGATATATTATAAAGTTTTCAATAATTGTTTGTACTATTGATATGCAATAACCAAACTTTGTTTTAATGTAAGTAGCGACCATTTAAATCCTTGTATAAGGTTAAGAAGAAGCTTTTTAATACAAGTATAATCATATAATGATTGTAGGAATATTCCTCTATATAATTCAGAGGTTGAAGTAATAATGACTAAATAAATCATGAATAAGAACAATTATTCTGGACTGTGATAATTGTGAGCACTTAGCAGGAGTCTCAGGTTGGTTGGACACACATAAACAGATATAGCAGAATTGTTACTGGGTATAGAGAAAGATCTTCTGTAGTCACTGACCAGAGGAAGAGGATCCTGGGGGAGAGCAAAGCAAAGGTAAAGAAAAGGTAAAGTAAAGGTATACAGGAGCATCTCAATAAAGTAGAATATCTTTGAAACGTTTATTTATTTCAGTAATTACATTAAAAAAGTGACCTCCTATATTTTCTAGATTCTTTACACACAGAGTCTTCTATTTCAAGTGTTTTATTTCTGTAAATGTTGATTATGGATTACAGGTAATGAAAACCCAAATCTAAGAAAATTAGAATATTGTAAGTTCAGTTCAGTCTTGTAAATTCAGTGTCACCTGCCAAGGTTTCCTAAGCCTTTAAATGGTCCCTCAGTCTGGTTCAGTAGGACACACAATCATGGAAGACGCTGATTATGGATTGTATTACTGAATTACTGAAATGAATGAACGTTTCACAGATATTCTCATTTATTGAGATGCTCCTGTATATATATATATATATATATATATATATATATATATATTCATCCAACCCTCCCATTGCCTAAGGAGAGGAAAAGGGAAAATAATAAAATACCAAGTACGTTTTTTTGACTGTAATCCATACTTTCCCATTTATAAATTTTACCAAAAAAATATCATCTTAAATCATCAGTATGTTGTCAATTTATTTTTTGCTATATCTGTAGGGTGCTCCAGTGCAGCTAGTTTTATTCCAAATCTACAAGAGAGACATATATAACAAACATATGTTATTATCACTGTAATGTCTCTGTAACACAGTGGTGGCAGCTGAATATGATTGGGAGAGGTGCCAGACTACTTTTCATTTCCCAACATCCGCTATGATAATACAACAGATGTCGGAATATGACGGCTGCTCAGGAACTGAAACCCCAGAGTGTAATAAGGGGTGGTGTGGATGAAATGAAAAACAAAAATACTCACCTCTCCTATGCGTCCAGGCTTCTTTCCTGACAACTTGTGGGCTCTTGCGGCATATACTCTGACACTAGAGACCTATGATTGATCCTTAGTGAGGTTGGGCCCATGGATGTCATGACATAATTATTATTATTATTATTCGTTTTTAGGTCAAAGTCAGAATGGCCACTGTTTATTATAACTAAACCTCACATAACACAGCTCAGGGGGCGACAACTATCGGTATGTTTTTATTCCTCATTTGTTGGGGGTTTCCACTATTCTGGTACATGCGACATCGTACCTGAAAACTATTACAGCAAAATCTGCCCTCTAAATATTGTTTTGTACCTTCTCAGCCCCACTGTGTGACCATACAGCAGTCACACCCACATGTGGGGCATTTCTTTAGTCGGAAGAAATTGCTTAACAAATAATGGATGCTTTTTCTCCTTTAACCCTTTGTGAAGATGAAAAATTTGGGGCTAAAATGACATTTTATTGTAAAAAAGAAAAAGTTATTTTTCATTTTCACATCTCAATGGTAAAAAATTCACCTGTAGGGTTAAAGTGTTCACTATCCCCTTGAAAAATTCCTAGAGGGGCCTACTTTCTAAATTGGGGTCATTTGGGGGAGGGGGATTTTCACTGTTCTGGAACTTCAGGGGCTCTGCAAATGCAACATGGTGCCTAAAACAGATTCCAGCAAAATCTGCCCTCCAAAATCCCAATAGCGCTCCTTCCGTTCTTTACCCTACTCTTTGCCCACACATCACTTTACATCCACATGTGGGATAATTTCATACTTGGGAGAAATTGTATAACAGATTGTGGAATGCGTTTTCTCCTTTAACCCCTTATGAATGTGTAAATTCCAGGGCTAAATGAACATATTAGTGACAGACATTGAAAAGTGTAAATTTCACCTTCATTTTGTTTTAATTGCTGTGAAATGCTGAAAGGGTTAAGAAACTTTGTAAATGCTGTTTTGGATTTTATCAGGGGTGCAGTTTTGAGAATGGGAAGATTTATTGGGGTTTCTATTAGAGAGACCTTTCAAGACGCCTTCAGAACTGAATTGGTCCCTTGAAAATGTGTTTTGGTAATATTCTTGAAAGTTTGGAAAATTACTGCTTGACTTGTAAGCCTTATAATATCTGAAAAACATGAAAGGGAGATTAAAGTTTGATGCCAACATAAAGCAGAGATATGGTACATTATATTTCTGAAGTATTTTGTGCAGTATGACTTTCTATATGAAAGGCATGCAATTTCAAAGTTTGAAAACTGCATTTTTTTCAAACTTTTTTCATAATGAAAGAAAAAAAAATATCGACTAAAATTTACCACTGACACAAAGTACAAGGTGTCACGAAAAAACAGTCTCAGAATCAGTCTGATAAGTTAAAGCATCTCAACGATATTTTGCTCTGACTGTAAAACACAAATCACAGCGTTTACGCCACGTGGGGCCCCGACCTAAAGGGGATTTCAAGTTCTGACCACTATAAAGATATAGTAAGATATGACACTGGATTTTGACCTATAAATGAAATAATGATAAAAGGTGGAGATTCATTTTAAGGCTTTAGCGTTTTGTTGTAAATCTAATAATCTGATGATACAATCTTCATATAGATAGAAAGCACCATAGAGCGGCTCGGTGAAGGTGGCCGCGAAGGTGTGTAAGTGTCTGATGGGGTCACATAGCTGATAGAAGGACAGACGCCCGGCCTCATAGTCCAGATAGATCCCGACAACCTGCACAGGAGAATCTGACACCAGACGTTTATGGAAATTGTTATGACGCACTCTAAGACCATCACACAACATCAGACCCCAGGTATTATACCCAACATAAGACTCATTGCCCACCACCTTCCTCTCCAGACTTTCTCCGGCCACTCCAATGATCCATCTCTCTGCTTGACTCACATCCACCTCCCAGTAATGTCTCGCAGAGGAGAAACTTTGGGAGCTAAAAAAATGACGGGTATTAAACTTCTCGGGCCCGTCTGGTCTGTTTTGTGTTCTAGCTGTAAATGAGGCAGATCTGAGATCCTGTGATATAATAATGTTATTATTAGCCGTGTCTATATCCAGTAATATGTCTGATTTCTCCATCACTGGGAACTGTCTCTTTATCTTCAGATCAATATCAAAGTGTAACAGTCCCCTGTGTAATATCTGCGAGACTGTATCTTCATCTAGACACTGAGCATCTCTGACATCACCGATGACATCACAGCTCCTATCACTGATGTCATCGCTGTTTAAGTCTTTTTGTAGGAAAGTCAATGGATCAGCGATATTACATAAACTCTCCAGCTGATCCATTATCTTGGTCAGCTCACCCTCGCGTCGCTCCACCTGTCTGACTAGATCAGAGACTGAGAGTGACACCTGATCCTTCTGCCTGGAGATCTCACCCTGGACTTTCCTTTCTAGTTTGTCCAACTTCTCAATGAGATCAGAAAACAAACCAGAGACTCTCTCAGCAAGTCTGGCTGATTTCTCCTCCTGTTCTATCCCATGATCCTTAAGATTCTGGACTCTTCTTCCAGCTTCCTCTCTCTCAGAATTCAGCTTGTCAATGATCGCTCGCAATTTCTCCTTCTCAGAGGCCACATCCAGTAGATCCACGTCGTGTCCCTTGTGGTCTCCGACCACCCAGCAGGAGACACAGATACAGGCGGCATCCATAGAACAATAGTATTTCAGCACCTCCTTGTGTTTGGAGCATTTTCTGTCTTCCAGGGTAACAGTGGCGGGTTCAACAAGAATATGTTCTGAGGACTTAGTGTGTCTACTTAAGTGCTTTTCACAGAAAGAAGCCTCGCACTACAGACATGTCCTTAGAGCCGGCGCAGGAGAATCACAGTAAGTGCAGAAGATTCTGGTCTCCTCCATATCAGGCTGAGTAGATAAGAAACGCTCCACTATATTCCGCAGCTTCCTGTTCTTCTCCAGGGCCGGACGCTCAGGATATTCAGCTCTGCAGTCAGGACAGGAATACCCTCCAGCTGCCTCCTGTGTATCCAGCGCACTCACAATACACGAGTGGCAGAAGTCGTGTCCACATCTCAGGGATACGGGGTCTGTGTAGAGGCTCAGGCAGATGGAGCAGTTCAGCTCGTCCCTCAGGTCTGCAGACGCCATTGTAAAAGGAAAAAGCAGGAAGTGAAAGCTGAAAAGTTTCTTCACATGAGAAGGACGGAGAGTTTCTACAAGAGAATTAACCCCTGCAGTCCTGCTATGTCTGATGTGACCGGAACATGTTTTGTCCATCCAGTAATTTCTTCTATACAAGTAAATGTTTGCAAATGTGAAAATCTTTGGCCAAATTGTAGCCTTAGAATACAATAGTTTTCGGCACTTTGCATCAACTGGAAGTAGGAGACATGATGTGAGCCTTGAGGATATTACTGAGCTGCACATATTACATACAGAGAGGAGCAGCACTGCACAGACACTACTTACCTTCTCCTGCAGCAGACTATAGGACGTGCCTTCTCCATTATCAGATACTGCATATTATATGACACATTACTAGGTCTCAGCTGCTGCAGACGGGGCACCCATCAGGAATTCTAGGGCTCCATACAAGCAACATTTTTCTGCCATCCCTTTCCTAGTGCATATTTGTTTTCTGCCTTGTGATCCCACATACAGTAAATATAATGCTCCCCAGTGCCCCCACACTTAGTATAATGCTCCCCAGT
The DNA here is from genome assembly GCA_947044405.1 of Leptodactylus fallax. NCBI lineage: Eukaryota > Metazoa > Chordata > Amphibia > Anura > Leptodactylidae > Leptodactylus > Leptodactylus fallax. The sequence goes on from CAMRHE010000777.1 coordinate 342,844, forward strand.
ACCCCCAAACTTAGTATAATGCTCCCCAGTGCCCCCACACTTAGTATAATGCTCCCCAGTGCCTCCACACTTAGTATAATGCTCCCCAGTGCCCCCACACTTAGTATAATGCTCCCCAGTGCCCCCACACTTAGTATAATGCTCCCCAGTGCCTCCACACTTAGTATAATGCTCCCCAGTACCCCCACACTTAGTATAATGCTCCCCAGTGCCCCCACACTTAGTATAATGCTCCCCAGTGCCCCCACACTTAGTATAATGCTCCCCAGTGCCCCCACACTTAGTATAATGCTCCCCAGTGCCCCCACACTTAGTATAATGCTCCCCAGTACCCCCACACTTAGTATAATGCTCCCCAGTGCCCTCACACTTAGTATAATGCTCCCCAGTGCCCCCACACTTAGTATAATGCTCCCCAGTGCCCCCACACTTAGTATAATGCTCCCCAGTGCCCCCACACTTAGTATAATGCTCACCAGTGCCCCCGCACTTAGTATAATGCTCCCCAGTGCCCCCACACTTAGTATAATGCTCCCCAGTACCCCTCATCCACAGTATAAAATGTTCCCCAGTGACTCCATGCAGTATAACGCTCTCCCTCAGAGAATCTCTGGAAGCCACTTCATTGGTATCCAGTGACATAAGTATCAGAGAATACTAATGAAGTGAAGCTGCCTCTGCCGCTTCCAGATCTCTCAGGCCCTGACTAAAACTCTGAGGTGAGTCTGTGTGACTGCGGAGTTATTATCAACTCATACACCGATCACATTCAACTTATACACCATGTACTAGTGTAGTGTTATCTACCTCACATAAGACAATATTAGTGTAGTGTTATCTACCTCACATAGGATATTGTGTAGTGTTATCTACTTCACATAGGATATTAGTGTAGTGTTATCTACCTCACATACTATGATATTAGTGTAGTGTTATCTACCGCACATAGGATGAAATCAGTGTAGTGTTATCTACTTCACATAAGAGGATATTAATGTAGTGTTATCTACCTCACATAGGATGATATTAGTGTAGTGTTATCTACCTCACATAGGATGATATTAGTGTAGTGTTATCTACCTCAAATAGGATGATATTAGTGTAGTGTTATCTACATCACATATTGATATATTATTTTCATGTATTTACCTCAGATGATGTGCTCTCCTCCATCATCCACCTCATGTCTCCTATATATACTCTGCAGACATGGCTGACACCTCATGAGTGCTGGTGATGGTAACTGTAATGGTGATGGTGACTGTAAGCCCTTGCGGGCAGAGCCCTCTATCCCACTGTGCCAGTTGGTCACTGTTAATATTATCTGTTTTGTATATCTGGTGTACTGTATGTAAATCCGCAAATGTAAAGCACCATGGAATTAATATAATAATGTACAGCACCATGGGATTAATATAATAATGTACAACACTATGGAATTAATATAATAATGTACAGATCACCATGGAATTAATATAATAATGTACAGAACCATGGAATTAATATAATAATGTACAGAACCATGGAATTAATATAATAATGTACAGCACCATGGAATTAATATAATAATATACAGAGCACCATGGAATTAATATAATAATGTACAGCACCATTGAATTAATATAATAATGTACAGCACCATGGAATTAATATAATAATGTACAGAGCACCATGGAATTAATATAATAATATACAGAGCACCATGGAATTAATATAATAATGTAAAGCACCATGGGATTAATATAATAATGTACAGCACCATGGAATTAATATAATAATGTACAGAGCACCATGGAATTAATATAATAATGTACAGAACCATGGAAGTAATATAATAATGTACAGAGCACCATGGAATTAATATAATAATGTACAGCACCATGGAATTAATATAATAATGTACAGAACCATGGGATTAATATAATAATGTACAGCACCATGGAATTACTATACTAATATACAGCACCATGGAATTACTATACTAATATACAGCACCATGGAATTAATATAATAATGTACAGCACCATGGGATTAATATAGTAATGTACAGAACCATGGAATTAATATAATAATGTACAGCACCATGGAATTAATATAATAATGTACAGATCACCATGGAATTAATATAATAATGTACAGAACCATGGAATTAATATAATAATGTACAGAACCATGGAATTAATATAATAATGTACAGCACCATGGAATTAATATAATAATGTACAGAGCACCATGGAATTAATATAATAATGTACAGCACCATGGAATTAATATAATAATGTACAGAACCATGGGATTAATATAATAATGTACAGCACCATGGAATTACTATACTAATATACAGCACCATGGAATTAATATAATAATGTACAGAACCATGGGATTAATATAATAATGTACAGAGCACCATGGAAGTAATATAATAATGTACAGAGCACCATGGAATTAATATAATAATGTACAGCACCAAGGGATTAATATAATAATGTACAGCATCATGAATTAATGGTGCTATATAAATAAACAATAATAATAATAATAATAATAATAATAATAGTGACAGTGAAGAGTGTCAGGAGGAGCAGTACTAGGTGTAGATGTTACTTTGCTGAATTTGGTAGTGCTGGTAAGACACTGGTGACAGAGGAGCAGCCTGGGAGCGGAGGAAGGATGATGGTTCAGTATGGCAACTGTACTGCTCTTATTGTCCAGGCTGTGTCCCCAGGAAGGACCACTGATGGGGCTGAACCGCTCTGCTATACGAGGTCTCTGGGAATAAGCCAAAAAAGAAAACTAAAAAGATACGTCAGGGGACCTGCATCCTCTCAGTAAGATGTAGGAGTCTGTTTTGCCTCTAGGGGTATGATTGTATGAATGTAAAACCTGTTTTTGATGGGTACCTTGTGGCTGGAAGGGAGGGGGTGGAAGTCACAGTCATCTTACTCTACCACTCCCCGACTTGTAGGCCACAGGCCACAGTGAGCCTGTGGCCTACAAGCTGGGATAAGGGGCTGTCCAATGATTAATTTTTTATGATCTATCCATAAAAAAATAGGCTGAGACAACCGCTTTAAAGAGGTTGTCCATAAATTGGAAAGACGCCTGTGATAGCCAAAGCAAAAAAAAAAAAGCATACTCACCTGTCCCCAGCACCCCGTTGTACCTCGCTGGTGTCTGTTTGGCCTCATGGCGGCGCCTCATTTCTGGAAATCCTGTACCTCCTGTACTTAATTGGCCTCAGCGTCACTGAGGTGCAGGACTCTTGGCAAGAAGGTTCCGGCGTGAGACTGAATGGACACTGGTGGAAGAGAACGGAGCTCTGGACACAGGTGAGTATGCTTTTTATTTATTTTATTTTATTTTTTTTTATTTTACACATCCCGCCCGCCATGTGGGTTGCTCCAATTCCTGGACAACTTCTTTAAAGGATTTATCCATCTTTCTAATGTTGATGGCTTGTTCTTACTACAGGCCATCAATATTACATCTGTGATGATACAACAGCCAGGACCTCTACAGATCAGCTATTCCAGGACAGTGCGGCTACAGGTAATGGTAACAATTCCAGGAGCCACCCTGCTTGCTTACTTTACAGAGTGTAGCAGTAGGATTAGGCAGTGCAGTGGTGCACATGGTATAGAGGGTAAGCAGCATGGCATTATTACCTGTACCCACGCTGTCTCGGTACAGCTGATCTGATAGGGTCCTGGCGGTGGGTCCCTAGAAACAATTCCACTGGTGGGCCCTGAACGTCCCAGTCTGACACTGCTCATTGATCCCATGGATGTTGATTCTGGCTGGATGTCTGGTCAGGAGTTTCACAAACTGTCATAAAGCAATTTCAGATCTCATTGGTCAGCTACAAAAATTGACCGACAATATCAACATTATTCTCTTTATTGGAAGAAAAGTGAAGAAGGACTTGATACAAAATCACCTGATACAAAATAGATACTGATCTGGTAACATCTATTATAATACAGAGACCAGAAAATCCCTTTAGCCTGACATCTAATGTTACACCATCATACTGTATATTCTGAAAAATAGAAAATATATTCAGAAAGAAATAGAAAAATCTATAAAATCGTCCCAAACATCTATTTTTTCATCAGAGAAATTTCTACATTTATTTTGCTTCTTCTGTGCTCAAAACTAAATCTGGATTATCAGATTTTCTGGATTATCAGAGGCTGTGGGGAGCTTTGCTGGGTATATCTATGTGATATTTTATTAATCTGGTTATATCATTTAAATATTTTCATAGTTGCAATAAAAATTTTGTTGTTGTTCCAAAGCATCTAAAATGAAGCAACTTTATAATGGGTCTTAATTAAAGATTTCTTATTGTTTTGTTTATTCTGCTCCTATATAGACCTATGTGTCTCCGTGGTAACAGACAGCAAACAAACCCTTTGTAGTCGGATACACCGGATTTATCAGCCAGCATCAGCCACTGTGGTAAATCTGGTGTAGTATCAGACTGCCTAAATTACACTATCTAACTATTAGTAAATCTGGACTGCTGTGTGTGAATGAAGTCAAAGTGAATGTCCAGTCTGTCCATTTTGTCTTTCTTAATCTAATCACATCCCAAAAAATTTTTTAATTACTTAATATATCTTTCTAGCAGATTATTCTGAATCCCCCACATAACCATAGATTTAGAATATAAAATGCTGCCCGCCTCTAGGGGGAGCCTACTGCATACTATGTGCTCTGGCACCTCTAGTGGTGGCTGCAGGTAGTAACCCTGTTACCTCTAAAATTTCCTTCTTCCAGCTTTGATGCAGATTTCAAACTCTTTATCAGAAAAACAGATATAGATTGATGATATATTAAGATATGAATCATAAAGTGAAGGAATGATAGAAGGAGGAGATTCGCTTTAGGCTTTGCCATGTTGTGGCAATTATTTTATGATTCTAATAGTGGAATTTTTGCACACAAACAACGCGGCATAGAGCGGCTCGGTGAAGGAGGCCGTGAAGGTGTGTAAGTGTCTGACGGGGTCACACAGCTGATAGAAGGACAGACGCCCGGCCTCATAGTCCAGATAGATCCCGACAACCTGCACAGGAGAATCTGACACCAGCCTCTTATGGATATTGTTATGAGATGCTCTGAAACCATCATTGATCGACAAACTCCAGGATTTCTCATTAAACCCAATATAAGATTCATTTCCATCCACCTTCCTCTCCAGACTTTCCCCGGCCACCCCTATCAGCCATTTCTCGGCCTGACTCACATCCACCTCCCAGTAATGTCTCCCAGAGGAGAAGCTGCGGGCACTCAACACCTGACGTACAATAAACCTCTTAGGCCCATCAGGTCTGTTCTGTGATGTGGCTGAACAAGAGGCAGATCTGAGATCCTGGGATATAATAATGTGATTACTAGCCGTGTCTATATCCAGTAATATGTCTGATTTCTCCATCACTGAGAACTGTTTCTTTACCTTCAGATTAATCACATTATCAGCAAAGTGTGACAGTCCCCTGTGTAATATCTGTGAGACTATATCATCTAAACACTGAGCATCTCTGACATCACTGATGACATCACAGCTCTTATCACTGATGTCATCAAGGTTTACATTGTTACGTAGAAAGGTTACTGGATCAGTGATATTACCTAACCCCTCAAGTTGATGTATTTTCTTGGTCAGCTCTAGCTCGTGTAGCTCCTCCCGTCTGACCAGGTCACTGACTGAATGAGACATCTTCTCTTCTTGCCTGGAGATCTCACCTTGGACTTTCTCTTCCATGTCATCCAGCTTCTTCCTGAGATCAGTGAACAGACCAGAGACTCTCTGAGCCAGTGCTGATGATTTCTCTTTTTGCTTTCTCTCATGATCCTTCAGATTCTGGATTCTTTTTCCAGCTTCTTCTCGCTCGGAGATCAGTTTCTCAATAACAGGTCTCAGTTTCTCCTTCTCTTTCTCAGAGGCCACATCCAGTGGCTCCACGTCATGTCCCTTGTGGTCTCCGGCCACCAAGCAGGTGACACAGATACAGGCGGTGTCCATAGAACAATAGTATTTCAGCACCTCCTTGTGTTTGGAGCATTTTCTACTCTCAAATGATAGAGTAGGTTCGGCCAGACTGTGATCCATCGTCTTGTTGTGGGCGGTCAGGTGGTCGTCACATAGAGAGTTCTCACACTGCAGACAGGACTTCACAGCCAGTACAGGGGACTTTATACAGTAAGTGCAGAAGGTTCTGGTCTCCTCCATACCAGGCTGAGTAGATAAGAAACGCTCCACTATATTCCGCAGCTTCCTGTTCTTCTCCAGGGCCGGACGCTCGGGATATTCTGCTCTGCAGTCAGGACAGGAATACCCTCGATCCTGTGTATCCAGCGCACTCACAATACACGAGCGGCAGAAGTCGTGTCCACATCTAAGAGATACGGGGTCTGTGTAGAGGCTCAGGCAGATGGAGCAGTTCAGCTCGTCCCTTAGATCAGCAGACGCCATTGTAGAAGGAAAGAGCAGAAAATGAAATCGAAAGCTAAAAAGTTTCTTTACATAAGAAGGGCGGAGAGCTTTGTTAACCCTTTCAGGAAACAGCCTAAAAGTACCTTCAAAATCTGACGTGTGTCACTTTATGTGGTAATAACATTGAGATGCTTTAACTTATCAAAGTGATTCTGAGATTGTTTTTTTCCTGACATATTGTATTTTGTGTCAGTGATACATTTTGGTCAATATTTTGGTTTTTAAACTTTCAAACTGCATGCCTTTCATAGAGATAGTCATACTACCCAAATTACTATACATACAGTTATATATATATATATATATATATATATATATATATATATATATTTTACCATATCTCTGCTTTATGTTGCAATCAAAGTTTAATCATCCTTTCATTTTTTCAGATATTATCAGGTTTACAAGTCAAGCAGTAATTTTCCAAATTTTCAAAAATATTTCCACGCTGTCCTGTTTGCAGAGCCCATAAGGTGCCAAAACAATGAAAACCCCGAAAATATGACCCCATTTTGTAAACTAGGCCTCTCATGGAATGTATCAAGGGGTATAGTAAACACTTTGACCCTACAGGAGTTTCACTGAATTTTTTACTACTGGGATGTGAAAAGGAAAAATTACTTTTTCTTTTTTTTTACAATAAAATGTTCGTTTAGCCCCAAATTTTTCATCTTCACAAAGGGTTAAAGGAGAAAAAGCATCTATTATTTGTTAAGCAATTTCTCCCACCTAAAGAAATGCCCCACATGCGGGTGTAACTGCTGTATGGTCACACAGTGGGACAGAACAATATTTGGAGGGCAGATTTTGCTGTAATAGTTTTCAGGTACAATGTCACATGTGCTGAGACCCTGAAGTGCCAGAACAGGGGAAGCCCCCAAAAATGACCTCAGTCTGGAAACCAGACCCCTTAAAACAATTTATCAAGGGGTATAGTGAGCATCAGGATCCCGCTGGTATGACAATTTATTTTCCAGAAATTACTGCATAGCAGAGGATGAAAGGCAATCTGTACAGAGAAAATGACGGGATAAAAAGGTGTATGCCAGTATATACATTATAGGACGAATAATCCATGGATGCAATACTGTACAGAGTACATGACGGTATAAGGAGGTGATATGCCAGTATATACATTATATCACTAATAATCCATGGATGTAATACTGTACAGAGTACATGACGGTATAAGGAGGTGATATACCAGTATATACATTATATATCACTAATAATCCATGGATGTAATACTGTACAGAGTACATGACGGTATAAGGAGGTGATATACCAGTATATACATTATATATCACTAATAATCCATGGATGTAATACTGTACAGAGTACATGACGGTATAAGGAGGTGATATACCAGTATATACATTATATATCACTAATAATCCATGGATGTAATACTGTACAGAGTACATGTACGGTATAAGGAGGTGATATACCAGTATATACATTATATCACTAATAATCCATGGATGTAATACTGTACAGAGTACATGACGGTATAAGGAGGTGATATACCAGTATATACATTATATCACTAATAATCCATGGATGTAATACTGTACAGAGTACATGACGGTATAAGGAGGTGATATACCAGTATATACATTATATACATCACTAATAATCCATGGATGTAATACGACGTACATGACGGTATAAGGAGGTGATATACCAGTATATACATTATATCACTAATAATCCATGGATGTAATACTGTACAGAGTACATGACGGTATAAGGAGGTGATATACCAGTATATACATTATATCACTAATAATCCATGGATGTAATACTGTACAGAGTACATGACGGTATAAGGGAGGGTGATATACCAGTATATACATTATATCACTAATAATCCATGGATGTAATACTTACGGTACATCCGACGGTATAAGGAGGTGATATACCAGTATATACATTATATCACTAATAATCCATGGATGTAATACTGTACAGAGTACATGACGGTATAAGGAGGTGATATACCAGTATATACATTATATCACTAATAATCCATGGATGTAATACTGTACAGAGTACATGACGGGATAAGGAGGGGGGGATACAACAACCGGTGATATACCAGTATATACATATATATCACTAATAATCCATGGATGTAATACTGTACAGAGTACATGACGGTATAAGGAGGTGATATACCAGTATATACATTATATCACTAATAATCCAGGATGAATATACAACAGAAAAGATATACCAGTATATACATTATATCACTAATAATCCATGGATGTAATACTGTACAGAGTACATGACGGTATAAGGAGGTGATATACCAGTATATACATTATATCACTAATAATCCATGGATGTAATACTGTACAGAGTACATGACGGTATAAGGAGGTGATATACCAGTATATACATTATATCACTAATAATCCATGGATTAATATTAAAGTAACATGACGGTACAAGGAGGTGATATGCCAGATATACATTATATCACTAATAATCCATGGATGTAACCACACTTACAACATGACGGTATAAGGAGGTGATATACCAGTATATACATTATATCACTAATAATCCATGGATGTAATACTGTACAGACTACATGACGGTATAAGGAGGCGATATACCAGTATATACATTATATCACTAATAATCCATGGATGTAATACTGTACAGAGTACATGACGGTATAAGGAGGTGATATACCAGACTATACATTATATCACTAATAATCCATGGATGTAATACTGTACAACACATAAAAAAATACCAGTATATACATTATATATCACTAATAATCCATGGATGTAATACTGTACAGAGTACATGACGGTATAAGGAGGTGATATACCAGTGTTGGGGGTTAAGTTCCCCCGGGATGGATGTCACCGTAATCCTAATTAAATAAATAACCAGTTTCGAGTGCTCGGGAAACAAGACGTACACAGGTATCGTCTATGAACCGTTTCTACTTTATTACGTAGTTCAATACAGTTTTAAAAGCAAGCTCAATTACATAACAGTCATGTGATCAATATACATATATGGTCTTTCCAGTTCCGTTTTCACACAAATTTGTTCATTTACCCATCACCCCAGATGTTTTCATTTTCACCTTATCTAAATGTCCTCCCAAGACTACTAGTTCTGCTGAAATCGGCAGAACTGTTGATATCTCCCCCAGACTCCAAGTCTCTCCTTATCAACTATGCAGTCTTGTTTACAGAACATTCCACCCTCTTGTGCTTTCTGTATACTGTGATATAGAATATAGTGCAAGTTATGTTTTAACCCTTACAATTCCCCCATTTTAGGACTTTATTTTTAATCAGTATTCAATGAATACATTCACACTATCTGTGTGCCATCTGTGATGGATTCTCCATTGAAAATGTTAGAAATAATGATCCTACCTTACATACTGAGTATTGTCCCTCATGAGATTGCATAGCGAAGGAATACATTGGATACAACATCCTAATATCATAAAAATGATTACACAAAGGATTATACCTACGATTTGTCGAAGGTACCCCAAGTCAGGTAGGAAAGCTAACAGCCAGTCCCACCATCCTTGGTTGACATCTTGTTTAATATGTGTTACCATTTCCTGCAACTGTTTCAACTTATCATGCACATCTTCTGAATGGTCAGACAAATTAAAACAGCACATTCCCGCAAAAGTGTTGCACCCATAACCATGTTTAAGCAGTAAATAATCTATAGCCGCTCTATTCTGCAATATTGCTTTTTTATGTGATTGCAAATCTAATACAACATCTTTAATGATAGCGCTAGTAGTGTTTATGTTCTTTACCATAAAGCAAGCAATACGTGATATTGTCTTAGCATTATATACAGACAAACCTGGTACTCCTACCAGTGACACAGCTAGGCTTATGTATTCTGCTTTCGATAAGAGTTTCACATCATAATTACAATCCTCAGGCAGTGGGATAGTACTTCTTTTGTGTAATATATGTACATGCGATTTCTGTGAACTCTGTTCATATGGTGTGGGTATCATAGTCAATGCTAATCTAGACAAGGCACATATGCCTCCAGTTATATTGGCAGGTATATAGGTGTAGCTGCTATTACCACACGCTAGAACCCACCCAGGTGGCAAGGGTACATGTAAATCTAGTGACGGGACAATAAGTGTCCTGTTACATTGCATCCTCTTCCCTTCCCTCAGGGTTTGACAATCGTTGTCAGTTCTATTGCAGATTTGTGGAAACTGCCCTTTATTCATTATAGGATTGCAATTAGGTATTGTTGTTTTATTACATGAAAATTTGAAACACAATTCTGCTCTTGCTACTGCCCCAGTCGATATCCTTATCATATTCTCCTGTAAATCTGCGTAGGCAGTGCAGTTCATACAAGCATAATAAGGACTTATCCAGTCTGCATGCACAGGGAGATCGGCTCCCGGTAAAAGGGTAATTTTAAATTGGGATTTTAAAAATTTTGCCCTTTTGGGGACAGAGGTGGGGGGGGCGTAAAAAAAATTTTTTTAAAATTGGTGGTGGGTATATTTTTTTAAAAAAATTTTTTTTTTTTTTTTTAATCGTCGGATAAAAATAAATTTTTTTTTTTTTTTTTTTTTTTTTTTTTTTTTTCCCCTCTCCTTCCTCTCGGTTTTGTTTTTTTTTTTTTTTTTGTAGAAGGTGGTTTTTTTTTTATAGGGGGGGGGGGGGGGGGGGCAGGGGGGGGTTGTTTTTTTTTTTTTGTGTTGGTTTTTTTTTTTTGTGTGGTGGGGGGGGGGGGGTGGGGGTGTTGTTTTTTTTTTTTTGTGGGTGGGGGGGGGGGGGGGGGGGGGGGGGGGGGGGGGGGGGGGGGGGGGGGGGGGTGGGGTTTTTTTTTGTGTGGACCACCCAATCACCAGGCTGCAAGCTATGCGTTCCTGAAAAATCAGAAGGGTCTGGAATAGAAGAGAACACTTGTTTATGTGTTTCTCTCAATTTCTGGCACAAACTCTGCACATAGCTAGAAATACTGTCATAGTTAAGCTGTAACGTCTGAGGGAAGTATAACCCTGTTTTGGGCACACTTCCAAACAATATTTCAAATGGTGACAACCCTGTCCTCCTGTTAGGGGTGGTTCTTACTGAGTAAAGGGCTAAAGATAAGACACTCAGGCCAGGGCTTCCCTGTCTCTGCTATCGCTTTTTGGATCTTTAATTTGAGTGTACCATTTAACCTTTCCACTTTGCCTGAACTCTGAGGATGGTAGGGTGTGTGGAAAGCTTGCTCAATCCCTAGTGCAGACATTATTTCTTTCATTATCTCACCTGTGAAATGTGTACCTCTGTCAGACTCAATCACCTCGGGCACTCCAAACCTACACACAAGCTCAGACATAAGTTTCTTGGCAGTTGCTTGTGCGGTTGCTTTGCTCACAGGGTAGGCCTCAGACCATCCTGAAAACAGATCCACACAGACCAATACATACTCGTATGTTCCAGACTTAGGCAACTGTATGTAATCTATCTGTATCCTCTGAAATGGGTACAGGGATTTTGGTGTACATTTAGCGGGTGTTTTAACTACCTGTCCTGGGTTGTGTAGAGCACATATGTGACATGCTTTTACGTGATTACTAGCAGCTCTTCCAAAACCTGGGGCAAACCATAATTTACCCACTAATGACTCCATGGCATTTCGAGAGGCATGCACCTTACCGTGGGCCAAGCCAGCCATCTGGGGGTAGACTGCTGCGGGCAGACATAATCGATCCCCCATTTTCCACATACCATCACCGTCTGTAGCACCTGCTTTTCTCCATCTTTCAATTTCCACACTGGTGACCTTTGAGTACAGCCCTTTTGGGTCTGCTAGGTCAATGTCCATTTTGCTCACCTGGTTGGGACCCCTTCTGGCCAGTAGTGCTGCAGCCTTGGCTGCTATGTCAGCTCTCTCATTTCCACAGCTTTCAGGGTCCCTTCCTTTTGCGTGAGCTCTGACTTTCACAATTGCCAGCTGCTTTGGGAGCAGTATGGCCTCCATCAGTCGACTTACCACATCTCCATTCTTAATTGGCTTGCCCTGGGCCGTTAGGAAGTTCCTTGCCCTCCATATTGGACCATAATCATGTGCAATGCCAAAAGCATACCTGGAGTCAGTGTATATGTTGGCTGTTCTACCTTTGGCTATCTTACAAGCCTCCATAAGGGCTTTAAGCTCAGCTTCTTGGGCTGACATGTGTGGTGGAAGAGCTTCCTGGACTATGATGTCATGTTCAGTGACTACAGCATAACCTGTAACAAATTTACCTTCATCTGTCAGATACCTTGAGCCGTCCACAAACATCTCATAATCAGGATTTTGTAATGGCACATCTGTGACGTGGTCAAATCCCACTGTTTCCTGTGACATAAGAGCCACACAATCATGTTCATGCTGGCTGTCAAACAGTTCTTCTTCAGAGAGAGAGTTTAAAAATAACTCATCTTCCACTCCCCCTTTTGAATCATGAACTCCTACAGGAAGAAGAGTTGCAGGATTCAAAGTTAAACAGCGTTGAAAAGAGATGTTTGAGGAGGACTGCAAAGCAAATTCCAGTTTGCTCTGCCGTGCCAAAGAAAGGTGACGTCTGTCCACCTGTGTGAGGATAGCATGGATGTCATGAGGTGTATACACAACCAGTATATGATCTAGGACAATGTCTGAGCTTTTCTCAAGCAACGCTTGTACCGAGAGGACAACCCGCACACAGGAGGGGGTCCCCCTGGCTACAGCATCTAACCTTGAGCTGTAATGTGTTGTTGTGTGAGAACTGCAGTTGCATGCCCCATCATCTCAGTCACGTAGACCTGAAAAGGTTTCTGATAGTCAGGTAGGCCTAGGGCCGGAGCACTGACTATCTGCAACTTCAGCTGGTAAAACGCATCCAAGGCCTCAGGTGTGAGGCTGAATGGTTTTGAGGAGAGGCTATCGTACAGAGGTTGCATGGTCAGAGATGCAGATCTGATCCATGGCCTACAGTAGGATACCAATCCCAAGAAGGTACGTAGCTGAGCATGAGAGGTCGGCACCTGCATGTCTCTCACCACCTTGGTCCTCTCATCTGACAGGTGCTTGGTACCCTGGCCGAGACAGTGTCCCAGGAACACCACTTTTTGTTTGCAAAATTGCAACTTGTCCTTGTTGGCCTTGCAGCCGTTCTGGTAGAGGAAACACAACAGGCTGATGGTCGCCGCTTCACAGGTTGGTTTGTCTGGAGCACAAAGAAGAAGATCGTCAACATATTGTAACAGAACAACATCATCATGTGGAAAATGCCAAGTACTCATAATAAGTGTAAGACACCTTGTGAATTGGTTAGGACTGTTTTGCGCCCCTTGTGGTAGTACTGTCCAAGTGTACTGTTTATCCCTGAATGTAAATGCAAACAAATACTGGCAATCGGGGTGTAAAGGCACAGAAAAATATGCATTGGAAAGATCTACACAACTGTACCAGGTGGTACCTGTGGGGACAGCTGACAGCAAGGTGTGTGGGTTAGGTACCACTGGAGCTTCAAGTAGTGTTACTTTATTCAATTCCCTAAGATCATGAACCATACGGTATGTGTCTGGTTCTCCCTTTTTGCCCTTTTTCTTCACTGGGAAAAGAGGAGTGTTTGCTACAGAAGTGCATTCCTTCAATGCCTCTGCTTTCACTAATTCCACTATTGTTACTGCTATAGCATCCTCTTGGGCATGGGTCAGAGGATATTGTTTAATCCTGGGTGGCTGAGCACCAGGTTTCAGGGTTACCATAACAGGGGGTACATCCAATTTACCTAAGTCTGTTTTCCCAGTTGCCTATAATGCTGTTGGCACTTGGGATAACAGTACATTTTCTTCTTCAGTGAGGACAAAAATACAATTTGGTGTATTTAACTCGGCAGATAAAAAACACAAAATCTCATGGTTAGTATGTGTGACTTTTACAAATGCTTCTACTGAGGAATGTAACATGATGTTACAACCTAATACTCCCATCACATCTGTACCAAGAATGTTATCTGATGTGTCTGAGACTAAATACCTAGTGAGTATCCTGCAACCCTGAAATGGGGTTTCTACAGGATCAGTTTGATCTAAAGCATCCACCGTTTTAGTGAGAAGTCTTCCATAAACTTCCACTGATTCACCTTTCTCTCTTTTAACAGATACCTTACTTCAGATGATAACAGGCAAGACAATAAATTCACATAACATAGTACAAGACATAATTTCATATGTTTGAGTATGTTCTTGAATATTTTACACATATATATTGTCATTGTACCTTACTTTCCATTTAACCTTAGGCTAACACTTTTATCAAAATATTTTCCCTTTGGGCATAAATAGTCATCATACCCAGGCTGCGGACCCCGGAGGCCCAAAGCCAAGTTTCACTTTGTAATAATTGACATGTAACATTACTGGGTAACACAGTATCATGTTCAGCTTGTGATTTTCTGCGTGCGCATCATATCAGATACAACGTCCTTGGAGCAACTTGGCAGTCAATTAATGTTTTGGTTATTCCCTGCAGAACATCTGCAGAGCGCTACAACAGAATACAGGAATACAATTCAAGCAGATAGCAGTTAATACTGACACCAAAATTACATATTACTATTTTTGTACAATTTTCAAATATTTCCCAAACCCCACAGACTTTAGAATTTTCTTCACTGGATTCCAACCAAAAGTTGAACCCCTGTGAAACATCACAATATCCTAGTTTCTTCTTTTTAGGGGACATTTCCTGAAAGCGGATTTAATTTTACAAAAAGCATAAAAGTTGAATCCTGGCATTGATATAAACAGAATGAATATTACAAATACAGGTTGACATATATATATATATATATATATATATATAAAATACATAATCCAATAAACATCATACCGATGGTGGACAGTTTTTCTCTTTGCACTATATCAGATTCTCTGAGTGTTTTGTTAAAGTAAGTAATATTTCATACAGAACTGGGAGATAAGATGGGTTATATTAAACAATAATACTGAGAAGGGGGATGTCTCCCTTCAAGCCTGATTCTAGGAGTGAGGTGGGGGTGATTCATTATTTTCTGAACTATCACCCCTTATCCTATTCTATTGCTTCCTTCTATCAGGGCATAAATGCCTCTTTGCAACTTTTTGTCCTGAATCAATCCCGCATGATCTAATCTCCACTGATCCCAAAATCTACTGTCTACCAACCCAGTTTTGTGTATTCCTGCTCTTTTTAGGATTTTCTTTACCTGTGCGGCTACTTCTTTCCCTTCCCCTATCTCTATTAGTTCACATGGGGTGTACCATATCTTAGATGGTCCCTTCCCCATCTTGGCTGGTAGCTAATCAGCCGATGAGTCTCTCACTCCTCTAGGGCAACCTTTGAGACAATAGAGGGTCACTTATGACTACTTAGTGAGAACTCCCAGACAGACTCTTCTGTCTTCTATGAACTACTCTACTTGTGCAAGTTCGGGAGTAGTGCTCAGGGCAATGCCTCAATTGGCTTCCACAGGCTCAACTTTCTGCCTGTGTCCCCTTACCAAAACACTCCCAAATCACTACATGCACTTCTTTGCGCGGATTCTACTAAGTCCTTCGTGCTACTACTCAGGTCCCATTCGACCTTGACCGTCCAGGCACGGCTGGAGGCTAGTGTTCCAAAACAAGGACTTTTCAATCACTCAGTGCTTCTCAGTTCGGAACCTTGCCCCCAACTCTAAACTCTAGGGGTTAAGAATAGAGAACTTTTCCCCATTCTTTGCAGCCTTATATATCTTATAACACAGGTAACATGCAAACATCAGTAGACAGGTAAACAGGTAAGACAAAAAGCAAAGAAAACAATTTCCATATCATTTACAGGTGACATGTCCCTTTTAGGTTCTTCCGTACTATACAATTGGCATCGAGATGTCATATAAGCATGCAGCAGCTTACCTCACTCATCGATACAGAGAATAGACACACAGGAACCTCAGATATACTAATTGGCAAGATCAAAGGCTTACCTTCACAGTACTGTTTTTATCTATCTGAGGTCCTCTGGTCCCGTCCTCAAGTCGATCGGTGAGTGGGTCGGCACTCTATCGGCTGCACATCAGACGATCTCGAGCCCCACGTTGGGCGCCAATTTCTGTTGGGGGTTAAGTTCCCCCGGGATGGATGTCACAGTAATCCTAATTAAATAAATAACCAGTTTCGAGCGCTCGGGAAACAAGACGTACATAGGTATCGTGTATGAACCGTTTCTACTTTATTAAGTAGTTCAATACAGTTTTAAAAGCAAGCTCAATTACATAACAGTCATGTGATCAATATACATATATGGTCTTTCCAGTTCCGTTTTCACACAAATTTGTTCATTTACCCATCACCCCAGATGTTTTCATTTTCACCTTATCTAAATGTCCTCCCAAGACTACTAGTTCTGCTGAAATCGGCAGAACTGTTGATATCTCCCCCAGACTCTAAGTCTGTCCTTATCAACTATGCAGTCTTGTTTACAGAACATTCCACCCTCTTGTGCTTTCTGTATACTGTGATATAGAATATAGTGCAAGTTATGTTTTAACCCTTACACCAGTATATACATTATATCACTAATAATCCATGGATGTAATACTGTACAGAGTACATGATGGTATAAGGAGGTGATATACCAGTATATACATTATATCACTAATAATCCATGGATGTAATACTGTACAGAGTACATGACGGTATAAGGAGGTGATATACCAGTATATACATTATATCACTAATAATCCATGGATGTAATACTGTACAGACTACATGACGGTATAAGGAGGTGATATACCAGGACTATACATTATATCACTAATAATCCATGGATGTAATACTGTACAGACTACATGACGGTATAAGGAGGTGATATACCAGTATATACATTATATCACTAATAATCCATGGATGTAATACTGTACAGACTACATGACGGTATAAGGAGGTGATATACCAGTATATACATTATATCACTAATAATCCATGGATGTAATACTGTACAGACTACATGACGGTATAAGGAGGTGATATACCAGTATATACATTATATCACTAATAATCCATGGATGTAATACTGTACAGAGTACATGACGGTATAAGGAGGTGATATACCAGTATATACATTATATCACTAATAATCCATGGATGTAATACTGTACAGACTACATGACGGTATAAGGAGGTGAAATACCAGGACTATACATTATATCACTAATAATCCATGGATGTAATACTGTACAGACTACATGACGGTATAAGGAGGTGATATACCAGTACTATACATTATATCACTAATAATCCATGGATGTAATACTGTACAGAGTACATGACGGTATAAGGAGGTGATATACCAGTATATACATTATATCACTAATAATCCATGGATGTAATACTGTACAGAGTACATGACGGTATAAGGAGGTGATATACCAGTATATACATTATATCACTAATAATCCATGGATGTAATACTGTACAGAGTACATGACGGTATAAGGAGGTGATATACCAGGACTATACATTATATCACTAATAATCCATGGATGTGCGGTCCAGTCTGAAGCAATCCTTCATGCACAGGACAGGTATTTTGGGGCAGGTGTCACACTGATAAATGGTGTCTTTCCTTATTCCCCTTTTGGAACAGACTCTGAACCGTTTTTGCAGTTTTTGGGACTTCACTGGGAAAGTGTTACCCTGGTACAATATGGACACCTTCAGTCTCAGAAGTACTGGGGCCGGGCCCTTCCTGGTCCCCAAATATCAGAGCCTTGATAACTTCCTCCTGAAACTCAAGGAAAGTTCCTGTCTGGCCTGCACATTGTGATATCACATAAGTGTTATATACACCGCCATCTGTATGATGGGCACGGCCAGCTTTTAGTACCACCCTCTTGTGTTCCTCCTGGCACTATACGGCTTCAGTACTGGGTCAGATAGATCAACCCCTCCCATGTACTTATTGTATGCCAGGATGCAGTCTGGCTTTGGGTTAGGGTACTGGTACCACGCAGAGGGACAGGGGTGCTGCCATTGTCATGAATTGTGGTAAGTACAAGGACATCCCTCTTGCCTTTATACTTGACCACCAGCATGTTCTCATTGCAGATGGTCCTACTCTCACCCCTTCTGAGGGGTTGTGCAATCTGTGTCGTAGGGAGGCCTCTCTGATTTCTGCGCACTGTACCACAAGCTACAGTTCCTCTGGATCTATGGCACCTAAAGATTAAGACACTAGTGTAGAAATTATCCACATAGAGGTGATAACCCTGGTCCAGCAGTGGCTGCAGCAAATCCCGCACTATTTTCCCACTAACTCCTAGGATTGGGGGCATTCTGGAGGTTCAATTCTTATGTCCTTTGCTTCATAAACCCAAAACTTATGGGTGACCCTTGAGCTGTTCTCGCAAAGTTTGTACATCATAATTCCGTACCGCGCCCTCTTACTGGGCAGGTAACGGCGGAATTTCAGCCTTCCTTTGCAACTGATCAGAGACTCATCTATAGGAATGTTCTGATCAGGGATGCTCCAATTCCTGGACAACCTCTTTAAAGGATTTATTCATCTTTCTAATGTTGATAGCCTGTCCTTAGGAAAGGTCATCAATATTACACCTGCAGGTGTCCGAAACCCGGGACCTTTGCAGATCAGCTTTTCCAAGACAGTGCGGCTACAGGTAATAGTAACAATTCCAGGAGTCACGCTGCTCGCTCCTGGTGGGGTTAGGCAGTGCAGTGGTGCACATGGTATGGCAGGTAAGCAGTATGGCATCGTTATTATCTATAGGCACGCTGTCTCAGTACAGCTGATCTGATAGGGTCCTGATTGGGATCCCTAGAAACAATTCTACTGGCGGGCCCTAGACATCCCATTCTGACACTACTCATTCATGCCATGGATGTTGATTCTGGCTGGATGTCTGGTCAGGAGTTTCACAAATTGTCATAAAGCAATTTCAGATCTCATTGGTCAGATACAACAATTGACCGACAATATCAACATTATTCTCTTTATTGGAAGAAAAGTAAACAAGAACTTGATACAAAATCACCTGATACAAAATAGATACTGATCTGGTAACATCTATTATAATACAGAGACCAGAAAATCCCTTTAACCTGACATCTAATGTTACACCATCATACTGTATATTCTGAAAAATAGAAAATTATTCTAAAAAATCTATAAAATCTTCACATGCCAGAGAAATTTACACATTTATTTCACTTCTTTTAAACTAAATTTTATTTCACTTCTCAAAACTAAGTCTGGATTATCAGATTTTCTGGATTATCAGAGGCTGTGGGGAGCTTCGCTGGGTATATCTATGTGATATTTTATTAATCTGGTTATATAATTTAAATATTTTCATAGTTGCAATAAAAATTTTGTTGTTGTTCCAAAGCATCTAAAATGAAATAACTTTGTAATGGGTCTTAAAGATTTCTTATTATTTTGTTTATTCTGCTTCTATATAGACCTATGTGTCTCCATGGTAACAGACAGCAAACAAACCCTGTGTAGTCGGATACACCGGATTTATCAGCCAGCATCAGCCACTGTGGTAAATCTGGTGTAGTATCAGACTGCCTAAGTTTATACTAACTATTAGTAAATCTGGACTGCTGTGTGTGTGAATGAAGTCAAAGTGAATGTCCAGTCTGTCCATTTTGTCCTTCTTAATCTAATCACATCCCAAAAAATTATTAATTACTTAATATATCTTTCTAGTAGATTATTCTGAATCCCCCACATAACCATAGATTTAGAATATAACATGCTGCCCGCCTCTAGGGGGAGCCTACTGCATACTATGTGCTCTGGCACCTCTAGTGGTGGCTGCAGGTAGTAACCCTGTTACCTCTAAAATTTCCTTCTTCCTGCTTTGATGCGAATTTCATCAGAAAAACAGACATAGATTGATGATATATTAAGATATGAATCATAAAGTGAAGGAATGATAGGAGGAGAATCACTTAAGGCTTTGCCATGCTGTGGTAATTATTTTATGATTCTAATGGTGGAATTTTTGAACACAAACAACGCGGCATAGAGCGGCTCGGTGAAGGTGGCCGTGAAGGTGTGTAAGTGTCTGACGGGGTCACACAGCTGATAGAAGGACAGACGCCCGGCCTCATAGTCCAGATAGATCCCGACAACCTGCACAGGAGAATCTGACACCAGCTGCTTATGGATATTGTTATGAGAGGGTCTTAAATCATCATTGATTGACAAACTCCAGGATTTCTCATTATACCCAATAAAAGATTCATTTCCCTTCCCCTTCCTCTCCAGACTTTCCCCGGCCACCCCTATCAGCCATTCCTTGGCCTGACTCACATCCACCTCCCAGTAATGTCTCCCAGAGGAGAAGCTGCGGGCACTCAACACCTGACGTACAATAAACCTCTTAGGCCCATCAGGTCTGTTCTGTGATGTGGCCGAATAAGAGGCAGATCTGAGATCCTGGGATATAATAATGTGATTACTAGCCGTGTCTATATCCAGTAATATGTCTGATTTCTCCATCACTGAGAACTGTCTCTTTACCTTCAGATTAATCACATTATCAGCAAAGTGTAACAGTCCCCTGTGTAATATCTGTGAGACTATATCATCTAAACACTGAGCATCTCTGACATCACTGATGACATCACAGCTCCTATCCCTGATATCATCAAGGTTTACATTGTTACGTAGAAAGGTTACTGGATCAGTGATATTACCTAACCCCTCAAGTTGATGTATTTTCTTGGTCAGCTCT
The DNA here is from genome assembly GCA_947044405.1 of Leptodactylus fallax. Lineage (NCBI taxonomy): Eukaryota > Metazoa > Chordata > Amphibia > Anura > Leptodactylidae > Leptodactylus > Leptodactylus fallax. The sequence continues at coordinate 364,131 of CAMRHE010000777.1, forward strand.
TGCTCGTGTAGCTCCTCCCGTCTGACCAGGTCACTGACTGAATGAGACATCTTCTCTTCTTGCCTGGAGATCTCACCTTGGACTTTCTCTTCCATGTCATCCAGCTTCTTCCTGAGATCAGTGAACAGACCAGAGACTCTCTGAGCGAGTCCTGATGATTTCTCTTTTTGCTTTCTCTCATGATCTTCAGATTCTGGATTCTTTTTCCAGCTTCTTCTCGCTCGGAGATCAGTTTCTCAATAACAGGTCTCAGTTTCTCTTTCTCTTTCTCAGAGGCCACATTCAGTGGCTCCACGTCATGTCCCTGTGATCCATCGTCTTGCTGTGGACGGTCAGGTGGTCGTCACATAGAGAGTTCTCACACTGCAGACAGGACTTCACAGCCAGTACAGGGGACTTTATACAGTAAGTGCAGAAGATTCTGGTCTCCTCCATATCAGACTGAGTAGATAAGAAACGCTCCACTATATTCCGCAGCTTCCTGTTCTTCTCCAGGGCCGGACGCTCGGGATATTCTGCTCTGCAGTCAGGACAGGAATACTTCACTCTATTGGCCTCCTGTCTATCCAACACACTCACTATACACGAGCGGCAGAAGTCGTGTCCACATCTCAGGGATACGGGGTCTCTATAGAGGCTCAGGCAGATGGAGCAGTTCAGCTTGTCCCTCAGGTCTGCAGTCGCCATTATAGACAGAAGAAACTCTTGCCAAAGTTCACTATTGGCAGATCAAGAATTAAGCGGGTGGAGGCAAATGTGTCATAAAGGAATGAGCAAAGGTGAAACTATCACATGAGCATATCTCTACCTTTGTACTGTATTTTACACTATACTTCCAGTAAGATCCACATTTATGATACCAGTCACTGATAGCAGTCATTGTAAAAGGGAAGAGCAGAAAATGAAATTGAAAGTTAAAAAGTTTCTTTAGATAAGAAGGGTGGAACGTTTTCTTAACCCTTTAAGGACGCAGCCTAAAAGTACCTTAAGGGCCAGGCCTCATTTTTCAAATCTGACATTTGTCACTTTATGTGATGATAACTTTGAGACTCATGTTTTTTAGTGACACATTGTACTTCGTGTCAGTGGTAAATTTTGGTCAATATGTTTGTCTTTAATGGTAAAAATTTGGAAAAAAAATGCAGTTTTCAAACTTTGAAATTGCATGCCTTTTATACGGATAGACATACTACCCAAATTACTCCAGAAATATCATTTACCATATCTCTGCTTTATGTTGCAATCAAAGTTTAATCCCCCTTTCATTTTTTTCAGATATTATCAGGTTTACAAGTCAAGCAGTAATTTTCCAAATTTTCAAGAATATTTCCAAAAATTGGCTTTTGGAGGGCAACTTTTGCTGTAATAGGTTTTAGTTACCATGTTCCATTTGCAGAGCCAATAAGGTGCCAAAACAATGAAATCCCTCAAAATGTGTAAACTAGACCTCTCATGGAATTTATCTAGAGGTATGGTGAGCACTTTAACCCTACAGGTGTTTCACTGAATTTTTTACCATTGGGATGTGAAAATGAAAAATTACTTTTTTTTACAATAAAATGTCAGTTTAGCCCCAAAATTTCCATCTTCACATGGGGTTAAAGGAGAAAAAGCATCTATTATTTGTGAAGCAATTTCTCCTGACTAAAGAAATGCCCCACATGCGGGTGTAACTGCTGTATGGTCACACAGTGGGAGAGAACAATATTTGGAGGGCAGATTTTGCTGTAATACTTTTCAGGTACAATGTCACATGTGCTGTGACCCTGAAGTGCCAGAACATGGAAACCCCCAACAAATGACCTTGGTTTGTAAATTACACCCCTTAAAAAATTGATCAAGGAGTAGAACGAGCATTTGGACCCCACAGATTAATTTATTTTCCAGAAATTACTGCATAACAGAGGATGAAATCTGTGTGGAGTACATGACGGTATAAGGAGGTGATATTCCATGGAAAATAAATGATAACATTAATAATCCATGGAAGTGTGGTACAATCTGAAGCAATCCTTCATGCAAAAGCCCAGGTTTTACAGGACAGGTGTCACACTGGTAAATGGTGTCTTTCCTTACCCCCCTTTTGGAACAGACTCTGCGCCTTTTTTGGGTCTTTCCTTTTTTTGCAGTTTGTTGGACTTCTCTTGGAAAGTGTTACCCTGGTACAATACGGCCACCTTCGGTTCCAGAAGTACTGGGTCCGGGCCCTTCCTGGTCCCCAAATATCAGAGCCTTGATAACTTTCTCCTGAAACTGAAGGAATGTTCCTGCCCTGCCTGCACATTGTGATATTATGTAAGCGTTATACGCCTCCATCTGTATGATGGCCAGCTTTTTGTACCACCCTCTCGTGTTCCTCCTGGCACTGTATGGTTTCAGTACTTGATCAGATACATCAACCCCTCCCATGTATTTATTGTATGCCAGGATGCAGTCTGGCTTGGGGGTAAGGGTACTGGCAGGGGCGTAACTACCGGGGTAGCAGCGGTAGCAGCTGCCACAGGGCCCAGGACATTACGGGGCCCCGCGGGCACCCGATGCGTTTTTTTTTTTTTTTTATAGTCCGTTATCTGCTGGAGTAACCCCAGCAGGTAACGGGCCCTATATACTTACCGTTCCCCGAGGTCCCGCTCACGGCCGCCTGCGCTTCCGATTCTGCGGAGGCGGCTGTGAGCAGGAGCGGGGATCGGTATGTGAGGCCGCGGCCCGAACACCACAATCTCTGCTATCATTATACTCCGGGGTCTTTTCAGACCCCGGAATATAATAATCGGAGGCCCAGAGTTGGTGAGGGAACATAAAAAAACAATGTACTTACCTGTCCTGCGCTTCTCCAGGCTTTGGGCCTGTTTGGTGATTTCCCAGACGTCAGCCGACGTCATTTTGCGTCGCGACGCAGGCCCGCATCACGTGACGCCGGCCTGGTCCAACATTGAAGAAGGCCGGAGTAGCGCACGGGCATGCACCGGAGCGAGGAACAGGTAAGCAACGTTGTTTTTTTATGTTTCTATCCTCCCCTGGGTCTCCGATCATTATACTCTGGGGTCTGAAAAGACCCCAGAGTATAATAATTGTTCATGGGTGGTCCACAATGGGACATATAATAGTGTGTGCAGGGGCCACTATGGGGAATAATAGTGTGTGCAGGGGCCACTATGGAGCAAAATACTGTGTGCAGGGGCCACTATGGGGAATAATAGTGTGTGCAGGGGCCACTATGGGACATGATACTGTGTGCAGGGGCCACTATGGGACATGATACTGTGTGCAGGGGCCACTATGGGGAATGATACTGTGTGCAGGGGCCACTATGGGGAATGATACTGTGTGCAGGGGCCACTATGGGGAATGATACTGTGTGCAGGGGCCACTATGGGGAATGATACTGTGTGCAGAGGCCACTATGGGGAATGATACTGTGTGCAGAGGCCACTATGGGACATGATACTGTGTGCAGGGGCCCCTATGGGGAATGATACTGTGTGCAGGGGCCACTATGGGGCATGATACTGTGTGCAGGGGCCCCTATGGGACATGATACTGTGTGCAGGGGCCCCTATGGGGCATGATACTGTGTGCAGGGGCCCCTATGGGCATGCCGGCATGATACTGTGTGCAGGGGCCCCTATGGGGCATGATACTGTGTGCAGGGGCCCCTATGGGGCATGATACTGTGTGCAGGGGCCACTATGGGGCATGATACTGTGTGCAGGGGCCACTATGGGGCATGATACTGTGTGCAGGGGCCACTATGGGACATGATACTGTGTGCAGGGGCCACTATGGGGCATGATACTGTGTGCAGGGGCCACTATGGGACATGATACTGTGTGCAGGGGCCACTATTGGGCATGATACTGTGTGCAGGGGCCACTATGGGGCATGATACTGTGTGCAGGGGCCACTATGGGGCATAATACTGTGTGCAGGGGCCACTATGGGACATGATACTGTGTGCAGGGGCCACTATGGGACATTATAGTGTGCGCAGGAATGCGTTTTTTTGGGGGGGGGGTTGGAGGGGGCGGTCTGGGGAGAGGGGGTCGGGGGCGGTGGTTCGGGGGGGGAGTTGGAGGGGGCAGTCTGGGGGGAGGGGGTTGGAGGGGGGCGGTCCGGGGGGAGGGGGTCGTGGGCGGCGGTTTGGGGGGGGGGCCATGTCAAATGTTCGCCTTGGGGCCCAGCCATTCCTAGTTACGCCACTGGGTACTGGTACCACATAGAGGGACAGGACTGCTTCCATTGTCATGAATTGTGGTCAGTACAAGGACATCCCTCTTGTCTTTATACTTGACCACCAGCATGTTTTCATTGCAGACGGTCCTACTCTCACTCCTTCTGAGGGGCTGCGCAATCTGTGTCCTAGGGAGGCCTCTGATTTTTGTGCACTGTCCCACAAGCTGCAATTCCTCTAGATCTTATCAGTGGCGTAACGATCGAGGTCTCAGGGGCGTGGGGCCCGCAGCCAGCGAACGGGCCTGGATGGGTATGGGGCCCGCAGCCAGCTGGTAATGGCCGGGGCCTCGGACCACCATGGCCTGGTTCCCCGACCACTATACATATTGTTAATGGAAAGGGGCCCGGCATTCCATTAGATACCAGCCCAGGGGAGGTGATTAAAATAAAAAAAATACTTATACTCACCTGTCCTGCGCTCATCATCCTCTCCGGAGCTCTTCTGGCATGTGACTGAGGTTACGCACCCCAGACGTCACTGCTGGGGCCTGTGATTGGACCCCAGTGGTTACATGGGGTGCACCAGCATAATGACGTAATCGTGCTACATGTTACTGCTGTGGCCCAATCACTTCTGGGGCATGTGACCTCAGTTGCCTGGCAGAAGAGGACCAAGGAAGATGCTGAAGACAGCTCGACGGAGCAAGGATGCCTGGGAGAGGTGAGGCAAGGTGAGTATAAGTGTTTATTATTTTTAATCACTTCCCCTGAGCCTCTACTTATTATACTCTGGGGTCTGCAGTGACCCCAGAGTATAATAATAGCACTGGCTCTAGGATGTTGGCTTTTGGGAGTATATAATACCATGTGTGGCCACTGTGAAGCATATAATACGGTATGGGGGCCACTGTGGGCATATGATACTGTGTGGGGGCCACTGTGGGGTATATAATACTGTGTGGGGCTACTGTGAAGCATATTATACTGTGTGGGGGCCACTGTGGAGCATATTATACTGTCCCAGTATTGTTTGCATGTCAGGCACTGCACTGCTCACTCACTTTATTCTTGATAATTGTATCTGAGATATTGCTGCAGCACCCATAACCGGCACTATCAAGAATTCGCTCCAGGGAGGGGGTAGGTGGCTCCAGACAAAAGTTTGCACCAGGGCCCATAAGACTTTAGTTACGCCACTGGATCTGAGGCACCTAAAGAGTGGAATTCTGGTGTAGAAGTTCTCCACATAGAGGTGTTAACCCTTGTTCAGCAGTGACTGCAGCAAATCTCACATTATTCTCCCACTAACTGCTAGGATTGGGGGACATTCTGGGGCTCTATTTTTTTTGTCCCTTACTTCAGAAACCCTAAACTTGTGGGTGTCCCCTGAGCTGCTCTTGAACAGTTTGTACATGTCAATGCCGTACCGTACCCTCTTATTGGACAGATATTGGCATAATTTCAGCCTCCCTTTGAAGCCGATCAGAGACTCATCTATTGTAATGTTCTGATCAGGGATGTACGACGCAGCAAATTTGGCGCTAAAGTGGTCAAAGACTGACCTGATTTTGTACAGGCGGTCAGAGTTTGGGGCATCACTGGGCGGACACGGTGTATTATCATTATAATGCAGAAATTTGAGGATTGCTTCAAAGCGTGTCCTGGTCATGGCCATTCGATACATTGGAGTATTATACAAGACGTCTGTACTCCGATACTGTCTAAGTTTTGATTTGTTTTTTACTATTCCCATATGCAAGACAAGACCCCACAAAATCTTCATCTGTGCTGCAGTTACTTGGGTCCACCTCTGTGGGTTGGCATATGAAGAAGGGGCATTTTGGTCCATAAATTGCTGGCCATACAATTGTCTGCTGTCATGGACGGTCAGAGCAGGAAGATTTATTGTCTACTGAATCTAGAGATCACAGCCTGATAAGAAGGGGTGGAAAAGTGGGATTCTTACCCATCCTGAAGTCATGGTCTGAACAGAGATCTAGAAACATCAGAAAAAGGATGTAAAGGACTTTTAATCTGATGATCTGCTGTGTGTGCGACTATTAACCATACTGGACAACCCTCCCAGGAAAAAAGGGTGACCTCCTGGACTCCCGTAAGAGCTGGCAAATCTCACGGGCTTGTAGTTTCTTTAAAAGTGGTTTGGACACTTTACGTGGCGGTTTTATCTGAAAGGGAGCACATAAAGCAGATGTGATGATGCACAAAAGAAGGCTGTAGCCACATCCATGGAGGGGTGCAGCTTCTGGCCAAAATTTTCATGACACGCTTCGCAAACCGTTCTCCCTGACAACCCTAGCTAAATGTTTCCATGTATGCCATTAACTTCTGACAGGATGCACAATGTAGGTAAAGGCAGTTTCCTGGTAGGAGATAAATACACTGGATCTGAGGATACTGGCCACACCAACAAAACTGGGACTACACAGGGAAAACAGAGACTATACCCCTAAAGATAAAGTGGTAGTGACCCTACGCGTTTCATCTATTCAACCGTCAGGGGTCCATATGTAGATAGCAGTAAAATCTGCTGATAATATACAGATGACAAAACACCACGTAACGTCGGTGGTATACGGTGACCGTCCTCCATACCAGCGCTATACTCGCTATACTATACAGAATTTTGAGGGAAAGCAACCATAGTTACTTTTCGCTAACTATACCTCAGATAGTGCAAGCCTTGCACTTTTCCCTCAATTTGATCTTTTATGGCCAGTTATGCACTATGTTTTTCTGTGATCCCTAACTTCTGACAGGGCTTTAAAAGGGAGGAGGAACAAGAAAGTTGCTTATCTTATCTTATCTTTGCTGCTGTAACACACTGAATTTCCCCACTGTGGGACTATTAAAGGACTATTATTATTATTATTATTAAAAAGGAGCACTTTCTATTTTTTTTCCGTTTTTTTCTGTTTCTTTGCCTGTGTCCGGCCCATAACCTGTTGCAGATTTCATCTGTCAGCAAACGCATCAGACATTGTAGAGAATAAACTGGTTTTAGCTGGGAGAACCGGTAACCATTATCTATATTATCTATAACATCATCAAGATGGAGGATACAAGAGAGAAGACACCAATACCAGAGAGAGCACAGGCCGCAGGAACTAATAGCTACCACAGCGCCACCTGCTGTCTGTTTCACGTGGCTCCTCCTGCATATGCTCCAGCTGTTGTAATATCCTGTAGACTAAATCAGACACATCACCAGACTAATACTTTATCCAGAATGTTTTTTATTTTTTTCAGATAATCTTAAAATGAACAAAAATCATTTTTAACTTACCTCAATTGTAGTGTTAACCCTCCTGTGATCAATATGTGGGGTCGACCATGTGACCAACAGATGTGATGTCACTTCCTGAGAATAAGAAAGCAGCCTTGTTTTCTAATCCTGCACAACCCCTTTAAATGTCACAGAAGACTAAGACTCCAGAACATAGAGGCAGCCATTTTGAATGTAGCTCCAACAATGCACTAAGAACATGGATTCCTAAACCTTGAGGCTGTGGGTAAGCCGTCACATAAGAAGCCGCTGTATGAGGTACATGGGGGCCCAAGACCCAGTAGTTATGTTGAGTCTGGGGCTGATCCAAACAGGTGTAGCCCTATTTGGGGGGGGTATGAGTATTATCCCTCCCGCAACAGACTCTGGCGCTGACCTGTGTGTATAATGGGACCTGAAGCCTTCGCTGAAGGGAAGAGTGGGAACATATATGAAATATATCAGTGCCTCCACCCAGGATAGAGCCTCTGTATTACAGGGAGGATCTCTTCCTGGGACTTACCCATGAAGTACAGTTAGTAGCCTTAACAAGGATCACTGTACTAATCTCGCAGTCTGAAGAATACATACAGATACCACATAAGGTTATAACAGTAGCTTTATAAGAATCAACAGGGTAATAATACATACATACAATATACTCAGAACACAGCAATACTACAACAACCAGCAAGTCCTCAACCGTCTTAGGTTATATACCCGGGTATATATATAGATATATAGCAAGATTCCGGTGCACAATACCTCCAGGCAACAGAAGAGATGCAGCGGCCCCTGTGGATGACTGTGGATCCTCGGATTCTTCCAGGAGATGACAGACAGCCGATCAGGAGATGATGATGATGGTGAGATTCTTCACAGGCAGCAAACAGGGCGACGGTGACGGCAGTAGATGCAGGCCTGACTACCCTAACACTGAGTCCTTAACCTGCCAGCTAAACTACTAGTGCCACCGGGCCTCTAACTAGCTAGTTGGCCTTCGGAAGCCTAACCTATCACTGCCCTGAACTATATATATATATGGATCCCTAACTACGGTTACTAGCTAGGTCCTGTGAGTATATAGGGGGTAACACATACCTAACTATATACTGTGAAGTAAAGAGGAACAAGTGGCTCTTAGACTCCCCCAGACATAACATGTCTGTCTCAGCAGCTCTGCTCACATCTCTCCCCCCAGCAGCTCTGCCTCACATGTGTCTGACTCACTGTATTTACAAAACAAAACTTGCACTAAATGCCTGGGGTCTCTGAAGCCAAACTGCAGGGGCAAAGAAGCCAGATACATTATATACTAGTAGAAATGGCAGTTCCCTACACTCTCCCTCTGGTGAAATCTTTACGTCACGTCAAAGACATACAAAGTCATAGTATACAGTCAACATTACCAATGACAATATCAATATGGTTGCTTTTGCATTTACAGAGTCACAACAGGTTAATAGGTATACATGCCAGCAGGAGCGAAAATTGGTAACATATTGACCAAAGTGGACACTGCACCCACCCAAGCATGGTATAAATGAGGCTGAGTAGTAAATCTGGGGTCCCCCAAACTATCATATGTCAGCATAGGTGGAGGGTGTCTAATTCTCTCTCCTCTCCGTACCTCTCTCTGAGGTAAACTAGCATGTCCAGGCCCTAAACTAGGGTTGTCTGCCATGGGAGGGGATGGTGCTGGTGGCGTAGGAGAGCTAGATCCCTGCTCATCTGTAGACACAGATCTAGGTACGAATTCTGGAGTTTGAGGGTTCATAGGTCTCCCTGAAGGAGAAGATACTGGTGATCTAGGAACTTCAGGAGCCACAGTCCAATCACTCTCAGGAGTTTCAGGAAGGTCAGGTGGAATATCGGCTAAGGACTGTGGAGAATCGCAGGCCGAGCCATCATTGGAGATATCCATACCATCAATCTGAGGTACAGGCAACAAATGATTTCTATGCCAAGTCCTGATCCTCCCGTCCCGTCCTTTTATCTTGTAGACTGGTATTCCAGGCAACCGATCTACCACTGTAAAGAGTTCACTCCGCCATCGATCAGCCAGCTTATGTTTTGCAGATGCTCCCAAATTCCGTAGCAGAACATGGTCCCCAGGGTTCAATTCTCGGTATCTTACTCGAAGATCAAATCTCCTTTTATTTCCTTCATTCACTTTGGCCGCATTTTCCTCAGCCAGCTGATAAGCACTCTTAAGCGTTTCTTTCAAACGTGCCACGTATCGGTAATGATCTCGATGACTGATACCATCGGTAGAGACTCCCAACAAGATGTCAATAGGTAGCCTAGGCTCTCTTCCAAACATCAGAAAGTATGGTGAATATCCTGTGCTCTCGTGCCTTGTACTATTATAGGCATGCACCATAGCCTCCACTTTTCTACTCCAGGATCGCTTATCCTCAATTCGTAAGGTACCAAGCATATCAAGTAAAGTCCTGTTAAATCTTTCAGGAAGGGCATCTCCCTCTGGATGGTAAGGCGTCGTCCGACTTTTGCGGATGTTCAACAACTGAAGTAACTCTTTGATCAGGTTACTCTCAAAATCCCGGCCTTGATCAGAATGCAACCGGTGTGGTAAGCCATAATGGATAAAATACTTTTCCCAAAGCACTCTTGCAACAGTGACTGCTTTTTGATCCTTAGTCGGAAAGGCTTGAGCATATCGTGTGAAGTGATCAGTCACCACCAATACATTTCCAAATCCTCTGGAGTCGTTGTCAATACAAAGGAAGTCTATGCAGACAAGATCCATGGGGCCCGAACTCTTCAAGTGTCCCATGAAGGCCGCTCGAACCGGGACAGTCTTCCTCTGCAAACATCTGCGACAGCACCTACACAGACGAGTCACGGTATCTCTCATTTTGGGCCAGTAGAATAGGTCTTGTATTAGGCCATAAGTCTTCTCAGGTCCCAAATGACCATGATAATCATGCAGACTTCGGAAAATCATCTTCTGAAAGCAGCTTGGAATAACTAGTTGGCGCCTTCCAGGGTGATCATGATACAGCACCACACGATAAAGTAGGCCATTGTCTATTTCCAAACTTCTCCCAATCTCGTAGAAGTTGACTGCATTCAGAGGGTAGGGATGTCTTTAACATTTCTCTGTCTTGAGAACTCACTGCTTGATAAAGAGGTCCAATTAAAGGATCAGTCTTTTGACTCCAGATCATTCGCTTTGAAGATATAGAACAACTCTCAAAGGATCCTAAAGCGGCAGGGTAGGCAAACATGTCTGGTACAGCTTCGGGACCTCCCCCAATAGAGTCAATAAGCCGAGTTTCAGAAAAGGCTACTCGGTCTTCAACTACAGCAGCCATGGCACACAAAGCTCCTACTCCAGGACTTGGCACTTCTTCCCATTCATCCACTACTTCCGGACTAGGTAATCCAGGCCGTCTTGATAGAGCATCTGCCCCAATGTTCTTAGGCCCCGATTTATACTTGAGTGTGAATTGGTAGTTGGATAAAGCTGCCAACCAGCGATGTCCTGTAGCATCGAGTTTAGCAGTTGACAAAACGTATGTCAGTGGATTGTTGTCTGTTCTTACTTCAAACGTGGCTCCGTATAAATAGTCATGTAATTTATCAACAATGGCCCACTTGAGCGCCAAAAACTCCAATTTATGTACTGGATAATTTTTCTCGCTGGGAGAAAGACTTCGACTTATGAAAGCTATGGGCCGTAACCCGGCCGGGTATTCTTGGTGCAGCACGCCACCTAATCCTTCAAAGCTGGCATCTACATGTAGCACATATGGCTTATGTGCATCAGCATAAGCCAGAACGGGAGCTTCTGTCAATTTCTTCTTCAACAACTTAAATGCTTCTTCACAATCCGCAGTCCACCTATCGCCAAAAAGGCTTTTGGAAGACCCTTTCTTCTTTCCCGGATCTTCTGCATCACTCTTCAACAGGTCGAGGAGGGCTCGAGCAATTTTTGAATATCCTTCCACAAATCGTCGATAGAATCCACAAAACCCCAAGAAAGATTGCAACTCCGTAATATTTTGCGGTCGGGGCCAATTCACCACAGCTTCAATCTTACCAGGATCGGTAGCAACTCCTTCAGCAGAAACAATATGACCTACATAAGTGACCGAAGATCTACAAAATTTGCATTTGTCAGCCGACAACTTCAGCCCCTCTTCTTTTAAGCGATGGAGTACTCTCATGAGTCGTTCTTCATGTTCTTCCAGCGTCTTTCCAAACACAATAATGTCATCAAGATATACAAGGCATTCCCGGGGCACTAAATCACCTAACACTCTTTCCATCAATCTTTGGAACGTTGCTGGCGCACCTTTTGTACCTTGCGGCATACGAGTGAACTGAAAGAAACCCAAGGGGCATATGAAGGCTGTCTTTTCCTGATCCTCAGGTGCCATTGGGACTTGATAGTATCCCGATCTTAGGTCCAGCACTGTGAACCAACAGTTTCCATTCAGAGCTTCCAGAGCTTCTTCAATTCTCGGCAGTGTATACTGATCAGGTAAGGTTCTCCGGTTCAGAGTTCTGTAATCCACACATAGGCGAATTGCTCCAGATTTTTTTTCTTACCACCACAATAGGTGAGGCATAGGGGCTCTTACTGTCCACAATGATCCCCTGACCTTTCATTTGCTGTAGAGTCTGTCTTAACTCATCAACATCCTTTGGAGCAACTCTCCGTGGTCGTTCCCGGAAGGGAGTAGAATCGGTCAATCGGAAAGTGTGTTGAGCACTTTTAGCACAACCTACATCCATATCATCCATGGAGAACACTTCCGATAATTCAGACAACTTCTGTGTCAGTCGCTGATTCCAGGCCTCTGGTAAATGTGGATCACTCAAGTCAAGATTGAGATTAGGGATTGCATCTCGGATTTGAATCCTGCACACTTCAGCGTATGGATTTACTCCAAGCACAGGGTAGCAGTGGGCCACATTCTGGTATGGTCCAATTACAATCGGATGCGGTGAACAGTTCCTCACTGTCACACAGGTAGATAACTCCACTTTATTTCTCCAGTCCTTTCTCTCTGGGATCACCATCCAGCCATTCTGGTTAATCATTTCTTCAGGGGTTTCCATAAGGACATAACTCCCCCCTTCAAGCAAATCGGGAGCAATGCTGGAGGCTACTCTCAGAACTCTCTCCCCGCCGGCAGGAACTTCCACGGTTCTCTCACCGATATGATATACCATTCCATGTCGATAGCCAGTAGACAGGGCATCACAGAGTTCTCTAAGATCAGAAGATATATTCACCGGCTGAGCTGCAGGGTTCCAATCTCTTCCAAGAAACTTCTGAAAAGCATAATGCACTGCGGGACAATTAGTGCCAAGTATCACAGGAGCTGCACAAGAATCCCCTGTATCAGGACAGACAAGAGCCGTAATCTTCATGGGAGCGAAACTCTGATCTTCTAATTCAGGGACAGCTATAACTACTTGTAGGCTGCCATCTACAGGATATGATCCTGAATTAAGCCCCCACAATTTCATTTGTCCCGTAGACTGAAGAGGTATATCCCTCAGATACTTTTGGTAGAACGAGCGATAAATCAGGGTCACTTGAGATCCTGTATCAAACAGGGCAGGAGCGGCATGACCATTGACAGTGACTTTGACAACGGACCTGGAGCCCGCGATAGCGCCTCTGGTATTTACTCGGCCCGCCTTCCTTCGGTGTCTTTGATTCTGAATAGAGAAGACAGCACTGTGTCTCAATCCCTCACTGTCCTCCGTACACTGTCTGGCACTATGGCCCGTCTGACCACATTTATAACAGGTTCTAGCATCCTTCCTCCATTGAGTGGCAGTGGGTGCAGTGGCGGACTGTCTAAGTTCTGACCGCTCCGCTGGTTTGTCCTTGTTTGAATTAGGAACAACATCTTCTTTAGAGATGCTTTTCGCTTTCTTAGGGGTACTAAAACTAATGTCAGCTTCTTGTTTCTTCACTAACTTCATTAAGTCAGGAAATGGAAGGACTCTATCAGATAGTAAGACCTTGAGTACTTGAGCAAGAGGATGATGAGGTTGTAACCCTCTCACCAACTGACTGGTTCTCATAGCGTCTACCTCTGAAGTAGATATAGCTGCGTGGTACACCAGACGTGAAAGAAGTAGCTGTAAACGGTTAATAAAAGTAGAGACATTTTCCCCTTCTTTTTGACGAACCATTCAGTAATCAGCAACCATCTGGGCAAGGTCATAGTATGGCTCAAAGTGATCAGACAGTACTTGTATATAGTCCAATGCACTCACTCCTTCATGAGAGTCTCTGTACAAGCGGATCAATTCTGCAGCAGGAGACCGCAAACTTTCACTGATACGCTGCCGCTTGCCTTCTTCAGAGCAAGACCATTCCTTCAGGCATTGGAGAGTATGTTCTTTCCATATCTCAAAGTTTTCCTCCCCTTGTGGTACTGGGACATTACCAGAGAATACTTTTAGTTTCTTGTAGTGAGTGGCCTGCAGGCCCTGAGCTAACATTTCAGTCAGCCTGGCTAAAGTGCTAATAGCACTGTCACTAGAGGAACTGCTAGCGACGGCCATACTGGGGGGGTAACTGGCTGAGTGGGGTTCTTCCTTTACCTGAACCAGGGGAGGAACAGGAGGTCGGTAATCCCATGTAGTAGCTAGTGGGAGGTTCCCCTCTGAGCTATATCGCTTCTCCATATCAATGACTATTCCCACTTCTAAATCTCAGCAGTGCCTCCAAATGTAGCCCTATTTGGGGGGGGTATGAGTATTATCCCTCCCGCAACAGACTCTGGCGCTGACCTGTGTGTATAATGGGACCTGAAGCCTTCGCTGAAGGGAAGAGTGGGAACATATATGAAATATATCAGTGCCTCCACCCAGGATAGAGCCTCTGTATTACAGGGAGGATCTCTTCCTGGGACTTACCCATGAAGTACAGTTAGTAGCCTTAACAAGGATCACTGTACTAATCTCACAGTCTGAAGAATACATACATATACCACATAAGGTTATAACAGTAGCTTTATAAGAATCAACAGGGTAATAATACATACATACAATATACTCAGAACACAGAAATACTACAACAACCAGCAAGTCCTCAACCGTCTTAGGTTATATACCCGGGTATATATATAGATATATAGCAAGAGTCCAGTGCACAATACCTCCAGGCAACAGAAGAGATGCAGGGGCCCCTGTGGATGACTGTGGATCCTCGGATTCTTCCAGGAGATGACAGACAGCCGATCAGGAGATGATGATGATGGTGAGATTCTTCACAGGCAGCAAACAGGGCGACGGTGACGGCAGTAGATGCAGGCCTGACTACCCTAACACTGAGTCCTTAACCTGCCAGCTAAACTACTAGTGCCACCGGGCCTCTAACTAGCTAGTTGGCCTTCGGAAGCCTAACCTATCACTGCCCTGAACTATATATATATATGGATCCCTAACTACGGTTACTAGCTAGGTCCTGTGAGTATATAGGGGGTAACACATACCTAACTATATACTGTGAAGTAAAGAGGAACAAGTGGCTCTTAGACTCCCCCCAGACATAACATGTCTGTCTCAGCAGCTCTGCTCACATCTCTCCCCCCAGCAGCTCTGCCTCACATGTGTCTGACTCACTGTATTCACAAAACAAAACTTGCACTGAATGCCTGGGGTCTCTGAAGCCAAACTGCAGGGGCAAAGAAGCCAGATACATTATATACTAGTAGAAATGGCAGTTCCCTACACAGGTATAATTTTGGAGTGGTAAAATGGCCGCCATAATGGCAAGTCTCCATCAAAGTGCAGGAGAGGGGATTAGTTGTGAAAAGAATATCCGAGCCCCCCACCACCACAGCAATGCCAACATGCAGGCTAGCACAGATACAATACTCGTATATGCTGTCACATGTCACTAAACTGATATGTGTATACATCCTGATAGATACAATATAGGGGCCCCCTTAATGATATACACAGGGTCAGAGAGGAGAGTACGCTCCACCCCAGACTACGCCAATGCAGAGAACCATAAGGGAGGGAAAGAAATTTTATGATTTTCTTGAAAGTCTAATTTGAGGACACGTTGTATGAGAGATCTGCCTGCTCTTCTGGGAGTGTCCTGGATATTCCAGGACAGATGGCAAGTATTCAGGGCCGGCTTCAGGTTTGAGTGGGCTCATTGGCAACAGAGCCTCAGTAGGCCCCTTTTGGAGCAACTCATGAACACCGCAGCACAAAAATAAAAAAAAAAAAAAACACTCAAAATTAGGTGTTTTTTTGCTGATGCAGACCTACCGGAGTGTAATACAGTCCATTCCATACAAGTAGAAAGACCTGTTCAGACGTCGAAAGGGAAAGAGGAATTTGAGGTGGACATGTACTGTACATCGGGATCTTCTTTATATTCTGCCCCCGGCTCACAGTACAGAACATCAGCATTCTGCTGCGGCTTCCACCACTGATATATATAGATCTACACACACACATGTTCTGTCTTCTGGGTGTGTGTACATATACTGTATATAAGACAGAACATGTGTGTATATCAATATATCAGTGAATTATGTCAGTGGGTATATAGATCAGATATTTGAGGAAAGGATATGATCGGTTAGAAGATGGCCGGCCTGCCCAACCAACGCAGAATCAGGTCATGTAGTCCCCCATATGTTGCAGCCATGTATAACTAAGACCAAGTTCACATCTGCACCGGAGTCTCCAGAAACCACTGAAAATTGGCCGAGACCAAAAGTCCTGCACTTTGGACTTTTCTCTCCGCTGATTTCAGTTTTGAAACAGTGGACACCCAGTGAACCCCATTCTAGTCAATGACGGAGAGACGAGCAGATGTGAACCTAGCCTAAGAGTATTCAATTCATTTTACACTTAGAGTTTTTATCTGACCTTCATCATTTACATATATAGCAAGACAGAACATGTACACATACAACATGTACACACACACAAGACAGAACATGTACAAACACACACACACACACACCACATGTACACACCACTTGTACATACACACACACTCATGTACACACACCCCACATGTACATACACATACACAACACATGTACACCCACACCACATGTACATACATACACACACACACCACATGTACATACACACACATACACCGCATGTACATACATACACACCACATGTACATACACACACACATGTACACACACTCACCACATGTACACACACACTTATGTTCACTCACACACATGTACACACACTCAATCCCGAGTCAGGGATTGATAACTCTGGGCTGCAGCATGTAATGGATCATCCCCTGCAGTGTGAGACTCAGGAGGAAGAGGAGGAGCTGTCACCCTGCGCGGACACTTGATAAGTAAGTGGGAGGAGACAAAGTGAGGCAGTCAGCACTCAGTAGCCCAGTGGGCCCCCTCAGGAACTTGGGGCCCCGGAACTTGCCCGTGTGCTGATGCCGGCCCTACAAGTATTATTTGTTTGTTGTCTGTTGCCATGGAAACACACAGGTCTGAATAGAAGCTGTATACAAAAACAATCAAACTATTTGGACAGTTTATTTTATTCATTTTAGTAAATATTTAATCTGGATCATGAATTTGCATTGAAGACTACATTCCTATGAAGACATCACTGAGTACGGTTATTGGCTATAGCGGTCACATGCCCTCGACATGACGTCACAGCTGCAGACTCCACCAAACACTATGGAGGAGCAGCAGAGACTGAGCGCTGGATCAGCAGGGGTTTAAGGAGGAATGTAACGGTTGGTTTGTTCTGTTTAACCTCTTCCCTGTCTTTGGCTGTTTTCTTAATGAATCTGGACAATCCCTTTAATTACCTTATAGATCTTTATAGAGAGTGAAGCTCTGCTATTCTAAATCCCCTGCATAACCATGGATTTAGAAGATAACATGCTAGCCACCACTAGGGGGAGCCTACTGTATAATATTCATACATTCAATATGATTTAGTATGCAATAAGCTCCTGTACCTCTAGTGGTGGCTGCAGGTAGTGAACGTTACCTCTAAAAATCTATTTCTATGTTTCAGATTTGGAACTCTGTATCAGAAAAACAGAAAAGGATTGAGGAGATTCACTTTAAAGAGGATCTTTCTCCATCTCCAGCAACTCCAACTCTTTGTGTCCTTCAATAGTCTCCAATCCACTTATTCCGGCACAGCTGGAATTTTTTTTCTCTAGCCCTTACTGTTGCTGAGCAATTGCTACTGTTAGTTTCTACAGCCATTATGCTAATTAGGCTCTCTACTGTCAGGTGGGTGGTCCTGGGCACAAGCAGATAGTCTGGAACCACCCACCTGACAGTAGAGAGCCAGATTGGGTGTTGAAACTAACAGTTGTTCAGGAATGGTGGAGGCTAGAGAAAACATTCCAACTGCAGTGAAATCAGCGGAGCGCCATCTATTGAAGGATGTCAAGAGTTGGAGCTGGAGTTGGCAAAAGGTCCTCTTTAAGACATAAAGGTGCTAATTTGTAATTATTATGATTGTAATGAGGGATACTTCATACAGACAGAAAGCGGCATAGAGAGGCTCAGTGAAGGTGTGTAAGTGTCTGATGGGGTCACACAGAAGGACAGGCGGCCAGCCTCTGGACACCTAGACACTTATAGTTGTCATTGGTCCTATAGTGGTAATTGTAGTTTGCTGGCAATAATAACAAAGGTGCTGTAATAGTCTGTACATAAGGTTAATGTTTGCTGGTGAAAATTATAAAAGCTGGAGGGGAAAATACATTGGGTATGAAGAAACAGCAGAAGAGAGAAAGCTTCAGATACCAGAGAAATAGCAGAGACACATACAGACGTGGACAAAATTGTTGGTCCCCCTCCCTCGTTTAATGAAACAAAAACCCACAATGGTCACAGAAATAACTTGAATCTGACAAAACTGGAATTTGCCAAACTACATGTTGACAAGCCACAAAGCTTCTGGGAGAATGTCCTATGGACAGATGAGACAAGAATCAAAATTTTTGGCAAGGCACATCAGCTCTATGTTCAAAGACGGAAAAATGAAGCATATCTTGAAAAGAACACTGTCCCTACTGTGAAACATGGAGGAGGCTCTGTTATGTTCTGGGGCTGCTTTGCTGCATCTGGCACAGGGTGTGTTGAATCCGTGCAGGGTACAATGAAATCTCAAGACTATCAAGGGATTCTAGAGAGAAATGTGCTGCCCAGTGTCAGAAAGCTTGGCCTCAGTCGCAGGTCTTGCAACAGGATAATGACCCAAAAAACACCCAAGAATGGCTAAGAGGAAAACATTGGACTATTCTGAAGTGGCCTTCTATGAGTCCTGACCTAAATCCTATTGAGCATCTTTGGAAGGAGCTGAAACATGCCGTCTGGAAAAGGCACCCTTCAAACCCGAGACAACTGGAGCAGTTTGCTCATGAGGAGTGGCCAAAATCCCTGCTGAGAGGTGCAGAAGTCTCATTGACAGTTACAGGAATCGTTTGATTGCAGGGATTGCCTCAAAAGGTTGTGCAACTAAATATTAAGTTAAGGGAACCATCATTTCTGTCCAGGCCTGTTTCATGAGTTTTCTTTTTTTTTAAATCCTGTTGAAGCCTGGTTGGAAAGCAATGTCTGACTTTCATTTGTTCATTTTCATAGAAATGTTATATATTATTACTTTTGTCAGATTCAAGTTATTTCTGTGACCACTGTGGGTTTTTCTTCCACTAAACGAGGGAGGGGGACCAACAATTTTGTCCATGTGTGTATTGTAAAGCTGAGCGACTGAAGTCGGACTATAATAATAGAGTGCAATGTATAAAGAGACAAGAACGTGTTCATGGGTATCATAGCTAGCAGCATACTAGAGCAAAAGATGGACGGAAGGTAAAAGGGTTATCTAATTTCAGACAGATTGTATTGTTTTTTTAATGAAAAGTACCATGGTCATGAGATATACAGTCCTTGGTCATGTGATATACAGTCCATGGTCATGTAATATACAGTTCATGGTCATGTGATATATACAGACCCCGGTCATGTGATGGGCACGCAGGTGCACAGCTTGTTATAGTCACAGAACAGTAATCAGACATTTGTTTAGAAATGAGCTGTACACCTGTATATCCATCACATGACCATGGGCTGTATATCGCATGACCATGGACTATATATCACATAACCATGGACTGTATATGACATGCCCATGGACTGTATATCACATGACCATGGACTGTATATCACATGACCATGGACTATATATCACATGCCCATGGAATGATTTTTATGACAGTAAGCATAATGAATGACAGCAAGCAGAGATCTAGAAAACTGTAAGGAATTGATACAGAAAGTGTAGGGGAAAATTGTAGAACTTTTCATTATATGAACAATAACATTTGACTGTCATTTCTCTCCTATGTGAGATAACCAGCAGAGGCTCTCACCTGCTTATTACCCCTTTCCCGACATGCACCGTAATAGTATGGCAGATGTTGGGTATATAAATATGGTGGCCGCTCAGGAGCTGAGCACTCACCATAGCTGCCAAGTTTCCGCTGTATTATACAGCCCGCAGTCATTTTCCCCTAAATGTTTAAGTAACCCTTTGTTTGCATGTAGCAGTGTAGAATACGGATTACCCAAACTGAGATATCACCGCACATAACATAATGTACGGTTCTGCTTCAGCGCTGAGAATTTATCCAGTCAAATTAAGATTATTTTTCACTGGATTATGAATAATGCACATTTGTTTTTTTAAAATGTTTTTGATTTTTCCTTTTAACTGGAGCTCCAGTGAATATTTATATATGTGTGGATATGACGAGCCAAAGCCTGGGTTTATCTATGTCTGTCTATATTGTGACATGATGGCGAAGAACTGGAAGACAAAGGACAAAAGCCACACCAAAGGGGGTAGGGACAAGTGATGAGGAGGAGATTAATGGACAGAAAAAGGAGGTGTCTATTACATAAGGACAGCCCCTTACAGCCGGAGGTCTCCCCCTATTTATGCTTAAAATAAAATAGCTAGTGCATGCAAGGTAAACTTAACCCCTTCCAGCTGGAGGAATTTTTCGATTTTCATTTTTGACTCCCGCCTTCCAAACCCCATAACTTTTTTATTTTTCCTTTCACAGAGCCATATGAGGGCTTAATGTTTGCGGGACAAATTGTTCTTCATGATGGTACCATTTATTATTCTGTACAATGTACTGGGAAGCTGTAAAAAAATTCATAAAATGGGATGGAATTGGAGAAAAATTACATTTGCTCGACTTTCTTACGGGCTTCGTTTTTACAGCATTCACTCTGCAGCCAAAATGACATGTCACCTGTATTCTATGTTTTGGTACGATTCTGGAGATACCAAATTTATATGGTTTTATTTACATTTTAACCCCTTAACAAAAATGCAAAACTTTGCAAAAGTTACCATATTCTGATTTGCATAAGGTGTCTTTTTTTGCGTGGCCAGGTGTACTTTTTAGTTATACCATTTTGGGGAATGTCTGTTGCCTTGATCACTTTTTTGTGAAATAGCGAAAAAACGTCGGTTTGACACTTTTGTTTTTGTTTTTTTCCCACTACGGTGTTCACCATGCGGGAAAAATATTTTTATAAGTTTATAGACCGGACATTTTTGGACACAGGGATAAGTAATGTGTATGTGTTCTAGGGAAAGGGGGGTGATTTGAACTTTTAGGCTTTTTTTTATATATATATATATATATATATATATATATATATATATATATATAGATTTTTTTTTAAAAACTTTTTTTATTTTTTATTTACTATTTTATTAGCCCCCCCAAGGGGGCTTGACCAGCCTCACTAGTAATATGCCTATGACGGGCCTGGGAGCCCTCTGTAAGCTCCCAGCTTTCAGAGGAACAGGTTAGCTATGGAGATCTCGCCCGGTGGCCTGCAACGATAATGGTACAAGGCCAGTGGGGACTGGTCTCGGAGGCCATTTTTTATATTTGAAGGGGGGTCCTGGCCTGCAATGCCCGTGATCAGAATCCACTCTGATCGCAAGCTTTAGTGCCGGGTCTCCGCTGTAGAATACAGCAGGACCCGGTAGCTATGGCAGACACTTTGCAGCAGGGCGGCTGCCATCTTTAAAGACCTGGCATCTGCCCTAATAGTACGTCGGATGTCGGGAAGGGATAATATACTACATATACTCAGTGTTTGTGTGTCTCAATTATATAGTTTCTACAAAAAGAAATTAATTTACATGTAGCTATTAGTCTAACATTTTTGTTTAATTTTATATATACTTTTTTTTTTTTTTTTTTTTTTTTTAAATGCCCATTAATTACCACGTTCGTTTTCTGCTGATAGTAAAGGGTAGATTAGGTCAAGGAAATGGCTCCAATTTTTATTAAGTATTAATAAAGTGGTTAGAGGACATTTTTGGAGGATTTCTGACAATGTAAATTATATATATATATATATATATATATATATATATATATGTATACACATATTTTTTTTAATTGCTTTGTGAACTAAGGCTTACCACAGTATATATATATTCACATTTAGATTTTGGGGTAAATATATTGGAAAGGATTGATTTTTGTTAGCCTTGGTGCTTCTTCTACTTCAGACTTGATGGTTTATCTGTCTGATACGAAGGTTCTAGGTCATGTTCTAGATCAGTGACCATAAAAAATCTGGAAATCTGGGGAAGCTTTAAAGGCAGCCATTTTAAATTTCACCTAGCTTTCCCAGGGATTAAAACTACACCGAAACATTCAGCCAAACAGAGCTAAAGAGGAGATGAGATAATATATAGTAACTGCGAGTAGCATCCTCTTTATCAATTTATATTACTCATGAATGCTTCATACGAAATCTCACTGTGTACAGTACATACAGTCATATGAAAAAGTTTGGGCACCCCTATTAATCTTAATCATTTTTAGTTCTAAATATTTGGGTGTTTGCAACAGCCATTTCAATTTGATATATCTAATAACTGATGGACACAGTAATATTTCAGGATTGAAATGAGGTTTATTGTACTAACAGAAAATGTGCAATATGCATTAAACCAAAATTTGACCGGTGCAAAAGTATGGGCACCTCAACAGAAAAGTGACATTAATATTTAGTAGATCCTCCTTTTGCAAAAATAACAGCCTCTAGTCTCTTCCTGTAGCTTTTAATCAGTTCCTGGATCCTGGATGAAGGTATTTTTGACCATTCCTCTTTACAAAACAATTCCAGTTCAGTTAAGTTTGATGGTCGCCGAGCATGGACAGCCCGCTTCAAATTATCCCACAGATGTTCAATGATATTCAGGTCTGGGGACTGGGATGGCCATTCCAGAACATTGTAATTGTTCCTCTGCATGAATGCCTGAGTAGATTTGGAGCTGTGTTTGGGATCATTGTCTTGCTGAAATATCCATCCCCGGCGTAACTTCAAATTCGTCACTGATTTTTGTACATTATTCTCAAGAATCTGCTGATACTGAGTTGAATCCATGCGACCCTCAACTTTAACAAGATTCCCGGTGCCAGCATTGGCCACACAGCCCCAAAGCATGATGGAACCTCCACCAAATTTTACAGTGGGTAGCAAGTGTTTTTCTTGGAATGCTGTGTTTTTTGGACACCATGCATAACGCCTTTTTGTATGACCAAACAACTCAATCTTTGTTTCATCAGTCCACAGGACCTTCTTCCAAAATGAAGCTGGCTTGTCCAAATGTGCTTTTGCATACCTCAGGCGACTCTGTTTGTGGCGTGCTTTCAGAAACGGCTTCTTTCGCATCACTCTCCCATACAGCTTCTCCTTGTGCAAAGTGTGCTGTATTGTTGACCGATGCACAGTGACACCATCTGCAGCAAGATGATGCTGCAGCTCTTTGGAGGTGGTCTGTGGATTGTCCTTGACTGTTCTCACCATTCTTCTTCTCTGCCTTTCTGATATTTTTCTTGGCCTGCCACTTCTGGGCTTAACAAGAACTGTCCCTGTGGGCTTCCATTTCCTTACTATGTTTCTCACAGTGGAAAATGACAGGTTAAATCTCTGAGACAACTTTTTGTATCCTTCCCCTGAACAACTATGTTGAACAATCTTTGTTTTCAGATCATTTGAGAGTTGTTTTGAGGAGCCCATGATGCCACTCTTCAGAGGAGATTCAAATAGGAGAACAACTTGCAATTGGCCACCTTAAATACCTTTTCTCATGATTGGATACACCTGGCTATGAAGTTCAAAGCTCAGTGAGGTTACAAAACCAATTTTGTGCTTCAGTAAGTCAGTAAAAAATAGTTAGGAGTATTCAAATCAATAAAATGATAAGGGTACCCAAATTTTTGCACCGGTCAAATTTTGGTTTAATGCATATTGCACATTTTCTGTTAGTACATTAAACCTCATTTCAATCCTGAAATATTACTGTGTCCATCAGTTATTAGATATATCAAATTGAAATGGCTGTTGCAAACACCCAAATATTTAGAACTAAAAATGATTAAGATTAATAGGGGTGCCCAAACTTTTTCATATGACTGTATATGAGTCATGAATCTTGTATACAACCAGGGGTAAGATTAATAAAACCTTGCAAGTAGTATATCTAAGTATAAAAATCTCATTTATTCACCTCAAAATGGTCCATATACAGTGTATGGATATGAGGACCCCAAGAACAATCAACATGAAGGTCAATATACATGAGAACGTTAATCACTGGCAATAAAAAGGGTATATATCTAGATGAACGATGTGTACAAAATTCCATAGGTCAAACCCTTTGGTTTCACAGTCAAATCTAAAGATCCATTGTGCCTCCGTCTGAAGAATGGCACGATCCCAGTTACCATGTCTAACAGAGGAGCAGATATGTCCAATCCCTTGAAATTTTAAACATTGTGGATCACCATTATATTCCCACACATGCAAGCTCAAGGAGCGATCCTCCCTCCTTGAAATATAACCCACATGGTCGAGGATTCTTCTATGAAGCTCTCTCTTCGTCTTGCCAACGTAATTCATGGGGCAGGGACAAGATGCTACATAAACCACCCCTTTTTATACGGCAATTAATGAATCCCTTATTGTAGTCCAGTCGAGGCACTTTTGATCATTCTGCCCCTCCAAGCCATCCTTCTTCAGCCAGGTACTCTCTGTTTTTTCTGGTGACAGAAAGCTGTGCACTACTCTTCCCCCACGTTTCTGCCCCTTCTGTAGGTCATAGAGGGTGTTGGAGGAATCTGATCTCAAGGATCCAGGTCCAAACAAAGAATCCCCCAATAAGAATGCAGGACTCTCATGATCTCACCAGAACTGGAATTGTATGTACCAATAAGGCGGGTAAGATTATCCTCAACCACTCACTCACTCGCTCAGTTCTATTGGTAGATTGGGCAAAGCCTATGGAATGCTTAAGAATTTTTTCTGGATACCCACATTTTCTAAATCTGGATTCTAGTTTGTCCATTTGGGTCATAAAATCATCAGGAGCGATTACATTCCATCCTTAGAAACTGAACCTTGGGTGTACCTTTTGTCCAAGAGGGAGGATGGAGGCTTTCCCAACCGAGGAGACTGTTGGTGGCTGTTTCTTTTTGAAACACATTAGTTGTAATATTTCCAATGCCATCCAAAGATCTAGAAAAGTGATTTCATGGGAGTCAATTACTCCTGTAAATTTCAAATTGACAAATTGATGAACTCCCAAAATAAATCAACCAGACCAGTCCACAAGATTAAAATATCATCTATGTATCTGAGCCATAGAAGTAGCAAGATGTCCACCTATCTATTTCCTCAACAATGACCAGATGCTTCTCCCACCAGCCTAAAAGCAAATTTGCATAGGTTAGAGCTGCAGAGCTCCCCATAGTGATGCCCTGCTTCTGGTGGAAAAAGCGTCCATAAAAGATGAAATAATTGAGGATTATTCCTGGTTATTATTTGACTTGTTTTCTGCACTTGTTTTCTCTCTAATTTTCAGTTCTCCCTGAGCTGGTAGGAGGAGATTAACTTCAGTGATGTCTCCCATACACTGAACTCAAACAGTAGAGGGGAATCTGCTCTTTAAGGGTCCATTCAGATGCAAAAAATTCTGGCCCTTCATTTTCTGGCCCTCCAGCTCCAGGCTGCAGAAAGACAAACCAAAGCTGCCGCAGGTTTCAGTTGCTGATAAACTGACTATAACATAATGTGGGTTCTGCATAATCTGCAAAAAGATGGAGCAGGATTCATTTTTTCAGCGACCTGCTTCCACCCATTATAAACAAAGGAAAGCAGATTCAAGGGCCGGAATTGGTGCTGATTTGGAGGCAGAATCTGCCTCAAAATTAGTGCCAAATTCTGCTGTGTGAACATGCCTTTAACTCATTAGTAGTATTGTATAGGACATTCTAGAGAAGTACTGACTTCAGCAGCCTCTGTCTGTGCCTTGGTCTCTCCTCTCTCACTCGTCCTCCTGCTTACTCCTTCCCTAGACTCCTATGTAGTCGGATACCTTTCTGAGTTCAGTCTGTTTTGCTCTAGCAATAATGATAAGGAGATTTTAGGGTGAATATCAGTTTAGAGGAGAGGAGGAACAAAAAACAAAGAAGTGGAGAAAAAAAAATGATTTGATAAGGTATATTGCAAAGTTTATTGTATTCACCTATACCATTGATATATGTAGTTTGTTGAAAATTGAGTAACCATTTAATTAAAATGTCTTCTCGTGGATATTCAAAGACTCCACCTCTGCCCATATAATTTAGCAACTTCCTATATATACTCACAACTGATTGGCCAGGAATAATCTGGTATCAGTAAGTATGGTCTATATTAGTGATATATTGGTGATATATTGTAGTTTTTATGTAGTTTTAATGTGGGTGTAATATTAACCATCCTGTGCTCAGCCTATGGGATTAATCCCATTATAGTCAAATATTCCACCAAGCAGTCTAAAGGGTTAACCACGGCATATGTTCAGTGTCCTCTGGTACAGCTTAGGTTTCTCTGAAGCAGCTGTTATTTTAGGAAACTTGGGTACAACCAATATGGCCCTATTAATGACCCCACAGGGGATGTCACCCAGTTTTTTACAGACCCTAAAATTGCACCTGCCTAAGCCATCACTATATAAATTAGGCATTTAAAGATCTGGAAACCAGGGGAAGCTCTAACGGCAGCCATTTAGGTTTTCACCCAACTTTCCCAGGAAATTCTAGACAAAGAAAGAGGTGGATCAAACACAAGTTAACTTCAGGACAACTTAATGAAGTCATTTTCTTCTAAAGATTACTGGCCAAGATGTCAGCTGCCTCTCCAGTAGGTACATGTGACTGTACGGGGGAGACCTTAGATGTACCTTTGTTCTATGGAGTCTGGGACTGATCCTACAGGGAGACCTCCACAGTGGCACAGCAGCAGCCATAGTGACAAGTCACCATCAAAGAGCAGGAGAGGAGATTAGTTGCCATTTTAGCCGCTGATCCCATGTAAAGAGAATACCCTTCTATCAATGTGTATACACTGCAATGCCAACATGCAAGCTGGTACAGTTACAATATACAGTATCACATGGCACTATAAGCAAGAACTAAACTGACATCTATATAAAGCCTGGCACATTGTGGAGTAGATCGCCTAACAGATGGACACAGATTGAGATACAATATGAGGACATCACTACCAGCCCTTCTGAAATGTACATGATTGGAGAAGGGATTAAGCCCAACCTGGACCACCCCAGTGCAGAGAAATGTATGGGGGAAGAAGAGAGAAGGAACTTGTTTGATGATTTGGTTGGAAGTATAATCTGGAGGTAAAAAAAAAAAAAATAAAAATTGTAAATAAATCCTGTACTGATCCTGAGTTACATCCTGTATTATACTCCAGAGCTGCGCTCACTATTCTGCTGGTGCAGTCACTGTGTACATACATTACATTACTTATCCTGTACTGATCCTGAGTTACATCCTGTATTATACTCCAGAGCTGCACTCACTATTATGCTGGTACAGTCATTGTGTACATACATTACATTACTTATCCTGTACTGATCCTGAGTTACATCCTGTATTATACTCCAGAGCTGCACTCACTATTCTGCTGGTACAGTCACTGTGTACATACATTACATTACTTATCCTGTACTGATCGTGAGTTACATCCTGTATTATACTCCAGAGCTGCGCTCACTATTCTGCTGGTGCAGTCACTGTGTACATACATTACATTACTTATCCTGTACTGATCCTGTACTGATCCTGTAATATACTCCAGAGCTGCACTCACTATTCTGCTGGTGCAGTCACTGTGTACATACATTACATTACTTATCCTGTACTGATCCTGAGTTACATCCTGTATTATACTCCAGAGCTGTGCTCACTCTTCTGCTGGTACAGTCACTGTGTACATACATTACATTACTTATCCTGTATTATACTCCTGTATACTGTGACTATACAATTTATATACATTATATGTAAGATTAGAGGTGAATGGACATGTTACAGTCATGGCCGTAACTGTTGGCACCACTGAAAAAAAAAGTCAATGGACATAATTTCACACAAAACTCCACAAATGGGCCGGACAAATTTTTTGAGTAGGTGAAATGTCAACTGCAAAACAATTCCTGAAAAACCTGCCCTCCAAAAGCCCAGTGGAGCTTTTCCCTCCTGTGCCCTGCCATGTACAGCAGTTTATATCCACCTGTTTTGACCTCTAGAGAAATTTATTAACAAACTTTGGATTGCATTTTCTTTTAACCCCTTGTAAGTGTGTAAAATTTAGGACTAAATAAACATGTTATTGTAAAAAATGAAATGTCTAAATTTCTCCTCTGCTTTGGTTTAATTCCTGTGAAAGGCTTAATAAACTTTCTCAATGCTGTTTTAAATAGTTTGAAGATTGTAGTTTTTAATAATTGGGTGATTTATGGGGTTTGAGATTTCATTGGGAAGCCACACAAAAAATAAGGCAATTGCACCATATTGTCAATGGTCAGGTATGACTGAGTTCACATATGAGTGTGGAACAGAATTTTACTTATTCAAACAACAAGAGCCATATAAGGTTGTAGTAGACAGCTAACGTAAAAGAATGGCATGCTCAATGGAGCACAACCGGTTTAACCATGGCTAAAAGCAAAAGGAAAAGGAAGAACAGACATAAGAGAATAGGAGAAGCAAGAAAGAAAAAAAAAAACAATAATTAGGAATGCAATGAGAGAGGGCGGGTAAGAGGATGGGTAAGGGGTAGAGTGGGGGGTCCACGCAACCTCCGGGGGTTCCACTGGTACATCTAGCAAGCACTTAGTTGCATGGCTTGTTCAGCCTATATCCCCAGCTCCCAGCTACTCCATATACATGATATGATTGGGTGCCTCCGTCCACATTAGTCTGGACGGAGAGAGCTGGGATTTCCATAGTCTTGGGATGATCTGGTGCATAGTCGTAATGAAATGCCGCACTAGACTCCTTTTCAATTTGGAGAAATAGAGAGCCTGTTCAGGGGTGAGAGTGATACTAGGCCAACACATGGAGTTGTACAGTTCAGTAATATTAAAGTATAGGGTGGCCACAGGGGGACATGTCCACCAAATGTGCAACATAGACCCCTCAACCCTGCCACATCGCCAACAATCTGAGGATATCTGTGGGAAAAGACAATGTAGCTTGGCAGGAGTAAGATACCATTGTGACAGGATTTTATAATTGGGTTCCTGGAGCCGACAGGAAATGGACACTCCCAGGGCTTGTGGGAGAGCAAGATCCAATGCCATCTTGACCCACAACTAAGAGGCTTGGCGATGGACGAGGTCTACAACACAAGTGCATATGGACAACCTGTGATATAGAGTGAAGCCAGGAAGCCCCACACCCCCAATCGTTTGTGTAAGGAGAGTCCAATGCAGTCAAGAGAGTTATCCCACACAAAAGAATGCACCAAGTTCCGGAATTTGAGGAGGAAAGAGCAGGATATATTCAGAATCCTTCCGCCACCGAAACAGGAATTTGGATTTCACCAGTTGGGTCTCCCATGAAGGGATAGCAATGTGGAGGATAGAGGGCAAGGAAGGGTGAGGGGAGGACACATACAACAGTAGATCATATGCCAAAAGAGACAATCTAATATGAAGGCCTTTAAAAGACCCTTCAAAACCAAATTGTTCTCTAAAATATGGATTTTGCTAATTTTCTTGAATATGTAAAAAATTGCTGTTAGATTTCTAAACCTTCTAATATCTTTAAAAAAAATTAAAGGATGTTTAAAAAATTATGCCAATATAAAATAGAGATATGGAAAATAATATTTATTGACTATTTGAGGTGGATTGACTATCTGTTTGAAAAGCAGATAATTTCTCATATTGAAAATTGTGAATTTTTCCAAATTTGTGCAAATTTGCTATTTTTTCATAAATAATGGAAAAAAATATAGGCCACTGACATGAAGTACAATGTGTCATGAATAAACAGTCTCAAACTCACTTGGGTAAGTTAAAGCTTTGTAGTTATCACCACATAAAGTGAAACATATCAGATTTGAAAAATGGGGCTGTCCTACAGGTGATTTTAGGCCCATGAATTTAGGGTGTAAACAGGAATGTATACAGATGTAGCAGGCTTAACGTGACTTTCTGCAGCGCGACAACTTTCTGTGCCATGATTTCCTATTTCAGAAGACAACAATAGCCATTGAAACCCACTGAAAGACTTTAGTTAGCCAAAGTGTTGTTAACCCTTTATGAGTCATGTTAACCTGTGCTCCTTCTGTATATAGAATCAATACGCCTTCTTAGAAAGGTCCAGCTTAGTTTGACCAAATAATCTTTTATTTTGGACAGTGTCATCCTGTGCAGGGTTCTTTCTATTCCCATAAATGGCAAAAAGGTAATACAAGAACCAAGTCAATGAGTTACTGGTCAAAAAAAAAAAAAAAAAAGTCAAGTAATTGACAATACAAGTACTGGGACCTCCTGTACTGGGTTGGGGGCTATGATGGTGTCACGTAGAACCAAAATGTGACCTCACTTTCTATATGTTCTCCATGTAGACCTCAGTATACAGTCTAGGCATTTGTGAAGTTATAATTTCTATATCAGCCTAATTCCTTCATTATCATGTCTTTTCAGGTCATCTTATGAAGACTATGGTACAAGTAACAAGACTTATAGCAATCAAGATAATATAGAAATTATAAAGAAGATATCATTTACCTTATACAGCATCACTTTTGTTCTTGGGATTATCGGTAACGGATTAGTCATCTGGATTGCCGGATTCAGGATGAAGAAGACAATCAGTGCCGTGTGGTTCCTCAACCTGGCCATAGCGGACTTCTTATGTTGTGCTTCTCTACCTCTACATATTGCACAATGACTTTCCCTTTTATAAGACAATGAATAAATAATATATACTTTTTGTATATTGACCATTATTCTGTTCACACTAAACATGAGTTTAGTGTCTTACATATATGGCTTCCATTTTGATGATGTAAGTGCATGGTGTATAAGCTATAAGGAAAGTGATGACTGTATTTCTAATATACAAAAGACCTTTCAGCTGGTCGGGTTACTTATAATGTTTGTGATTCCTTTTCTCATCATCTTGACCATGTGATCATTTTCCTTAGATTTAGAAAAAGTAAGAGACCCCAGAGATCTCAGAGATCCTACAGGATCATCACCGCTGTTATATTGTGTTTCTTTATCTGCTGGTGTCCATATTACCAAGATTTCAGACAAGGTTTCTTGAGATCTATCCCCGCCAGGATTGAGAAAGCATCAGGTGAACATCCTAAAGACTTATGCGGAGAACCAGATGTTGGTGAGCATACTAGCACTACAGATGTTTAAAGTCATTCCTTTTACTCATTCTATGTAGAATCTTCTTTTCTTAGGAATTTTTGCTAGATTTCCAAAAGTCATCTCATCAATGTCTGGGTGACTTTATGTACTTTAGAGTCTTTCATACTCTTTTTTTATCTGTTTATTAGATATTCTTTATTCATGTGGTTTTGTCAAATGTAACTTGTATGTCTGCCATATCTTATATCTGCAACGTCTTACATCTGCCATATCTTACATCTGCCACGTCTTATATCTGCCACATCTTACATCTGCCATATCTTAAATATGCCACATCTTACATCTGCCATATCTTACGTCTGCCATATCTTACATCTGCCATATCTTAAATATGCCACATCTTACATCTGCCATATCTTACATGTGCCACATCTTACATCTGCCACATCTTACATGTGTCACATCTTATATCTGCCACGTCTTACATCTGCCACATCTTACATCTGCCATATCTTACATGTGTCACATTTTGCATGTGCCACATCTTACATCTGCCATATCTTACATCTGATGAGTAGAGATGGGTGCCCCTTGCAATATTTATTTTGCCAATATTCACAAGGTTTGCCCACTAGTTTTTCTTCAGTCTGAATTTGTTTGGGCTGAACCTAAAGTGCTTTTAGTATGCGCTTGGATGTCTTCAGACCTCATAGGATAATAAGTGGAGACCCAAGAGAGTAACAGTAAAATAAACACTAATATCTAACTTTCCTCTCCTCTCCTGGGCTCCATTGTAGGATGTGGCACTCTATTGTGCTCCTTTTCTGTCATCTTCTGGCCTCCTGGGGAAGACATTATATACTGTGGTCTGAAGAAACTCCAGAGTATTATAGTGGGTGGTGAACTCCAATAATTTCAGCTTTCCAACCAAACTTTTGGATTTGTTCCAGGTGAACTGGCTCCACATGGTGCCAGAACTCCGTGTGGCCTCTTTTGCCTCCCTGAGTCCCTAATGTGACTGCTAGGGGGTTGATGTGACTTGTAAAGCTTTCAGAAAACACTTCTAATCTCTTTAGCTTACCAATCACCTTTTTTCCATTGCATTCAACAGCTTTTAGTGTTCTTTATCACCGAGTAGCGAGTTATCAGATTCAAGTTGAAGATGGCTGCATCTGTATGTATCTATCGCCTAGCTAGCCAGGTACACATGTGCCCTCATTCATCTGTCCTCTTGGATGTCCAAGTCCATGTCCAAATATGTGTATCACAAGTTAAGTATTCCTTCTGAACATAACATGGTTTCATGACAAGTTATAAAACAGTGATAAGCTCCAGTAACTCTGCGAGACGTGTCTATGTGTGACCACCAGTGGTGAAGGCTTCTGTTACCATGTCATGAATGATATTGTGTCGGAATCTTTAACCAAATTGGAGATGAATTGAGTGTGAACAAGTCTGTATCTAATATATATCTATCTAGCTATCTAACACATGTTTTAGTGCTTGGCTGATTTTACTATTTTATACTTGTGTAAGTGTTAAGGGGAAGATTTGTTAAAGTTTGTTTATCTAGATAAATGTTTTAAGAGTATTTCTCTATCTCATCTGTAGAATATTGTGTTAATATCCAATAAATAATAAATAAGAACAATTATTCTGTACTGTGATTATTGTTGGTACTTAGTAGAAGTGTCTGATGGATTGGGTCAGAGAAACAGATATAGATAACAGCAATATTGTTAGATATGTACATAAGATCTTCTGCACTCACTGACCAAAGGAACAGGATCCTGGCGGAGAACAAAATAAAGGTAAAGAAAACTATGAGAAAATATATCGATCTATCTGTTTAGTTCTATCTATCTACATTATCTCATATCTATCTATCTATCTCATATCTATCTATCTATCTATCTATCTATCTATCTATCTATCTATCTCATATCTATCTATCTATCTCATATCTAACTCATATCTATCTATCTATCTATCTATCTATCTATCTATCTACCTATCAATCTATTTATCTTGTATCTATCTATCTCATATCTATCTATCTCATATCTATCTATCTCATATATATCTATCTATCTCATATCTATCTATCTATCTATCTATCTATCTATCTATCTATCTCATATCTATCTAACTCATATCTATTTATCTATCTATCTATCTATCTCATATCTATCTATTTCATATCTATTTATCTTATATATATATATATATCATATCTATCTATCTATCTACATTATCTCATATCTATCTGTTTCAAATTTACAGTACTTTGTATTGGATTCATCATATATAATATTAGACAGTAGGCTGTGAATATATCATTTAGAACCATCTCTATAAGCTTTCTTATTTGGCTATATCTGTGTTATGATCTTCATATTTCATTATTCTTTTCTATGTAAAGCCCCTTGAAGATTATTTTTTCAACAGAAAAATTGTTCATATTCTAAAAGATCATCTACTGAGATGTAGGAACTGACGAGAATCCAAGGAAGGAAAATCTGAATACAATTTACCTAAAGTCTATGATAATAAATGTAGGAAACGTCTTGGATTTGTTGTTTGAATTGATAGAATGTATTATGTAAGGAAATGTTGCAGGATGGCGCAGATCTGTACTTCAAGCAGATAAGGCAACGGAGGCTAAAATGGTAACATGGTGATCCCTAATTCAGTCTTAATGGTCTTCTATGCAGGTAATACAGCTCTGCAATAGGAAATGTGACATCTTTTAGTAGTAGCCAGGAACGACTGTCAGGAGATTGTGAGGTTTAGGTGTCATAGAAGAAAGATTATATTGTAACTCAACTCACCATGATGTCATTTGTCAATTTGTAGAATAAATATTTTTTGAATATTATGTTTTACAGAAAGACTGGATAATGCTGCTAAGTAAACACTGTAAATAGTAAATGCCTTGTTCACATTATTGCTAAGTATTCTGCTCTTTCTAGTACTTTTAAAAGCCGTATCAAGGACATACGGAATACCATATAGCACTTTGATGGACTCTCTTCAAGTCAGTTTCATAGCAGTCTCACATGTGACCGGGAAAGTATCCCTAAAACGGACCCATTACTCATTTTTATATTAACCCTTTCCAGCTGCAGTATTTTTATTTTTTTTTTATTATTCTTGTTTTTTTTTTCCTCCCTGCCTTCCAAAAACCATATATATTTTTTTTCCATTCACAGATCTGTATCAGTGCTTATTTTTCATGGGACAGATTGCATTTCATAGCAATACTATTTTATTTTCAATACAATTAATGGGGGGAGGCTGCAAAAAAATTCAGCATGGAACAGATCTGGGATTTGCTTTTAACCCCTTAACCTTATATTACATACAAGTACATGTACATGATTGGGTGTGAAGGGGTGTATGGAGAGGGCTCTGGAGCTGAGCTCTCTCCATACAGGGTGGATGCTGGCTGTATAATACAGCCAGGACCCGACACTAACAGCACCGATCGATTCCTGCACCGATCGCGGCTGTTAACCCTTTAGACACTGTGGTCAAACAGGACCGCGGCATCTAAACTGTGCAGGCGCCACCGGCCTCGCCATTTTTCACCAATAGCCGCCCTCCTGAAAGTCATTGGAGGACGGCGATCAGTTGACAGTCGGGAGCCTATTGAAGGCTCCCAGGCTTGTCATCGCATTAGATCATAGAGAGGTAGGCGTTTTGCTATTCACTGCAATACAGTAGTATTGCAGTGAATAGTATGAGCGATCAGACCTCCTAGGTTTCAAGGGTCCTAGGGGGACTGATTATAAAAGTAAAAGAAGAAAAAAAAAGTTTTTAAAAGTATATAAAAAAAAACATAAGTTCAAATCACCTGCCTTTCCCTAGATCATATATAAAAGTAAATAAACAAAAGTAAACATAAACACATTAGATATCGCCGCGCTCCAAAATGCCCGAACTATTAAAATATTAAAATATTTATCCCATACGGTGCACGGCGTAGCGGTGAAAAAAAAATCAAAATAGTCAAATAGTGTTTTTTTCAACACTTTGCCTGCTATAAAAAATTGAATATAAAGTGATCAAACCATCAGATCTTTCCCCAAATGATATAAGTAAAAACGTCATCTTGTCGCCTTATCTAGATCCATACATGTAAATATGAAAACGTTACAGGTGTCACAATATGGCAACAGAATTTTTTGTTTCTATTTTGCATTTTTCTATTTCTAAGTTTTTCATTTTTTAAAATGTATCAAAATATTACAAATACTATATAAATTTGGTATCCCCGTGTTCGTCCTGACCCACAGTAACATGTCATTTTTACCACACAGTGAACGCCATAAAAATTAAACCCATATGAAATTGGCGCAAATGCATTTTCTCTCCAATTGTACCTCGTTCTGAATTTTTTTCCAGCTTCCCATTACATTGCACAGCATATTGAACGATGCAATTACAAAGTACAATTTGTTTTGCAAACAATAAGCCATCATTTGAGTCTGTTAAATGAAAAATGAAAAAGTTATGGCTCTTGGAATGTGGGGAGGGAAAAATGAAAATGCAAAAACGAAAAATGGCTGTGTCCTTAAGGGGTTAAGGTATTCATTGTGCAGCCAAAATAACAACTTACCTTATTTTGTGGGTTGTTTTGATTATATCAATACCAAATTAATGTATTTTTTGATACATTTTAACACCTTAACATAAATTAAAAAAAATAAAATGTTGGAGTCACCATATTCTGACACTATATGGTAAAAATATTTTTATGTTTTGTAAAAAAGACATTTTTGGATGTGGAAATGCATTATTTGTTTATTTGTTTCTGTTTATTTTTATTTGGAATTTAGGGATAGGGGGGTGAGTTGAACTTTTGTTGTTTTTATTTTTTAATATTTTCAAAAACTTAAAAAAAAAAAAAAAAGTCCCCCTAAGGGACTTGAACCTACAATCATTAGATAGCTTGTATAATAGACTGCAATGAAGTTGTATTGCAGTGTAAGGCAAAATGCCTATGTACAGTGGGGGGAAAAAAAGTATTTAGTCAGCCACCAATTGTGCAAGTTCTCTCACTTAAAAAGATGAGGCCGACCTGTAATTGTCATCATAGGTAGACCTCAACTATGATAGACAAAATGAGAAAACATATCTAGAAAATCACATTGTCTGATTTTTTAAGAATTTATTTGCAAATTATGGTGGAAAATAAGTATTTGGTCACCTACAAACAAGCAAGATTTCTGGCTCTCACAGACCTGTAACTTCTTCTTTAAGAGGCTCCTCTGTCCTCCACTCATTACCTGTAGTAATGGCTCCTGTTTGACATTGTTATCAGTATAAAAGACACCTGTCCACAACCTCAAACAGTCACACTCCAAACTCCACTATGGTGAAGACCAAAGAGCTGTGGAAGGACCAGAAACAAAATTGTAGACATGCACCAGGCTGGGAAGACTGAATCTGCAATAGGCAAGCAGTTTGGTGTGAAGAAATCAACTGTGGGAGCAATAATTAGAAAATGGAAGACATACAAGACCACTGATAATCTCCCTCCATCAGGGGCTCCACGCAAGATCTCACCCCGTAGGGTCAAAATGATGACAAAAACGGTGAGCAAAAATCCCAGAACCACATGGGGGGACCTAGTGAATGACCTGCAGAAAGCTGGGACTAACGTAACAAAGGCTACCGTCAGTAACACACTACGCCGCCAGGGATTCAGATCCTGCACTGCGAGACGTGTCCCCCTGCTTAAGCCAGTACATATCCGGGCCCGTCTGAAGTTTGCTAGAGAGCATTTGGATGTTCCAGAAGAGTATTGGGAGAATGTCATATGGTCAGATGAAACCAAAGTAGAACTGTTTGGTAGAAACACAACTCGTGGTGTTTGGAGGAGAGTGAATGCTGAGTTGCATCCAAAGAACACCATACCTACTGTGAAGCATGGGGGGGCAACATCATGCTTTGGGGCTATTTCTCTGCAAAGGGACCAGGACGACTGATCCGTGTACATGAAAGAATAAATGGGGCCATGTATCGTGAGATTTTGAGTGCAAACCTCCTTCCATCAGCAAGGGCATTGAAGATGAAATGTGGCTGGGTCTTTCAGCATGA
Source organism: Leptodactylus fallax (assembly GCA_947044405.1). Taxonomy (NCBI): domain Eukaryota; kingdom Metazoa; phylum Chordata; class Amphibia; order Anura; family Leptodactylidae; genus Leptodactylus; species Leptodactylus fallax. The sequence continues at coordinate 401,461 of CAMRHE010000777.1, forward strand.
CAATGATCCCAAGCACACCGCCAGGACAACGAAGGAGCGGCTTCGTAAGAAGCATTTCAAGGTCCTGGAGTGGCCTTGCCAGTCTCCAGATCTCAACCCCATAGAAAACCTTTGGAGGGAGTTGAAAGTCCGTGTTGCCCAGCGACAGCCCCAAAACATCCCTGCTCTAGAGGAGATCTGCATGGAGGAATGGGCCAACATACCAGCAACAGTGTGTGCCAACCTTGTGAAGACTTACAGAAAACGTTTGACCTCTGTCATTGCCAAAAATATATAACAAAGTATTGAGATAAACTTTTGTTATTGACCAAATACTTATTTTCCACCATAATTTGCAAATAAATTCTTTAAAAATCAGACAATGTGATTTTCTGGATTTGTTTTCTCATTTTGTCTCTCATAGTTGAGGTCTACCTATGATGACAATTACAGGCCGGCCTCATCTTTTTAAGTGGGAGAACTTGCACAATTGGTGGCTGACTAAATACTTTTTTCCCCACTGTATCCATTGAGGCTTTGCCATAGGCAAGTCCAATAGTTATGTTAGTATGAATGGCCAGGAAGACTCCACAAGACTCATAGAGGTCCTTCTGGAGCCATCCTGTGGACCAAATGTGAAATGGACTTGACAGACCAGATATGAAAAATAGAGGTATGAAAAATATGAAACAGTGTAGACCCCATGGTTATGACACCTGCTCTGCTTTAGATCTGGTGCCATCTACATTACTATTACAGCGGATGTCAGCAAGTGGTTATGAATGAGATTCCCAACTCCTGTAAAGCTCCACATTCTTTGAATATCTGCCATTAGCAATTCTAAAACAGGTCTAAATCAGAGATGGGATTACAATGTGTAACAACTGGTTCCCTTTTCTGGTACCATAACCAGGCTTGGCACATTAATATATTCAAATTCTGTATTTGAAAGAGTTAACTTTGTTACTTTAATTCCATTCTTGGTAGTAGAAGTGCTGCGTACTCTGCCTGATACATTGGTCTAACCAGTGACCATAAGACATATGCACAGCACAACTTCTGGAAGGTTCTATATATATTAGAAAAGGATGGGGGGGATTGGAAGTGTATAACAGTTTACTGCACATTATACTAGCCAGCCTACAGTCATGGCCAAAAGTTTTGAGAATGATACAAATATTAATTTTTACAAAGTCTACTGCTTCAGTTTTTCTAATGGCAATTTGCATATACTCCAGAATGTTATAAAGAGTGATCAGCTTAACAGCAATTACTTGCAAAGTCAATATTTGCCTAGAAAATGAACTTTATCCCCCAAAACACATTTCAACATCATTGCAGCCCTGCCTTAAAAGGACCACATAACATCGTTTCAGTGATTGCTCCATTAACACAGGTGTGGGTGTTGATGAGGACAGGGCTGGAGATCAATCTGTCATGATTAAGAAAGAATGACACCACTGGACACTTTAAAAGGAGGCTGGTGCTTGCCATCATTGTTTCTCTTCTGTTAACCATGGTTATCTCTAAAGAAATACGTGCAGTCATCATTGCACTGCACAAAAATGGCCTAACTGGAAAGAGTATTGCAGCTAGAAAGATTGCACCTCAGTCAACAATCTATCGCATCATCAAGAACTTCAAGGAGAGAGGTTCCATTGGTGCCAAAAAGGCTCCAGGGCGCCCAAGAAAGACCAGCAAGCGGCAGGACCATCTCTTAAAAGTGTTTCAGCTGCGGGATCGGGCTACCAGCAGTGCAGAGCTTGCTGAGGAATGGCAGCAGGCAGGTGTGAGTGCATCTGCACGCACTGTGAGGCGGAGACTCTTGGAGCAAGGCCTGGTCTCAAGGAGGGCAGCAAAGAAGCCACTTCTCTCCAGAAAAAACATCAGGGACAGACTGATATTCTGCAAAAGGTACAGGGAGTGGACTGCTGAGGACTGGGGGAAAGTCATTTTCTCTGATGAATCCCCTTTTCGATTGTTTGGAACATCTGGAAAACAGCTTATTCGGAGAAGAAAAGGTGAGCGCTACCACCAGTCTTGTCTCATGCCACCTTTAAAGCATCCTGAAACCATTCATGTGTGGGGTTGCTTCTCAGCCAAGGGAATCGGCTCTCTCACAGTCTTGCCTAAAAACACAGCCATGAATAAAGAATGGTACCAGAATGTCCTCCAAGAGCAACTTCTCCCAACCGTCCAAGAGCAGTTTGGCGCTCAACAATGCCTTTTCCAGCATGATGGAGCACCTTGCCATAAAGCAAAGGTGATAACTAAATGGCTCAGGGAACAAAACATAGAGATTTTGGGTCCATGGCCTGGAAACTCCCCAGATCTTAATCCCATTGAGAACTTGTGGTCAATCATCAAGAGACGGGTGGACAAACAAAAACCAACAAATTCAGACAAAATTAAAGCATTGATTCTGCAAGAATGGACTGCTATCAGTCAGGATTTGGTCCAGAAGTTGATTGAGAGCATGCCAGGGAGAATTGCAGAGGTCCTGAAGAAGAAGGGTCAACACTGCAAATATTGACTTGCTGCATTAACTCATTCTAACTGTCAATATAAGCTTCTGTTACTCATAATATGAATGCAATTCTATTTCTGTATGTGATAAAAACATCTGACAAACACACATAAAAACCAGAGGGCAGCAGATCATGTGAAAATAGAATATTTGTGTCATTCTCAAAACTTTTGGCCATGACTGTATATGAAATAGATCTACTTGGTTTCTTTCTATCTTTGATTTGCCTGTATATCTTGGGGTGTCAGCACATAGGACGTAGGAGTTCTCCAAATGAGGTTGAGTTGTTGCTTACATTCCTGTTTATTATCTTTTTAGGGGCGTTCACACTACCGTTGGTGACCATCAGTAGTGTCCGCAGCTAGTGTACTTTACAAGATTTTAATAATGCACACTATCAGAACCATCATAAATTTCCCATTGATTTCATTGGGAATCTATGCGTCGTCCATTAGTGACCGTTAGTGTCCATTTACACCAAATACATCACATGGCCGTTATTTTTCATGGACACAAAGATCCAGGGCGCAGGACGTTTGTTTTCACAAAAAATGACGGTTTTATGACGGACGGCAAGTGTCTGGTTTTTTTTAACATTAATGTCTATGGGTAACGGACTTATAACGGACGGTAACGAAGAGTCATCAATAACGATCCGTTATTTTGTGTACATTTTTTTTTCTGAGCATGCTCAGAAAGGACAAGACAACTTTGAGGATACATGTGTAAATTAATTTAAAAATGTATATTTATGTAAAAAAATATAGTTTATGCACAAAAAAGATTTACAATAAAAAATGTAAATAAAGGTTATTAAAATATTAAATTATTTATTTAAAATTATTAAAAATAAATTTGTTTTTATTTATTAACAACCAAACGAGAAGCAGAGGCAAAGGTGACTATAATGGTTTCTGTAAAATAGTGTCAGGGGAGGCCTCCTCAGTGGGTAAAGTGTTGATGTACATGATTGTTTTGTGTCCATTTTTTATGTAATTTTAACGGATTTGTTTAACAAATCCATTTTAAGAAATGGACACCTAAGCTTCCGTTAATGTCCGATTTTTATTTTTTTTTTATTTTATTTTTTTTACGGACACTTTCATAACAGAATCCAGATGATAGTGTCCCCTTACTTTCTTGATTGCCTTGCTTGTGATATTATCTTTTATTAAAATCACTTAAATGTTAGTGTGCGGCAGTCTTGTCGTAGAACCCACCATAAAACAAACCCTGTAAATGTATGCCATATTAATAGAGAGAGAGGACGAAAAGATGAAATATTCATAATATAACATGTATACATAGTGTATAGAGGAGCATCAGGATTACATTTTATACTGCAATCTTTTTATTTTACAGGTAGAAAGTCAGAATGCACCCTGCTCACTACATCCTGAGCTTACCGCATTACACCAACCAGTAGGTTATTCGCCATTCTGGACTCTTACCTGTTCACTTACATGAATTGCCCAGACTTCATCCAGTGTAGTGTAGAACATTCTGAGTATTATTACAGAACGTTGGAAAATTTGGTGGTTCTCTGTCAATAACGATCAAAAATAAATCTTTATGAGAGTGAACACAGTGGGAGGATTTATTAAGACTCTCATTCCTACACCAGTCTTAATTCACTTGTCTGACCTCTTATTCTGACATATCTTGTGAGGTCAAAGTTGAAATCTACAGTGGGGAAAAAAAGTATTTAGTCAGCCACCAATTGTGCAAGTTCTCCCACTTAAAAAGATGAGGCCGGCCTGTAATTGTCATCATAGGTAGACCTCAACTATGAGAGACAAAATGAGAAAACAAATCCAGAAAATCACATTGTCTGATTTTTTAAGAATTTATTTGCAAATTGTGGTGGAAAACTTGAGTCCCCCTGAAATTGTTCGGGTAGCTTGGTGGGTACCAACCACCCCTGATGAGATTGTTGGCATTGATGATATCATCATCAACATTATCAACTAAACTGCCAGATCGAGGGTAGGGCAATTTAATTATTATAAAAAAAAGACAATGGGGCAGGTTTATTAACCACTTCAGTACTGGGTTATTTTCTCTGCATCTGGACCAGACACATTTTTGGGTTTTTTTCGTACATGGGGTTTTAAGAACTAAAACTATTTTTTTCTCAGGTTATTCAAAAAATGATCGTGTCTTTTTTCAGTGACACATAGGGCTTTATTTTTCTGTTATTTTTATTTTTCATGTTTTTTCTTTTTTATATGGTATATACAGGAAAAGGTAAGCAAAAAAAAGAGGAGAAATATGTCTCTTTACACATTTTTCATGTTTTTTTCTCTCTCTGTTACAATAATTTTTATGTAGTGTTGTACTGTAGGGGTGGGGCTATAACCTGTGATGTGGGTGCGGTTTTAACTTTTTTTTATTTTACTTTTTTTTATTTGCCTTTTAATATTTTTTTTTCCCCCATAAGAGACCGTTGGGGGGCATCTTAAAAGTCCTTTTTTTTTTTTTTTTTTTTTTTGGGCTGATTTCTCCTAATACACTAACCCAGTTACAAAAGTAATGCAGTCTCCTGATCATTACTGCAGAGGTGATCTGGTTCCTTTAGGACCCCGTAGATCTTACAGTCTGAAGGCGGATGACTTCAATGCTGGGTCCTATAGCTGTATATACAGCGGTCAGTGAGCGCTATGTACACAGTGATCAGGAAGGCAGGGACGGTAATAAACTGTCCCTGCCTTTTCTACTGGAGCTCCGGGTGTAGTTATAGCCAGTTCCCCAGTTCTGTAGCTGCTTATCACTGTAAGTACATATGGGTACATCCTTTCAGAGTTAAGAGTAGACCACTCGGATGTATTAAGTCTATGGGTGGTCCAGAACTTTTTAAAATGGTCTGAATGCTAAAATGTCTTGGTTGACCATAGTAACCGATCACAGCGCAGCTTTCATTTTCTAATCTGCACCTGAAAAGTGAAAGCTGCATTGTGATTCGCTTGCTCTGGTCAACAGCTTTGTTTTCAGACCTCTTATATAAATGTGCCTAGAACATCTGCACAATTTGCCTACTAAACTGCTGTTTCTAGCCGAACATGCCAAACACTGATCAGACATTCACAGTATTTTTTTGCAAACTATTTTGCCCATTTTGATAGACAAAAGACTAATGTGTATGATCAGGTAAACATTACTGTCCTGAGATGTTATTCCACTTCCTATAGAATCCCCTACCTGAAGGACATTGCAATAATTTTTGCAACTTTTTAAAACGTTTATATCAATTATTCTGATATACATCAGATTGACAGATTTAGCACAACCAAGTTTAAAAAGTGGAGTGAATGGGTTTATAAGGATAAATGTCACTACGTTTTTGTTCAAATTTTGTACAATTTCTACTTGAGCCTAATTCCTTAATTTCTGTCAAATCTTTTCAGGTCATCTTATTAAGACTATTGGACAGGAAACATGACTGGTAGCTATGAAATTATAAAGGATATGTCATTTACCTTATACAGCATTATTTCTGCTCTTGGGATTATCGGTAATGGATTAGTCATCTGGATTGCCGGATTCAGGATGAAGAAGACAATCAGTGTCGTGTGGTTCCTCAACCTGGCCATAGCGGACTTCTTATGTTGTGCTTCTCTTCCTCTACGCATTGCGGACTGGATTTTTTTTTTACCAACACAACAAAGATATATCTTTTTGTATATCAAGCGTCATTCTGTTCACATTAAACATGACTGCCAGTATTCTTCTTTTGACAGCCATGAGTATTGACCACTGTGTATCAGTCTTGTGGCCATATTGGGCTAAAGTTCACAAGACTCGTAGACTAGTGAGGATCACTGCAGGAGTCATCTGGGGGTTGAGTTTGCTCTTAGCCTTTTCACTGTTTTTCCTTTATATGTTGTTTTCAGGTGATTTGACTGAATGGTGTCAACTTTATTTCACTAACACAATCTATGAACATAAAAAACTGGTCATTAAGCTGATCAGACTACTTACAATGTTTGTGATCCCTTTTCTCATCATCTTGACCAGTTATGTTATTATTTTCATTAAACTCAGAAAAAGTAAGAGATCCCAGAGATCTCAGAGACCCTACAGGATCATCACCGCTGTTATATTGTGTTTCTTCATCTGCTGGTGTCCATATTACATCTGGCCACTAACACCCATGTATGATGGAGATGACTTTCAATTCTTTATAGTAAATACTATTATTGTCATCTTGGCTTGTCTTAACAGTTGTATCAATCCAATCATTTATGTTTTTATGGGCCAAGATTTTAGGTTTCTTGAGATCAATCCCCGCCAGGCTTGAAAAAGCATTAAGTGAGCAGATTAATGGCTTACCCAGTGAACCAGAAGAGTGTGAATGTACGCACAGTGCAAATGCTTAAAAACGATTCCTCTTACCTATGTGCAAACATCTTAAAGATGAATTTTCACCACCTCCACCAACTCCGACTCTTTGAATCCTTCAATAGGTGCCACTCCACTGTTTCTGGCACATTTGGAATTTTGCTCTCATCATTCCTAAGCTAATTAGTCTCTTTACTGTCAGGTGGGCGGTCCTGTGCTTGCCTAATTAGCATATTGAGAGCTGAAACTAACAGAATTGATTGCTGATGAATGATGGGGGCTACAGAATAAATTCCTTCTGTGTCAGAATCACTGAGGAGGCCCCAATAAGCCTGACATTTAAGTGTCTCATTTTCTAGCTTTGCTGTGTAGACTGGAGTAGAGTCAGTAGAGTCATTTTACTATAATCAGAGTGATAGTGATATTACTTAATGACTAATCAAAATATTAAAAATATGCTATATAATATGTTATGAATATTGGTAAGAAGAAAATTAAAATGTAAAACTACTATTGCATATCTATCTATCTATCTATCTATCTATCTATCTATCTATCTATCTATCTAAACAACTATATTAATGCTTGCATCATTTACCATGTAAATCTTTTTTATTTCTCTATATTAGTTGGATTATGCAATAATGATGAAATAAATAAATAAATAAAACTTAGGAGTTATTAGTCATGTTCTTGGTTATAGACAAAATATCTTCTGTTCTCACTGTCCAACGGAGGGCGATCCTTAGGAAGAACAAAGAAAAGGTATTACAATGAGAAATAAATTTCTATTACAATATATTAAAACATACATGGTTTTGTTTTTCTTCTGACCCTTCGATGGACCAGCAGAATGGACTTCCCGGTGCAGATGTGAACATTGCGTAAAATCTTCTAATTATGCCCTGATATGTAAAACTAAGGAATCCAGAGTGGGTAGAGCTTCTTTTAATCATTACTGTACATCAGAATCCAGGTCTGCTTCAACTTCTCAGCATGGAGATCTCCTAGTTTATTACATAATTATGAAAAGTATGTTTTTTTAGTTTTTCTTTTTTATTACTATTATTATTATTATTATTATTATTATATTTTTATTATTACTGTTTCTTTTTTTATCATCATCATTAATATTATTATAATTATTATTATTCTGTATAGTTTTTACATTTAAAGTTCTTACATATCTACAACATCAAATGCACATTTATTTTATCAACCAATGAGTCACGCACCACTAGATAAGAATACATGAGAGTATATATCAGTATAACTGAAGACACAGATTGTAATCATTCTCTGCTCAACTGTGCTAGACTTTTACACAAAAAATATATCAGACCCTTTACTTCACAAAAGTAGCAGAAACAAGACAAGGTAAGGTATCAATGATTGTCTACATTTCAAAATAATAATAATAATAATAATAATAATAATAAGTATTTTGGAAATATCATTGATAAGTATTAAATCATAGTTAGAATATTCATTTTCTATGTTACCTTATTAGTAATATAGTCTATAAACTATATAGTCTATGAACTTTAGAAATTCTATTCTGCCAATTTATCTAAATGAAAATAATAATAATAATAATAATAATACATTATAATTAGGATTATTAAAAAATGTATATATAATATTTTCTGAATTATGAATTCAGAATTTTACCAATGAACTTCTACTGTCTTTGACTTTCATACAGTACAAATATGAGCAACAACTGAGCAGAAGTAAATATTTGCATACAGAAATCTGTGGCAGTAATAGAATGGATGCAGTTTTTTTTTTTTTTAAATCCAGTGTAGATATATATATATATATATACATCACATTGCAGTGAGAGTTTGTGAATGTTACAAGGAACCAATAAAAAACACAAAGCTAAGAATTGTAGAATTATAAGAAGGGTTTATAATTTGAGTAGTCTACAATGTCTTCTATGTCATATAAAATTGATTAAAAGTAATTTAAAAATGGGAAGATGAAAAACTAAAAAAATGAAATCTCTTAATTTATCTGAAATTCATTAATTAGTGTGCTTGTAATAAAACATCTGTGATTTATATACTAATATATGCTAGGACATGAATTCCTTAAGTCTCTCCCTAGTGTGGCATTTTTATCACAAAAAAATTTTTAACTTCTGAAATGCTGGCGGTATTAACTTCGTTTTGCTTTAATATCATGTTTTATTGAAACTTAATAAAAGTTATAAGTAATAAAAGTTAAGTTTTTTTTTAACATTTTTTTTTCTCCAGTTGTTCCTTGGTGGGTTGTGTAGCTCTTGGACATAATAGAAGATTATTTCACAAAACATTTAGCCAAAGTCCTTACATACTGCACCAAAGGGGTGATACTTTGGGCTTTTTTTGCTAGGTGGATTGGTCAGCACAGTGGTTAATCAGTCCATATTTCTGCTTGTAGTGATTCACATGTCTATTGGCCTCTATTAGGGTGATTCAATCAAGCGGAAAGTGTCTTTAACCCCTTAAGGACGGGTCATTTTTTGTTTTTGCATTTTCGCTTTACTCTCCCCACATTCCAAGAGCCATAACTTTTTCATTTTTCAGTTCACAGACTTACATGATGGCTTATTGTTTGCGAAACCAATTGCACTTTGCAATGGTACCATTCAATATGCTGTGAAATGTACTGGGAAGCTGGAAAAAAATTCAGAATGAGGTACAATTGGAGAAAAAAATTCATTTGCGCCAATTTCATATGGGTTTAATTTTTACGGCATTCACTGAGTGGTAAAAATCACATGTTTCCTGTATTCTGCAGGTCAGTATGAACACGGCGATACCAAATTTATATAGTATTTGCAATGTTTTGATACATTTTAAAAAATGAAAATCTTTGCAAAATAGAAAAAAAAAATTTGTGTCGCCATATTGTGACATCTGTAATTTTTTCATATTTACATGTATGGAGCTGGGTAAGGTTTCCTTTTATGCAGGACTAGATGATGTTTTTACTGATAGCATTTTGGGAAAGATCTAATGATTCAATTTTTATAGGAGGCACATTCATTTTATCAACCAGTGAGTCACGCACCACTAGATAAAAATACAGCCCCATGAGAGTATGATAACTGAAGACACAGATTCTAATCATTCCCTACTCAACTGTGCTAGACTTTTATATAAAAAGCAAAAAGAGAAAATATGAGAACCTTTCCTTCATAAAAGTAGCAAAAAGAAGGCAATAAAAGGTAAGATATCAATGAACTTCGACATTTCTAAATATAAATAATATATATATAATAATAATAATAATAATAATAATAATAATAATAATAATAATAATAATAATAATAATAATAATAAAACATGTTTTGGTTATGTCATTGATGAATATTTAATCATAATTTGAATATTACTTTTTAATTTAAAATGTAACTTATTATTTATTATTTTAGGGATTTTCTGGCCCCCAATCGATTTTTCATACTGATAATCTATCCAAAAGATATGTCATGAGAATGTGACCTGTGCAGGTCTGACACAGATCAGCTGTTCTTGCACAGACCAGCTGTGTGTGGTAGCTGCTAGTGGACAGGCAGCACATGCAACATTGATCTTATTCAAGTAATAGGATCTGCGCAGCAGCCCAATCCACTGCTTAATAGTGGTTTTGGGGAATTGCAGAATCCACTCTTACAGTATTATTTGAATGCTGTGTCAGGCCCCCCTCAGATCACTCACTGATGACCTATCTTGTGGATAGGTCATCAGTATGAAAAATCAATTTAGGGCCAGAAAATCCCTTTAAACCAATAATATTTTCTATTGTTGAGAACGTCTATAAACTTTAGAAATTCTAATAAAATATAAATAAATATTTGACTAGGTGATTCTGAGGCAGTTATAGTATTAGATTCAATTTTTTCCCTAGTAGATATTATTATTTGTGCTTTGCTACATTGCAGTCCAGGGTTTATGAATGTTACAAAAAAGCAATAAAAACAAGCAATACTAAGAAAAGTATACACAAGGAGGAGAGACTACAATGTTTTCTATGTCATATAAAACTGATTTTCAAATGTAAAGATAAAAATGCAAAAACAAAAAAATTATTCTTATAATTTATCAGAAATTCATTTATGTGTTTATAATAACATTAGTGGGAGTTATATACTAAAATTATATAATTTTATATATATATATATATATATATATATATATACAGCACAGCTTAATAAGTTGGGATATTGAGATAATGCAGTAATCTTACATTAAAGGTTCTTCAAGTATTTTTGGCTTTTTCGGTCAGATTTCTGTGGATTCATTTTCTCCACTAAATTTCGTTGTAAATTATTTTCACCCTAAAAATGACTTTTGATAAATGACACAAGATAAGGATATTCCATGAGAAATGTTAGTGAAGTTTAGTGATATTATGCTAATATACTATTCATGTTTGTATTTCTACACTTAAGGTCTCTTTGTAATAAATCCTGATACTTTACCAGCCTTAAACTAGGTTCACATCTGTGTTGGAGTCTGAGTAGAAGACTCCGCCGCAGATTCCGTCAAAATTTTTTTTTCGTCTTTTCTTCTCACCGATTTTAGGCGGAATCTGCGGCAGAGTCACCTACAGTCAGAAACCCGGTGGACCCCATTATAGTCCGGTGTCCGGGGTGTCTGTGGGTAACTGCTTCTTAAGCGGACAGGCTCTCCATCTTTCAAGTCCCAATGCAGACCCAAACAACGGAGACCAAAACGCTGGTGTAAACCTAGCGTTAGACATTTTTTCTACTTGCAAAATATTTACAGATAGGAAAACTTAGCTTTACTGTTACAGTTTTTAATGGATTACATAATTCTACTTTTCCCTACACTATCTGAATGTTTTTTTTCCATCAGGTATTTTTATATATCTAAACATGCAAACAAGATGTTATAATTGGTTTACAGCAAAAGTTTTAATTGTTTCGCATTGTGGATGCATCTGATGCAGCTGTATCTAGAGGGGTCATCAGTTTGCACTTACCCTATATTCACACGACCCTATATTTTTAACAGCCGTAACACAGATGGATTTATTTCACTGTAAGTGAATGGGGGCTACTCATATGTCTAATATTTTGACGGTCCGATGTAATGGATCATCAAAATATAGGTCATGTTCTAGTTTTACCTATTTTTCCTTCAGTCACTCAAATGTATGAGGAATCTGTGAAAACGGGTGCCCCTTGGTTGTGCATTTTTCACGGCCGTTTTGCACCTCAGTCATGTGAATGTAGCCTTATAGATAAGGTATAATTAGTATTGAGTGAACATTATTGTAGGGAGGAGTGAAAGGGGCTGTGAAAATTACAGATCACTGGGGACCAATGAAAGATGGAGTAGACACAAGAAATGGATCAGAGACCAAAGATGTTGTAAAAGAAGTCTCATTCTAAATTTTGCTATGGTCCATTTAATGCTAACTTTACTTTACAGTTACATAGAAAAAAAGACAAATGTCAATTAAGTTCTCTCAAAGGGGGGAATAAGACATGGATAAAAGGAAAAAAAAGAGGAAACATAATTTTGCTTTGTTGGTGCAAAACAGAACAAGGGTTAATAGTTTTTTTTTTTTTAAAAATGAAGTGAGTGAAGAAATAGAAATGTAAATCCCATCAATATTTGGTGTGACCTTTGCCCTTTGCCTTCCATCAGTTCTTCTCGATACACTTGCAGATAGTTTTTGAAGGAACTTGGCAGGGTGGTTGCTCCAACCATCTTGGAGAACTAAGCACAGATCTTTCAGAATCCTTCTGTCTCTTCATGTTATCCCAGACAGACTGAAGGATATTGAGATCAGGTCTTCGTGGGGGCCATATCATCACTTCCAGAACTCCTCTTCCAAAGGGCAAAGGTCACAACTATTAATACTTTTATTTGTAAAAGCATTCTTACTTTTTTTCTTGTATTTTTGTCCATGCCTGACTAAAACTTTTGCACAGCACTCCCCCATTTCTTTCTACTAACATAACAATGCCTGGCTGGATCCTGCAAAAAAAGATTGTAAATTTAGATTGTGACTAGAGATGAGTGAAGTTTTCAAAAATTCGATTCAGCAACTTCACTGAATTTTCCGATATGATTCTATTCGATCTGAATTAATAAACAGCTATTTCCTGTCTGCAGAGAGCTGGGGTGGGTGGTCGGCAAAATGGCGGAAGCCCTTGGATGCCGTGGTCATGTCTCTCTCTCTCTCTCTCTCTCTCTCTCTCTCTCCAGCACGGACAACTTTTATTCATGTGGAGGGATCTGCTAACAAGCAAAGACACGTCTACCCAATCACATCACTAGAGAATATCATGTGACTGTCTGATGTCACAAAGGTCCTTACTAAATTTGCATTACCACGAAGCATCAGGAAATCCAGACTCCATGCAAATCAAAGATTTCCTGAAATTCGGATCAAATTCCACTTCTGCAGCTTCAATTCGCTCATCTCTAATTGTGACCCCTACCTGTGAGTGATAACAATATCTATAAAGCACTGATGAATAGTAGTTTGGCAGAAAATAAGGCATTGATCTATAGGGAGCGACTTTCCACAAGTTGGCACTAGAGTGAGTTTTCCTTTCTCCATCAAGGTAAACTTAAATATTCCTTTCCCAGAATTCCTAGAAGAGCTTGTACAGTCTATTAGACTGTAAGACAGTCCTCTAAAGAGACATACCCCCTTTGACCCACGTCAATGACCTCTCAGCCAACCAAACCAGTACCCTGATTTGCTCTGAAGAGGGGCAGAAACCCCAAAACAGCTGTCTGCAGATGGGTCTCTTTTACTTTTTGAAATGATCTTCTGGTTTGGCTTTAATCTCAAATAAGAGAGCTACCTTTCAAAAGGTGGCGCTAGTGTGAGTTTTCTTTTTTTCAAGGAAAACATATTTAAATATTCCTTTCCCAGAATTCCTAGCAGAACATGCATGGTCTGTTAGACTCTACACACCATAAGGTGACCTGCAAAGGCAACATCTCCCTAAGGAGACATAGTATCTCTCAGTGCTATATAAACAAGAGAAATAAATAAATAAAATGTCCAGGACAGGTGAGAAAGGATACATCTGTACCGCCAAGTGTAAGGCCTGAGGCTCTTCCGATTTTTTTTTATAGGATTTATAGGGTTCTATAAATATTGCAATGCCTTATCCCCTGAGGTATTTTTTTGGAGGAGACATGCCAGGTTCAGGTTTCTCCATAACTTTCTCTGCAACAGGCGGATCTTCACAAAAGATTACTTCATTTATACATATTCTGTGCCTCCCTCAGAATATTTTGGGACTACCCGGGTCTTTCATTTTTTGTGCTCACTCGCCCCACTTAACACTGAGATTACCCTCACAAGCTTTGAGAGACTATGCTTTTATAGAGCAGCAGAGAGGTGTTCTCTTTCCTTTATATATCATATATTTCATACTGAACGCCCCTCCTTCTGATCTCAAATTGGACTTTATGTTGGCCTGGAAGCGAGACCTGGAGACCTCACTTACACCAGCTTAATGGATTGGATTGATTACTGCACCTTTATCAGTAAGGGCAGTTGGCAGGTTACTCTTATGGAACCCTACAGTTTCCCCGTTCTGTTTTTTCGGGCTGTACCACTTTGGGTGATACCCTTCATATTTGGTGGACCTGCCCTATTGCCCGTCACTTTTGGACGTCCATTCATAGACTGGCTCAAAAACTACTAGGACTGTCAATACCACTGTCCACACCAGTCTTTCTGCTTGGCCTTAAGCCGGCTGTATGGTATGCACAATAGAAATTGTTTCAGTTTATATTGCTGGTAGCAAGAATCCATATTGCCTCCAACTGGAAGAAACCAAACCTTTCTTTGTCGGAGTTCATTGGTCACGTGGACAAGGTCATGTTCCATGAGAAAATTAATGGCATAATATATGATACCCACACTTTGACAAGGTCTGGTTTCCCTGGGTCGACAGTTCCAACGCTCCAGGCCTCTCCTACTGTCTCCAACTTTACCTCCCTTTACTTTGTAAGCTCTACTGTTCGGGTTCATATTGTCATACTTCTGTTTTATGCTATATACATTTTGAGTCAATGACTGCCTTTTACCACCATCATTTCATTACCTGTATGTTGTATTCTATACTGTTATACAATAAATACTTTTGAAACTATAAATATTGGAACAAGCTTGGGTTGCACATGACCTGCACACTCTGTGCATTAAGTCTTAGTTGTCTCGGAGGACAATATTAAAATTCATAAATGATATAGTAAAGTGAATCTATGCTCCAGCCATAGAACAGCCATAGCTATAGATAGTCATAGATAGATAAATAGATATATACAATATATTCATAGTGTAACAAAGATCTAACTAATAAAATGACATCACCATCTACTGCATTGTCACCAGGATTAAATTACTTAATAATCTGTTTATTTTAATTATTATTTTTATTTCTTTTTAGGTAAGAAGAATGGATTCTGCTCAGTATAATCAAACTCAACATAATGTAACACAATATGATTATGTGTATGTTTACATAGTATTCATTATTCTTGCATATCTTTCTATTAAATGTAACATTTTTTATTTGCCTAGATTGATACTTTTACTATTAAAGATCCAGTTTGACTCTGTTCACATCTACAAGAAGCCTCCATACCAGATATTTTCAAATTTGACAAGGAAATATATCACAGGATATAGCGTTACTTTATACATTTTGTATCTCATTGTACAACCAGTCATGGTAACTGTGTAATGCTTCATTTCTCTTGTGGTGGAGCTAGAGGGAAATGGAATATCACTGTATAAATGAAGCAAACATGCACATAACATGCTGATATCAGTGATGATAAGTGAGGGGGCTGCTGCAAAGAAATCTACAGAAAACAGGATGTCTCAACAGAATCTATGACCTAGTGGACAGTGTCAGAACTGCAGTATTTTTAGGATTTTTTAAAATATAGATAATAATGTGGAAAGCTTCAAAAACCTCATCGTGTCCGCTGTGCGTATTTTCCCACTTTGCTGTAACTTTAAAATGCCGCGGTTTACGCCACATGGGGCCCCGGCCTAAGAGAGGAACCTGAAAGGGTCTTACTATTAAATCAATCAAAAGGGTATATGGTGGGGTGACCTAGAACCACAGTGTGACTTCATTTTGTTTTTTTGACTCTTTTTCTCCATGTATATGCCAGTCTACATAGCAGAGTAGATATTTATGAAACCATGCACTCTTCATGAGCCTAATCTCTACCCTATTGTGTCTTCTAAGGCCATCTTTGGAAATTTTACTGAATATATCAAGAGCTTTATACAGCATCATTTTTGTTCTTGGGATTATTGGTAATGGATTAGTCATCTGGATTGCCGGATTCAGGATGAAGAAGACAATCAGTGCCGTGTGGTTCCTCAATCTGGCCATAGCGGACTTCCTATGCTGTGCTTCGCTTCCTCTACGCATTGGACAGTGGACTTCTGTTTTCCAACACAAAATGTACACATTTTTAGCTTTTTGCATATTGACAATTATTTTATTTACTATAAATATGTTTGCCAGTGTTCTTCTCTTGACAGCCATGAGTATTGACCGCTGTGTATCCGTCATGCGGCCATTTTGGGCTAAATTTCATAGGACACGTAGACTAGTGAAAATCACTGCAGCAGTTATTTGGGTGTTGTGTTTGCTCCTGGCTGGTTTTGTGTCTTTCATCTATGGATTCTATTTTCAGGACTTAAATGAATGGTGTGTAGGCTCTTCCTTCTTCCATGGTCTTGATAATATAAAACAGACATTTCAGCTGATCAGGTTAGTTATAATGTTTGTGATCCCTTTTCTCATCATCTTGACCAGTTATGTTATTATTTTCCTCAAACTTAGAAAAAGTAAAAGACCCCAGAGATCTCAGAGACCCTACAGGATCATCACCGCTGTTATATTGTGTTTCTTCATCTCCTGGTGTCCATATTACATCTGCCCACTAACACCCATGTATGATGGAGATGACTTTCAATTTTTTATAGTAAATACCATTGTTATCACCCTGTCTTGTCTTAACAGTTGTATGAATCCAATCATTTATGTTTTTATGGGCCAAGATTTCAGACAAGGTTTCCTGAGATCTATCCCCACCAGGCTTGAAAAAGCATTAAGTGAACATCCTGATGACCTGTGCAGAGAACCAGAGGATGGTGAACATGCTCGCACTGCAGATGTGTAAAATATATTCCTTGTAAAAACATATTAAGGCCGGGGTCCCACGTTGCATAAACACCGCTGAAAAAAACGCAGCATTTTACAGTCACAGCAAAGTGGATGGGATTCTAGCAAATCCCATCCCAACTTTGTGGAAAAATACATCCAGCGGATACGCTGCAATTTCCAAAACCGTTGCAGTTTTGGAAATCGCAGCATGTCAATTATACCTACGGAAACGCTGGAGATTTCCCTATAGGTATAATTGAGGCAGAAAGTCCGCAGAGGAAACCTCTGCAGACTATTTGTGAAAAGCGCTGCGGGAAAGGTGATATGTTGCCGCTACATGGGGCCTTAGCCTAAAAGAATTTTGTAGGATGTATCATCAGTTGATATTTTATTTAAATTAGTGGACCTACGTCTTTACTCAACTTTTTTTACTTTGTAACTAAATGAATATTATGGACAGAATTTTAGACAAATTTGTTATTTCTTCATATGATTATTTATAGTAAAAGAAAAAAAAATATCAAATATCTTCACACTGGCTGCTGGAACACACACACTGAGCCTGATAATTGTGGTGCTTCATTTTCCAGCTTTGCTGTATATACTGGGACAGAGTCATCAAAGTCTTCATTATTTGTAAAGGACAAGGTCAGAGTCACCTCATTATCACCAGTGTCCCATCACGATTTCATTAATATAAATTATGTATTGGCTTCATCAGGGATAAGACTAACTAATCACAGACAATTTACCTCCAATCCTTGAAAGCAAGGGTTCATTTAGTTATCAGCCAGGGCCATTAGGTAGGGCTCAACTGGAAAATAACAATTTTACCATTGAATCCAATGTACTGCAATATTATGTTATTGAAATCTATGGTAAAAGTCAATAAGCCATGTAAAGTCCTGGAGATGGAGCTAAAAACATATTTAAAAAGTAAAAAAAAAAAATAATAAAAATATATCTATAAAAATTTAAAAACAAACATTAGTGATATCACTGTATACAAAAAATGTGCAAAGTAATAAGAAATGACAGTATTCTCCATACAGCGAATGTTGTCATGGAAAAAGACCTCAAAATGTCTGAATCAATACATAGAGTGAGCGTCTCTACTCTTATCCAGCTCACCATGTGAAGAAACTGTAGTTACCAAGCAGGATCAGCTTGGTGCAAGGAAGTTCCGGCAGCACATGAAACAGAACCGGACTCTCCTGTTACTAAAATGTCTGAATCAGCTTTATTAGTTGCCTCCCCTACCATAAAACTTAACAAAAGTGATCAAAAAGTCATACGTTTCCCAAAAAATAATTATTTCTCAAAGATTAATAAAAACTACAGCTTACCCCACAAAAACTTGCCCATACTCAGCCCTGTAGACAAAAATATCTATACAAGTTATGGATGTCAGAATATGGCAATGGAAAGAAATTATTTTTTAAAGGTTTTATTATTGAAATCAATATAAATTTAGTATCATTGTCATTGTACTAACTTGCAGAATAAAATTCATGTGTTTGTTATACTACACAGTGAATGCCATAAAACCATAAAAAACACATAAAAAATATTGCCACAACTGCATTTCTTTTACAATTGCGCTCCATTAATAATTGTATGGAAAATTCAATGGTGACATTAAGAAGTTCAACATATGCTGCAAAAAACAAGCCCTTATATGGTATGTGTTTTTGGAAGGCACGGAGTTAAATTGGAAAAGTTGGCTGCATTAGGAAGGGGTAAGCTCTGAAAGCAGCACCGTACTTCACTATAAGTCCCTTAATCCCAAAGTATGATGTGTAATGTTGCGGGAATATAACTTATTGTTGTAAATAGGACTTAGTGTTGTGAATATACTAATCCATTTGTAACCTGCAGGTACTGTGGCAATACGTTATTTATTGGGATTGGGCTGGCTACTACATTACTTCAATCCTGTTTGTCTGTAACCAAGATGTTTCCCCCTTAGTGGTGTGTCTTGAGTCATTCTTGTGTTGGAACACTAATTTCAAGGCCATTTATTCTTCAGGATAAGGCAGCATGATCTCCTCAAGTATTTTGATATATTCAAACTGATCCATGATCCGGTGTATGCAATAAATAGGCCCAACACCATGGTATAACAAAATATCCCAATATCATGATTTTTGCACCACCATGCTATACTGTCTTCACAGCGTGCTGTGGCTTAAATTCCGTATTCAGGTCACCTGACTACCTGAATGTTTGTGGCCACTAGACCCAAAAAGAATATTTTTTCTTTTATTAGTCCACAAATTGTTGCAGCATTTCTCTTTGAGCCAGTCAATGTGTTCCTTGGCAAATTTCAATTTATTCAGGACATGTCTTTTTTTTTCCAACTACAGGTCTTTGCAGAGCGTTCTTGCCAGTAACTTGGCTTTACTTAATCGTCTTCTGATTGCAGAAGTTCTCACTGGTAACCTGAGATCTTCTAGTTGTAGCAGGAATCATTGGCCACTGTAGATATTCTGATTGTAGCAGTGCGCACTGGTAACTTCTAGACATGGGCAAACCTCTCAAGATTTGTTTCATTTTGGGTGGTTTGAGACCAAGATTAATTTTGGGTTGAAAAAGTTTGGTACAAATCACATCTTAAATTGGCTGAAAACATAGTGTAGAATACTCTTAGGGCTCCTAGGAACCTATCTATAAAACATAGTGTAGAACACTCTTAGGGCTCCTAGGAACCTATCTATAAAACATAGTGTAGAATACTCTTAGGGCTCCTAGGAACCTATCTATAAAACATAGTGTAGAATACTCTTAGGGCTCCTGGGAACCTATCTATAAAACATAGTGTAGAACACTCTTAGGGCTTCTAGGAGCCTATCTATAAAACATAGTGTAGAATACTCTTAGGGCTTCTAGGAACCTATCTATAAAACATAGTGTAGAATACTCTTAGGGCTCCTAGGAACCTATCTATAAAACATAGTGTAGAATACTCTTAGGGCTCCTGGGAACCTATCTATAAAACATAGTGTAGAACACTCTTAGGGCTTCTAGGAGCCTATCTATAAAACATAGTGTAGAATACTCTTAGGGCTTCTAGGAACCTATCTATAAAACATAGTGTAGAATACTCTTAGGGCTTCTAGGAACCTATCTATAAAACATAGTGTAGAATACTCTTAGGGCTTCTAGGACTCTATATATAAAAACATAGTGTAGAACACTATTCGAGATCATAGGAACTTATTTATCCGATTTCTAGCTCTCTAAGGCAAACACAGCCAAAGTTATGTAAAAGTGAATGTGACATGTATGTCTAGGGAAAAACAGATGGTAAGCAGAGGATACAAACTGTGAGTGTAACCATACAATGTGCTGACACTCACTTTTATACATTTTAACATTCAATTTATCCACAAATGACCCTTCTTTGGGGAAAGGTGCTTGCCCATGGTTTTTTAGACTCACATGGCAGTTATATTGCAAAAAGCAATGGTTTCGTAGAAAACAGCCTTTGGGAAAGAGGGGAGAATTCCCCCATTTTGGCTTTATAGCGAGGGTTTAAGAGCACTGCCATCCAGTACTCATCCCTCTGCTTGAAGCTATGCTGTGTAAGCAGCGTAGCATACAGCCTGCCATGCTTGCTAGCGTGTGTGTGGACCTAGGGGTCTGCCATGTTCGTGTTCTTAGCCAGCGTGATCATCATCTTAGAAAAAAATGGGTTAGCCTTTTCCCCTGGCTGTGCCTGTGCCACATCAAGGGCCCCCTCTGTATCTATGGGAGAGTTTTCCTGTTCCTGCTCTTTCAGTATAGGAGTCCAAGTTTCTCCACCATAATGACCCTGACCCAAATCCTCATCCTCCTCCATCAACCCAGGGTGATGACATTGACTAAGAGGTAGAAACTGTTCCTCCTCTTTGGTCCCTCATAGCATAAGTCTAAGTATTTCCTGTAAGACATACAATACAGGGATCATATGACTGATGCTGCAGTTGTCCCTGCTGACAAATTTGGCAGCTTGAGAATCCATCACACTTCCCTCATTAGCCTCCAATGACATATCTCAAAATAAGGTCTGGTTCACATCTGCGTTCGGGTTTCCATATGGGGAGTCTGCTTGGGGACCCTCCCGAACGGAAACCTATACTTATAAAAAAGCAGTTACCTAAGGAAACCGGACAACCCCATAGACTATAATGGGATCCGTGCGGTTTCCACTTGGTTTCCGCACGAAACATGTGGATAGAAAAGACCTGCAAGCAGCAGGAAACCAAGCGGAAACCACACGGACCCCATTATAGTCTATGGGGGCTGCGGGTTTCTTTAGGTAACCACTTTTTTATGCGTATAGGTTTCCATTTGGGGGTCCCCAAGCGGACTCCCTGAACGGAAACCCTAACACATTGTCCCTGTGGTGTGCTGCATGCAATAACTGTTCACCGCCTTCTACTGCTCACACAGATGCTCCAGCATGTTTAAGGAGGAGCTCCACTGAATTGGAACATCAACGATAAGGCGATGAAAGGCAGACCGTTTTGTTGCTGCAAATTGAGCAGGGCGTTTTTTTGCAACTTTTATGTCCATGGTTCTCTGAAGTTTGGGTCCGCCGGGGGACCCGAATAAGAGAGTCATACCGCTAAAACAGACACCCAATGGATACACGCCAGACCCCATTATAGTCATGCAGTCCATGAAGTCCATGCAGGACTTTTGCAGACTCTGGCGTAGATGTGAAACCAGCCTAACTGGTACGGCAGTGACTGCACCACCAGCAGCTAGGCCAGTTAAGTTAAAAACTGCCGAATGACTAGGCACATATTGCTGTTTTCTGGACACACATCCCCTTATGTATTACTGACATTGGCCTGGAAGAGGAGGAGAAACAGTTGATGATGATGAAGATGATGATAACGACAACCATGTGCTAAGTGTAGGTTTTGCCCCATGATTGATAACAACATCTGATGGGTTAACCGAGGTCTCGGCAAGTCCCAGGTCTCAGCTGTGTAATGAATATGACTTCACTAATTTCACTCCTCACTGCTATTATTCTGAACAAGCCCCTCTCAATGAATGATTCAATTACTCAGAATGAGTGGCATACATGTCAGTGTTGTTGGCTTTATCTTTTCTCTACTAAACTTACAAGAAAATTATTTGCTATGTAGAAATCTCTAGAACCAAAATCATTATTATCAGGTTATTGATGTTGGACTGCTATTTTTTTGAACACTACTATATACCCCAATGTACAAAGTACATATTATTGAAGCTATAATTTTTTCATGATATTAACGTCTACCCTATCATCTCTTTTTAGGGCAAGTTTTTACAGGAAGTTTTTTCTTGATGTTGCATTGAATATGTCATTTACCTTATATAACATCGGGAAACATTAAATCCTGCCTTACAGATTCTTAACTTTTCTTTCTTTCTTTCTTTCTTTCTTTCTTTCTTTCTTTATTTTGTTGGTTTAGTTTTATTTAAACATTTCAGGATTTTTTTTTTGCATTATGTATATCATGTATAGTTTGCATTGTATGTTCATAAATTCTGTAACTGTGACTTTAAATTCACCTTCATCCAATGAGTCATGTACCACCAGATAAACTGCCATAAGAGAATCATAACGGAACTAGAAGATTATATCAATCTATTATTTCTATGATATACTATTGCACAGAAAGCAGAGACATAAAGAAGAAAATATGAGATCACTGTCTTAACAAAAGTAGCCGAAAGAAGACATTGTAAGGTAAGATATCCATGAAATCTGCATTTATACATCAAATAAACAAGCATTTTAATTATATAATGGATAAGTAATTAAATAAATGAATGAATTGATTGATTGATTAATTAATTATAAATTAAATATAATATTTTAAATGCAAAAATTAAAATTTTAAATTATGACACTTAATTATGATTGAACAATCAATAATTATTGCACCGATAATACTTTTTAAATACTATGTGAAATTTAGTTTATTGATTAGTTATTTACAATTAAATAATCAATCATTTTAATACCTTTTCATTATTAGAAAAGTCCATGTGAAATTTAACTTATGAGACTAAGTCTTCTTTCACATCTGTGCCCGTGCCCATCCAAAAATCTGACAAAAATGGCTGGAATTAAAAGTCCTGCTAGATTTCAGTAAAAAACAAAAAACAAAAAAAAAAAACTTAAACCTAATGGAGTTTATTATAGTCAATGTGTTCCCTCGGGCTTTGTTCATGGCCATCATTTTTGGGATCTGCAGTTGTCTGTTTTCTTACCTACTTCTGGTCAGAAATCAAAGCGCAGATGTGAATGTAATGTTAAGATTTAATCATAATTAATCAAAATTTATTGAACCTGTAATACTTTTTATTATTAGGAAAGTCTATGTAAAATTTAATTTACAAGATTTAGGATTAATTAAAATTATATAAATAATCAATAATTATTGAGCCAATAATAATCTTCACATAGACTTTCTTAATAATACACTTAAAAAAGTAAATTAGGAGGCAGGATATAATTATAATTAAATAATCACTAATTATTGAACCAATGATACTTTTTTTATTATTAGGAAAGTCTGTATAATCTAGAAATTCATTGCCAGTATATCCACAGTTTACTAGATATTCTTTTTAAAAAAAATTTTTTTTCCAGACTGTATTGCTAATATTTCTACAATCTTTTTTTTTTTTTTTTGTTAAATGTTATCTTTTATAACTAAGAAATGTATTTTTTTTTTAATTTCCGTAGTGCCTGTATAAGCAACAATCAGGAAGGATAAAATGTGTGATAATAATATTATATACAGTACATAATTTCTTTGTAGTACTATACATTGGAGTGTAGATTAAAAAAAAAAATGTTCTGATAATGAACTAAATCTAAAGTACTACCACTATATTTGGTCAAATATTTGGTCAAATTTGTATATTTCTGCACAACTTTATCCTATAAAACAAGAATATTCCACAAGAAGATATTTAAGTGAAGCTTCCACTCTGTCATGTGTACTTAGTATATAGTACTTGTATATATGTGTATTACCGTGATAGCATACTACTATATTCATGTTGTATACCAAAATGTTTTACTATTTTTATAATTATTAGGTGTTCATATTTTGGAAAGTATAACCATATTATAACAGCAATCTGCACAGAAAATATTCTGCCCCAAATTACACCAAAAAATTATTAATCATGCTTTGCAGATATAGTTTTAGCAGTCACTTTAGAAACTTTTTATGACCTGTCTAACAAGTTAGCATGGCTTACTGAAAAGTCTTTGGCGCTTTATTTGCATACACTAAGCCAACCATTAAGTGGTGTAAAGTTAGACTAGACAGTCAACAAATTTTATTTGTCATTATATAAGTCACTGTGATAAATCTTGTGTAGTTTGAACTGTCTAGTCTACAGTTTCTGCCTCTATCCCTCTTCAGTCATAGATTGTAAGCCCTTGCAGGCAGAGCCCTGTATCCCACTGTGCCAGTTGGTCACTGTTAGTATTATCTGTTGTATATATTTTGTGTACCGTATGTAAACCCTCAAATGTAAAGCACCATGGAATTAATATAATAATGTAAAGCACCATGGAATTAATATAATAATGTACAGCACCATGGGATTAATATAATAATGTACAGAACACCATGGAATTAATATACTAATGTACAGCACCATGGAATTAATATAATAATGTACAGCACCATGGGATTAATATAATAATGTACAGCACCATGGAATTAATATAATAATGTACAGATCACCATGGGATTAATATAATAATGTACAGCACCATGGAATTAATATAATAATGTACAGCACCATGGGATTAATATAATAATGTACAGAACACCATGGAATTAATATGCTAATGTACAGCACCATGGAATTAATATAATAATGTACAGCACCATGGGATTAATATAATAATGTACAGCACCATGGAATTAATATAATAATGTACAGATCACCATGGGATTAATATAATAATGTACAGCACCATGGAATTAATATAATAATGTACAGCACCATGGAATTAATATAATAATGTACAGCACCATGGGATTAATATAATAATGTACAGCACCATGGAATTAATATAATAATGTACAGATCACCATGGGATTAATATAATAATGTACAGCACCATGGAATTAATATAATAATGTACAGCACCATGGGATTAATATAATAATGTACAGCACCATGGGATTAATATAATAATGTACAGAACACCATGGGATTAATATAATAATGTACAGCACCATGGAATTAATATAATAATGTACAGCACCATGGGATTAATATAATAATGTACAGCACCATTGGATTAATATAATAATGTACAGCACCATGGGATTAATATAATAATGTACAGCACCATGGGATTAATATAATAATGTACAGCACCATGGAATTAATATAATAATGTACAGCACCATGGAATTAATATAATAATGTACAGCACCATGGAATTAATGGTGCTATATAAATAAACAATAATAATAATAAAGTTGTACTCTCAGACAGTATTAGTAAGTCGTCCCCATTGTCTTTTCTCACTTTATATCTGCCTTTTAGACACATGCATTAGGTTAAACATACACTAAGAAGCCAGCTCACATACAGTGCAGTGCAAAAGTGTTAAGCAGGCTTGAAAAAAATGTTGCAAAGTAAGAATGCTTCCAGAAATAGAAGTGGTATTAGTTTATTTTTGTCACTTAACAAAATGAAGTGAACAAATCAAAGAGAAATCTAAATTCAGTCAATATTTGGTGTGAGCGCCCTTTGCCTTCGATCAGTTCTTGCAGACCGTTTTTGAAGGAACTCCACAGGTTGTTCCCACCATCTTGGAGAACTAAGCACAGATCTTCTGTGGATGTAGGTTTGCCCCAATCCTTCTGTCTCTTCATGTCATCCCAGACAGACTAGAGGATGTTGAGATCAGGGCTATATATGTGGGGGCCGGATCATCACTTCCAGGGCTCCTCCTCCAAAGGGCAAAGGTCACACCAAATATTGATGGGATTTACATTTCTTTATATTCACTTCATGTTGCTAATTGACAAAAATAAACTATTAACACTTTTACTTATGAAAGCATTCTTACTTTGTAGTATTTTTTCACACCTGTCTATCTCTGTGGTCACTCTCAGTATGGAAGTCAGTCTAGGAATATTCTCAGTTAGAAGTGAGCGCTCTGGCTCTCTTCTGCAAATGCTGCCCCTTTAGCATCATCTGTGTCTGTAGGCAAATCAGAGAGATCAAGTCAAGATTTGTATTGCAAACATATTTTGAAAGAAAAATGCTATGTGTTCCTATTCATCTCTTCATATATCAATCCTGAAATTTTCCATTTTTCACATTGTTGCAATGTATAATAGGCTGACATTTTCATTTTGGCAGAATCAACTCAATATCCTGAGTTGGGTCAGTAAACACATGGCATTTTTCTTCATGTCCCAACAGGATTTAATCACTATAAATTATTATATATAAGGACTGGCGTTCCCTCAGACATTGAGGTCTTTTTTTCACACTGCTTATTAAAGTTTTCAAGTCATGTGAATTTGTCAGCTATGTTTGATATCTGATACAACTCATAGTGATAAGACCATGTTATCTTGATAGATTATTATAAAGTACAATCTATGCAGCAGCCTGCATACTACATACAGTGCCTTGCGAAAGTGTTCGGCCCCCTTGAACTTTTCAACCTTTTGCCACATTTCAGGCTTCAAACATAAGGATATAAAATTTAAATTTTTTGGTGAAGAATCAACAACAAGTGGGACACAATTGTGAAGTGGAACGAAATTTATTGGTTATTTTAAACTTTTGTAAAAAATAAAAAACTGAAAAGTGGGGCGTACAATATTATTTGGCCCCTTTACTTTCAGTGCAGCAAACTCACTCCAGAAGTTCAGTGAGGATCTCTGAATGATCCAATATTGTCCTAAATGACTGATGATGATAAATATAATCCACCTGTGTGTAATCAAGTCTCCGTATAAATGCACCTGCTCTGTGATAGTCTCAGGGTTCTGTTTAAAGCGCAGAGAGCATCATGAAGACCAAGGAACACACCAGGCAGGTCCGTGATACTGTTGTGGAGAAGTTTAAAGCCGGATATGGATACAAAAAGATTTCCCAAACTTTAAACATCCCAAGAAGCACTGTGCAAGCAATCATATTGAAATGGAAGGAGTATCAGACAACTGCAAATCTACAAAGACCCGGCCATCCCTCTAAACTTTCATCTCAAACAAGGAGAAGACTGATCAGAGATGCAGCCAAGAGGCCCATGATCACTCTGGATGAACTGCAGAGATCTACAGCTGAGGTGGGAGAGTCTGTCCATAGGACAACAATCAGTCGTACACTGCACAAATCTGGCCTTTATGGAAGAGTGGCAAGAAGAAAGCCATTTCTCAAAGATAGCCATAAAAAGTCTGGTTTAAAGTTTGCCACAAGCCACCTGGGAGACACCAAACATGTGGAAGAAGGTGCTCTGTTCAGATGAAACCAAAATCCAACTTTTTGGCCACAATGCAAAACGATATGTTTGGTGTAAAAGCAACAAGCTCATCACCCTGAACACACCATCCCCACTGTCAAAAATGGTGGTGGCAGCATCATGGTTTGGGCCTGATTTTCTTCAGCAGAGACAGGAAAGATGGTTAAAATTGATGGGAAGATGGATGGAGCCAAATACAGGACCATTCTGGAAGAAAACCTGTTGGAGTCTGCAAAAGACCTGAGACTGGGACGGAGATTTATCTTCCAACAAGACAATGATCCCAAACATAAAGCAAAATCTACAATGGAATGGTTCACAAATAAACGTATCCAGGTGTTAGAATGGCCAAGTCAAAGTCCAGACCTGAATCCAATCGAGAATCTGTGGAAAGAGCTGAAAACTGCTGTTCACAAACGCTCTCCATCCAACCTCACTGAGCTCCAGCTGTTTTCCAAGGAAGAATGGGCAAGAATTTCAGTCTCTCCATGTGCAAAACTGATAGAGACAAACCCCAAGTGACTTGTAGCTGTAATCGCAGCAAAAGGTGGCGCTACAAAGTATTAACTTAATGGGGCTGAATAATTTGGCACGCCCCACTTTTCATACTTTCGCAAGGCACTGTACATTCATACTGGAGTGAAATTGAAACATTTACAGATACAGCAAAAGTTTAGCATCTGCTTCGGAGGCTCGGTTGGGCTGGACACATCTGTAACCCATAGGTTAAGGGCCCAGGATGATATCAAGATGTATAGCTGATATACAGTTCTTGCAAAGTTTAACTGATACTGGCCTGGGCTGTGTGCTATGTTATCTCAGAAAACAACTAAAGCCATTGAAATACTTTGAAAGTGTTGATTTAGCGTTCATAGCTGCATTCTATTCAATGTAATGTGTGAAAATTTACCTATATTCAGAGGTTATTAGAATGATGGTGATACAAAATTTATATATTGGTTCATGGTTTAATACATTTTATAAAATTTAAAAAACATTGACAGAACCAAAAATTTGTTCATGTCACCATATTGTGACACCATATGCAGAACTGTTTAAGGTCATCTTTTTTGCAGGGCAAGATGAAGTTTTTATTGATGCCATTAGAGGAATGTATCATGTGTATATCACTTTTTATTTCATTTTTAGCTTGTAAAAAGGTGAAAAAAATGGCAATTTTGGCATTTCATCCCCCCATCACAGCATTCACTATATGTGATAAATATATTTATATTTTTATAGTCTGAGCATTCTCTAACACTAAGATGCCTGAATGTGTTTATGGTTTCTTTGCTTATTTATTTTTATATGTATTTCAGGGAAAGGGAAGCAACTTGAATATATATATATATATATATATATATATATATATATATATATTTTTTTTTTTTTTTTTTTTTTTAATTAGCCATTTGGTTAGGGAAAACAAAGTGAAAATGTTTTGAACTCCTCAAATGCTATGGTCACCATTAACCACAGCATCTGAGAGGTTAAGTGCCTGTAATCAGAATTCTGTTTGTAGGTACTGCCACCACTGTTATACTGCCTCTGTTGTGTAAAATATCAGAGACCCTACAGCAATTGAGATCAGTTAGTTCCTGAGTACCTGTGAGGGTCATGGACTTAGGGTTTAATGTCCCAAATCGACCTGTTGCCCGCGGTAAGTTCAGTTCTATAAGTGAAGTCAGAGTAGTACATCTTGGCTATAGTGCGCATCCACCGAACCTCAGGTGTATGAACAGTGAAGCCAGGGTGAACATCCCCGGCGTCAATTGAGAATTGTGCAACTGCTGGAAGTGTCAAAGATGAGACTCATTGAACTTATCTCTAGGTAAGTATAACGTTTTTTTGTTTTTTAATGTGGTCACAGATAGTTTTACAACAGAACAATTTTAGGACACTAAACCCCCATTCCATAAAGACCTTTGGGTGGTTTAGCGTTCCAAATGTGACCTGACAGGTTTTCTTTAAATATTCAACATCTGCCTTACTATTATGGCTGATGTTGAGAAGGGGTTAAATATATAAACAGGATTGTAAAGGAACTGACACCAACCTATACTGCATTGTCATAAAGATTACATGACATAATTATTATTATTTTTTTTGTATAATTATTTCTATTTTTATAGGTATAACATTAGAATGGAGGCGGCTGAATATGACCTGACATCACCTGATCCAGCTCTGGATTACAGCAAGTATGTACAGTATATATTCACAATTCTTGTGTAAATTCTTAGAAATGTACTTTATTATTTTTCACATTTTATTTGCCTAAAATCAAAGTCTTCAGATTCTGCTAAATTTGAATAAAAACAGCATGTGGCGCTATTTTTTTTCCTGTCAAATGACAGAAGCTTAATTTTTCCTGTAGTGGCACTGCGGGGAAATTGGATACGATGGTATAAATGGAACAAAATGTAACTAGGCAGTAAACATACATAATAAGAAGTTTTGTAACATTCTGATAGTCATGGTGGGCGAATTATCCTTAGTGGTATTTTTAGACAATTTTTTGTCTTAGCTTACATGCAAGTGATTTTTTTTTTTTTTTGCCACAAATTTATCAAAATGTCTGTTGATAAACTTGTGGCAATTTTCTAGGACTAGCATGCCAGAGTTTACTAAAGATTTTTGGTGCATGTTCTAAGCCAAGTTAGAAGTGGACACAAGCGTAATGATGTTGGTGCCCCACTTGACTACTGAGGCCCAATCACAGGCCCAATTACTGTTCCCAGGGCACGTGACATCAGTCAGGAGGCTGGAAGAGGGCACTGAGGGACTGTCAGGTGCTGTGATTGTACCCAGGAGAGGTGACGGAAGGTGGAGAGACCAAAGGGTATAATAATATCACTTCCATTTCATGCCACACAGGGATGTCCTATAACTGGTGGGCAACCCATGAATATTCATCGAACCAAATCTCGTAA
Organism: Leptodactylus fallax; assembly: GCA_947044405.1. Taxonomy (NCBI): domain Eukaryota; kingdom Metazoa; phylum Chordata; class Amphibia; order Anura; family Leptodactylidae; genus Leptodactylus; species Leptodactylus fallax. The sequence goes on from CAMRHE010000777.1 coordinate 431,928, forward strand.
GGTTCTCCCATCTTTAATAAAAAAATAAATAAATGTTAATATCTGTAATTGTGAGGCTTTTATAAGCAAATGGAGGACTTATACAATGTGTGAACTAGGATCTGTGTTGTCCAATAATTTGTTGTTGTATTCATGGACTTGATTTTTTTCAGTTCATGTTTATATAGTACTGACAGAAAATCTACCAAAAGAGTCTTGTGGTGTTGAAAAGTTTTTAAAGAGTTTTGTATCTGATTTTCTGTCCTTTGCATTCCCTTTTCCAGATTATTATTGGTAAAATTATATACTGGTAAAATATTTATAGAGATGTTTTATTTTGATGCTATTAATTTTTTATTTAGTTTTTTTTTTAAATATTTTATTCTATATACTGATTTTTATTATTTTATTAATCTTATGTATTATTATTACTATTTCTAATCATGCATTGTTATGATCCCTTATTATTAACTTATGACATGTGCTATTAGATAATTTATATCCTGATCCTTGGTAAATAAAATATTATGATGCAAATGAAATAATAAATCGCCTGTAACGTCTCTGCCGTTTCGGGTCTCGGCGCCACCCTCCGCTCGCACGCTGTGGCGAAGGAGGCGTGTTCAGTTTGATTCTTTGTGTAAGTTTCTTGCTGCTCAGTCTGAACATGGTCCTAGTCAGTGTAATTGATTTCCGGCCCCACCCGTGTCTGAACATTTCTCTCTGGACTACATAGAGTTAATCTCTTCCTGGCCTGTGTGATTGACAGCCTGTGTACCTATCAGATCTGTGGCTGGGCCCAGACTTTCTATATACAGGATGTCATTTCTCAACAGGTTGCCAGTTATTACACTTGTGTTTTGCCTGCTGTCTTACTATATTCCTTGATACTTTGTTACTTGATTCTCTGACCCTTGGCTTGCTCCTGACTATTCTCTTGGATTTTGACTTTGTACTGCTTGCTCGTTTGTTACTGACCCCTTGGCTTCCTGACCTCTCTTTTGTTGTTTGTGCGTCCTGTCTTCGTTCTCTGTTGTCACTTATTCAGAGTAGGGACCGGCTCCAAGTTGTTCCTGTCATTAGGACAGTGAGACAAGTAGGAAGGGACAGTGGCTGGGGTGAGATTAGGGCTCACTTGTCTCTGTCCTTCCTCCCAGACCGCTGCAGTAGTGTCAGGGTTGCTACGTTTGGCAAGACCCTTACATCGCCCCCATTATTTTTAACATTTTCTCTGTTTCCAAGATTTCCTCTTGCAGTCAGTGAATGGAAACATTATTGTTTATATTCAGTTACACTGCGATCTGAGTGATCACAAGGAAGTTGAGCACTGCTTATTGCTGTGCAAATAAATTCGAGAAATTGCAAAACTATATGGCCCACCTTGATTCCCACCCCACTCAACCATCTATCTTAAAAAGTGTCAAGCAGAGGGAAAAACTGCTGATCTTCAGTGAAAATCAGAGCCATGCACTTAAATGTTTACCTCTGTCACCAGGGAATGGCCTATTGTTTAAATTAAGTTTATATATTAAACACATTTTAAAGAATTTTTGGTGATGTTGTTTAGAATTTTCAATATTAAGTATGCCACTAAGCCTAAAATAGTTTGTGACTTCCTATCTCCTGGAGGTGGGCATGGGATTTGGTTAGGTGGATAAATACCTTTTCAGTTGATTATGTTGATTATTACATTTTTACTTCCTTTGTACTTCCTGTTTTTGCTACTTGAGTCTAATGTCTCCTCTATCATGTCTTCTAAGGTCATTTTACAAAGACTACAATCCAAGTGTCACACCGTCTCACTGCAATTTTCTTGATGACAACATTTTAAAGACAATGTCTTTTACTTCATACATCATCATTTTTGTTTTTGGGACTATCGGTAATGGATTAGTCATCTGGATCGCCGGATTTAAGATGAAGAAGACAATCAGTGCCGTGTGGTTCCTCAACCTGGCCATTGCGGACTTCCTATGTTGTGCTACCCTTCCTCTGCGGATGGCACAATGGCTTTCTCTTGACTCATCCTTAAGTTCCTCATTCATTTTGTGCAAACTGAGTATTTTTCTGTTCACTATAAACATGACCGCCAGTGTTCTTTTTTTGATAGCCATGAGTATTGACCGCTGGGTATCAGTCATGTGGCCATTTTGGACTAGAGTTCATAGGACATGTAGACTAGTGAGAATCACTGCAGGAGTCATTTGGATGTTTAGTCTGGTCTTGACTGGTTTAGTGTTTTACTTATATGGGTTCTATTTCGACGATCCAACTGAATGGTGCGTATTCAATGGTTGCTATGCTGAAGTCTATGTCGATAATGTAAAACATACCACTCGTCTTGTCAGATTAGTTACGTTTTTGATTCCTTTTCTCATCATCTTCATCAGTTATGCTACTATTTTCTTCAAACTTAGAGCAAGTAAGAGATCCCAGAGATCTCAGAGGTCCTACAGGATCATCACCGCTGTTATACTGGGTTTCTTTATCTGCTGGGTTCCATATTACATCTGGCCACTAACACCCAAGTATGATGAAGGTTACTTTCAGTTCCATACAATAAATACCATTATTATTAATCTGGCTTTCTTTAACAGTTGCATCAATCCAATCATTTATGTTTTTATGGGCCAAGATTTTAAGCAAGATTTCTTTAGATCCATCCCCTTTAGGCTTGAAAGAGCATTAGGAGAACAGCCCAATGACCCTTGCATAGAAGTGGAGGATTTTGATCATACTCCTGCTACAGAGGTTTTAAAATTTTTTTAAAAAGATCCGTCTCCAGGATCATATTTTAACTTTTATTTTGCTGATGACAGAACAATATGAATGGTTGTTCATAGTTAGTTAGTCCGTAAGCAGGTGCTGTCACTATGTCATACTTCAACTGAGTAAAGCTCTGCAATTGGGTTTCGGTCAATGTCACTTTTCCATTTTTGCACCCTCTTGATAGCATGTCATAGAGTGGCTGCAATTTTTCCGGACCACTCTCTACGTTGCCTATAGTTGTTTCAGTGTAGTGGATGGGGATGCATCTTAGAAAACTTTTCTTTTCTTTTTTTGAAGTCACATGACCGGTCCCCTGACTTATGCAATGTTCTAAAAAGGTCACTTTCGGTTGAACAAACTAATTTGTCTCTGCTTGTTTTACTTCTGGATTTGGCTATAAAGCACAGTAATAAAAAAAACTTTCAGTTTTGCAAACTTTTTCAGATGGGGCACAAAGCAACAAGTTCTCAAGACTGTGTTGCCCACTCTTCTAAGACTTGTGCCATCACTTATCAAAAAGCAGAAGGTGAGGTCGTCACTTCTTCTCCTCTTGTGGTAATCTTATCCAGCAATCCTTTAAATCCTGTATTACTAAAAGCTACAATCTGCTAGTTCTCTATTTATTGGTCCTTGTATTATCACCTGACAATCTCAATATGTAATCCTAGAGTCTAAGGTTTCCCGTCAATCTGGTTAGCAGGGCAAGTTTCAGATATCACAAACTGGATAAACACAATGTCCTGCTCTCCAATTTTCAATTCTACTGGTTTATTTTCTTTTAAAGTGGTTTGTAGTCCAGTTAACCTTGTCCCTGGCACAGTGGTATTCGATGCATACTTTTTGGGTACCTCCTGTGCCATCAGTACGGGCTGCCCCTGTGTCTACTAAGCTATTGATCTGCTCTCCATCAGGAAGCTTTATGGTTATGTGACTTCTGGGCCCTGGGGTATTTGTAATCTCATGTGTCACAGTAGTCCTGTATGATATTCGGGTAAGCTCCTCCAAATCAGAGCATGTAGCACCATAGACTGTAGCCAATCTATTCATATGTGTATAAAAAGGCATTGGGTTATCTTTTGGATTGTCCTCTCTGCTCGACTCATCATTTAAGTATTGGACCATGGTTTGTACCAGCTGGTCAGCTGATTTGGAGCTTTATTTGACCATTTTCTTCCATGGCTGTCATGATTTGTGAGAGAACTGGAAATGCTGAGACTCCAGCTGGAGCACTCGAGTAGGGATGGTGGTGACTTCCCCGCACCTATAGTCCCCCCTCTCTTTGATTATGTGGAGTCTGAGACATTTAATTTCTCTTTAGTACAGTTACACTGTCTCATTGTCCTAAGAATCTGTTTCCAATATCTAGAGATCCATGAATTTTATCTGGTGCCCTTCCCCAAAGAGGTGTCTATCTTAGATGAGCAGGGTCTACAGTCTGGCCCTTTCCAGTTCTCACAAAATGGACATCTTTCAAATCCTAGTGGAAGACATTCTCCAGAATACTGGTACTTACAGCCTTCTTGAGGCAACTGTTGACACGAGGATCGTATAAGATTTCCCCCTGATAAACCTAACCCAGACATTTCCTGTTGATGTGTCATTGTGTTATGATGTTATGATGTCTTTCATTGTACCACTTCATTATTCTTTATTTTTACTATTGTTGCTTTTCTTAACTCCATAAAAATCTAATACAGATTATGTTAAAAAAATAAAAAACTGGATACAGTAATTTTTTCTTAAATTCTTTAGTACACTTATACTATTTATATATTTGCTTTATAAAAGGTTAGACAAATTTTCTCGGTGAATTTTGTATATAAATTCCGAGGTTTTAAAATAATAATAATAATAATATAATAGTAATAGAAATAATAGTGTATCAGAATTCATAAAACATTTTACAAATATGAAAACTTTTCAGGAAGTGTTTGTACCAAGGATGATGAAGATGGACAAACTGAGATGACCCCTTCAAACTGATCAGTTTATTCTTTGGGGCAGATCATTAAGACAGGTGTATCTTACTCCAGTCTTAATAAAGGCCCCAACCGAGTGATTTCTGAAGACGCTCCGGCCTCTTCATTAATCACCCGCACATCCCAGTGCCAGAATGGAAATCTACACCAGCTAGGAATTAGCATAGATTTTAATTATAACTGACGCCAGAAAACTTTTGTGAGTTGCAATGAATATGACGGGCCAAGTCATTCCCACCCGGGCCTGCCCCGATCCCTGCCCCACTCCACCCACATTTATACAACATGGCAAGCATGGCACAGAATTGGGGTTGGGGCACACATCACTCTACGCCGGAAAACTGTTTAGAGGGATTGATAAATTTCCCTGATTATGTGTGATATTTTTAAAATCAGAGTTTCTGGAGGCAACATTGCCATTGTTTGTAACAAAGTTATCAAAGTGTTGTAATTTGCTAATTGGTTTAGAGAGGATTCTTCAACACCTTACTGTAGTACAACATACTATAGCAAAATGTAGCGAGCTACTAAATTTACAAAAGCTATTACTGAGTCTGAAATCTCATTAAAACTTCACCCCAGAGCACAAATTAGGGAAGGGATTATATTCCAATTGGTGAGTCCTTTTGACTATATAAATTAGGAAAACTGCAATCATACCAACTCACAGACTTAAAGGGGTTGTATCATTATGGACACTTATCCCCTATCCACAGGACAGGGAATAAGTGTTTGATGGTTTATAATGGCAGAACCCCTTTAAGTAAACCTTTTTTTTTTATAATATTCAGTTAATGTTGCAAAAAAAAATTAATTAAACAAATAGTGACAGGTTTGATATTTTTTTTTTTGAGCAGAATAGCTTCTAAGATGTGCATCTGCAGTTCTGTTCAGCTTAAAAGCAAGAATGCTCCCCCAATTCTCTGAATCATACATAGATATATAGTATTTTACCATAACTATATTACAGGCAGTGGGGAAGATCTATGAATAGCATCTAAGATTAAAAAATCACAAATTTACACTAGACAGTCCTAAACTGTACCAAATTTGTAAAAGTGTCTGTTACTGTTTGATAAATCTAAGCATCTAATTGTTGGCTATTGAAGTGATGTGTCACACCTACCATTGTAGAGATTGATCACCATGGTCGGGTATTGTGGATGAGATAATATCTTGCACTTCTGTAAGTAATGAGTGGTGGCCATTCCCATGTTCAGAGCCCACTCCAGCCCACACAGACGATGAAGCAAAAAACATCCAAAACTGGGTAGTTTTTGCCGTGGAATGCTTTTGATATTTTGTAGCTTTAAACGATTGCATTGCATAGATTGAAAACTGTGGGTGACATCTGAAGCTATAATTGATGTGACCTCACATGTATAATGGCCCCTAATGGCAACCACAGTATAATGTCCTCATGTCCTCCTTATGTGCCACACAGTACATTGGTCCCTTATGCCTCTATAGAGAGCAAAAGGCCCTTTATACTCTATATAATGCCCCATACAGTACAATGCTATGTAATGCCCCCATATAATGGCCCCTTATGTCCCCATACAGTACAATGTCCCCATATAACAGCTCCTTATGCTCCCATACAGTACAGTGTCCTTTTATTTCCCCATATAATTGTTCGTCATGTTACCATACAGTACAATACCCTTTTATTCCCCCATATAATGGTCTTATGGCTCTATATAGTTCAGTGCCCCTTTATTCCCCCTTATAATGGCCCGTTATGTTCCCATACAGTACAGTGCATCCTTAAGCCGCCATATACCAAGGTGCTAATCCCCTCTACCATACAGTGCCTCCTTATCCTGCCCCCTCCCCCTGATTTACAGAGAACGAGTGGTAAGTATAGATTTCACACTCACTTACCCCTCATAGCTCCTTAGACCCCTGCTACTTCCATTACTTGTCACCCTTTATCATGTCAATGCCTGACCAGGGAAGAGGCAGGGGTGTGAGAAGCTACAAGTTATAAGTGTGAGTGCAATCTGCACTTACTGGTCGAGCGAGTTAGTGAAATGAGTCTGTTTCCATCTGTTTTGATGGATGCGCTCATTGCAGAAATCAAGTGGACCCCCCCAAGGCACTGTGGGCCCTGGATTTGCCGTGTGCTAGTGTCAGTCCTCCTTATATGTTGTGGTTACATTTTATGTCCATTCCCTTTAAATTCTGAGAGCTTCAAACGTTTCAATATCTCATAATCTAGTCACACAATAAGTCATGCCAAAAAAGATAATAATATTCTGCCATAAGAATAAAGTCCCATGATAGACTTATAACCGAAAAAGCAGAAGTTTCTGTGTGTCAGTAATTCTGTGACTGTAACACCAGCCGTAGAGCAGACCGAGTAAGATCTACAAGACCAACTCTTCAACAGCATCAGGTAAGATGTCAGGTCTTCTTCTAATGTGATTGTACTATAGGGATGGCTGATGGTTAAAGATGATAGTAGACATTACATTTCTGAAATCATCTCCACGATATTGAGGAGGTGTATCAGCAATCTAATGTCTACCGGTACAGAAAGAAACCTTCCACAAGAGGAACAAAGATCCAATGGATTGGATTTTAGCTTGACTCAATCCCATGGTGATAAGCAGCATGAACGCTAGTGAAATAACATTCACATGGGACTAACCCTATTGTATATGTTCATGGGGGACTTGGTGATAGTGGCTATCTATGTTATGACATATTAGTAACATACAACTATCAACTCTATGGTACATCACTTGTTCAGATCTCCATCAGGATTTCCATTTTTCTTTTACTTTTTTTTTAAAAATAATTATTTTAATAGATTTGTCATATTATGGAAAAAAAGGAACCCCAATGGACCCAACTGACAATAATGGGGTCTGTCAGGTATTCTTTATGTTCTCCATAATTTTGCCATACAAAAAATATTTCCTGAACGCAGGAATTTTTGTTACGTCATTTTGTGCCCCATCCTTAAAATAAATCCATGTAACTGCTAAATTTTAAAGTTAGAGATGTTATCCACTTTGGTAAAAGGGTGTCCTGCTTCAGAGACCTCAGTAAACTGTCAGAGTTCAATGCAAGCGCTGGAAAACAGATGCAATGCACAGAACCCATTGAATGCAATGAGTTGCCATGTAATTGATATAGAAGGTCTTCCAGAGAGATGCATTTTGTTAGATAATAATAATAATAATAATAATAATAATAATAGTCCTTTAATAGTCCCACAATGGGGAAATTCAGTGTGTTACAGCAGCAAAGATAAGCAGATACAAATACAAATACAACATGTACAGGAATATTCCAAGGTGAGAGGCATTACATTGATAGCAGACAGACAGATAGGGCGTAGCAGGGGGGGGGGGGATTTAACAGGCAGAGAGATATTTCAGTTCTCTGTGTGTAATGATCTCCGCTTAGGTCGGTGTTGGTTGTACAGCCTAACCGCGGTGGGGAGGAAAGACTTCCGATAGCGCTCCTTCTCACACCTAGGGTGGAGCAGTCGGTCACTGACAGTACTGCCCAGCGCAATCACAGTCTCATGCATGGGATGGGACTTCTTCTTCTGCATGGAGCTCACCATGGACAGTATCCTTCTGTCACCCACCACCTGCACTGGGTCCAGTGGGCTCCCCAGGACAGAGCTGGCCCTTCTAATCAGCTTGTCAAGTTTATTTCTGTCCCTGGTTGATATACTGCTCCCCCAGCAGGCCACTCCAAAGAAGATGGCTGATGCCACTACCGAGTTGAAGAAAGTTCTAAGAAGTGCCCCCCGGATTCCAAAGGCTCTCAGCTTCCTAAGCAGGTAGAGCCTGCTGTGGCCCTTCCTGTACAGGGCCTCCATATGATCTGCCCAGTCCAGCTTATTATTAAGGAGCAAACCCAGGTACTTATAGGTGTTCACAATCTCGATGCCCGTCCCCAGGATGTCCACTGGTTTTGGAGGGCATCTGCCTTTACGGAAGTCCACCACCATCTCCTTGGTCTTCCCCGCGTTAATCTTCAGGTGGTTCCGGTGGCACCAGTCCACAAAATGCTGGTTCAGTTCTCTGTACTCCCTGTCATCATCATCTGTGATGAGACCCACTATTGCAGAGTCGTCAGAATACTTCTGTAGGTAGCAGCTGGATGAGATGCTCTCCACTGTAGCTAATAGATGAGTGTCCTGATCTGAGAACCCCCCCTTTCCTCTCTGTGCCTTTAGATTTGTATCTGCTCTGACCTGTATGGATGATGTCCATCTCTTATGAATTGTGTGTATATAATATTATATTATATAATAGTCCTTGACATGTGACCGTTCAGCTTTTTATAACTACCACTGCCATCAGTTCTTGAATACATACTGTAATACGTACAGAGTAACTTTTGGTTCAGTTTTCTTTTCCATAAATCAATAGTTTAGGCAAATATAAGAAACATTGCAATATCTCTTATCAGAGGAAAATGCTTCTATCTGTTTGATTTGTATTATTTATATATTTATTTTCTTTCTAGGTTTATCAGTGATTTAAGCATACAGAATGCATTGAATCTGGAAAAGTGGGAAAAGACAATATGGAGCTGAAAAATGACACTCTACAAAGCAAGACAGATGATTATGCGTAATGTTCTTATTCTTATTTTAAAGTATTAACCAAATAAATATACAGTATATATATATATCAAAATGAAAAGCTGTAGCCATGGTAAATGTCACATTTTCACTGTTTCATTATGCCAAAAACTTTAAAAGCATGGATATATTTTTGCAATTTATGTTACAGGGATTTCATTTTTGCTGTCTGGTGGAATTCAACCTTCAACACCACGGAACCAGAAAACAGCAGCTCAACTCCTGATGATACTTCAACTGATGTATATGTACCCATCATCAACATGTGTATCACATGGTACAGTGTCACTTTAGTTTTGGGGGTCATTGGAAACGGCTTGGTCATCTGGATCGCTGGCTTCAGGACTAAGACTGTCAATGCTGTGTGGTTCCTTAACCTGGCCATCGCTGATTTCATCACATGCATATCTCTTCCTTTGCGCATTTCAGATTGGGCTTTGTTCTATGACCTTTACTATAATAATTTATTTTGTATGAGTGGTATTACTATTTTGTTCATAAACATGTTATGTAGTGTGTATTTTATGACCGTCATCAGCATTGATCGATGCGTCTCTGTATTTTGGCCAGTATGGACCAGAATTCACCGAACCCCACGTTTGGCCACCATCATTTCTGTGCTTGTTTGGATGTTGAGTCTTCTTATAAGTATTCCTTATCTGGTATTTAACCACGCCTTTGATGATGTCACTGAGTGTTTTCCAAAATATGTTCACATGGCTGAAAGTCACACACGGAAAAAAAGAAATGCGATGTTCATCACCAAAAATATCTGCATGTTTGCTGTCCCTTTCGCTGTTATTCTTCTATCATATATACTACTTTTTTTTCAAATTGAGAAAAATTAGAAAATCCAAAAAGTCTCAACGACCTTTTCGAGTCATCACCACTGTCATCGTAAGTTTCTTCATTTGCTGGTTTCCCTATAACACGTGGCCACTAACAACAATCAGTGACGACTACTGGGTAACAGACATGGTCATTACAGAGGTATGTGTCTGCCTGGCCTACTTCAGTAGTTGCATCAACCCCATTCTTTACATTTTATTTTCCCAAGAGTTTAAAAAGAACTTTGTGAAGTCCATACCGACAATGATGGAGAAACTTTTTAATGAAAGGTCTGACATTGACTGTGGAGTCAGCACCACCACTATCGCCACCATGTCTGTGACCCATGCTACTTCAGTCCTATGAGATGGTGGAAGAAGAAATTTTTGCAATTCTATGAGATGAGAAGAAAAGATTTGGCTATTTTGTAGAAACAGCACCGCTCTTTGTGGTATTGCAGCTCAGCCGTATTCAAGTAAAGATCAATCGCAGACCTATGTACCTATATGCAATATGTTGCTTTATTTTATGCACAGGTTGATGTTCTTCTCTATCTTTTATTATAAATCAAAGCCACTTATGTGGCTTATTAAAAAAAAAAAAAATGAATACATTGTTGCAGATTGTCATGATATATAATGGTATAAGATAAAAGATAAAGCATTGTGATTATATTCTTGAAAGCCTATGAAGAACTCAAACAGAAGTGAGCGCATGTGCATTCACTACTTCTGTAATTGTTGCATTTATCCGTTTTCCATCACCTGAAAATGTCAATTTGCACTTTAAAAAAATTCTAAACTACCATAAAAAGTTGACAGCGATCATAGCATGGATGATGTTCTTTTTTGGTACGAACTTTCACTTGAAGCTGTTGGAAGCTGGGGCGACCTGAAGTTGGACGGTATCGTATGCTGTGATTATATTGACACCTTTTCCTTATAATACACCATACTGTAACCAAACAGTTTAATATATAACTGAAATAGCACAGCCAATTTGAGATATTTAATGTAGATTTCCTAAACTAAATTCTATCAAATAGGAAACATCGCTGCCTCCTGTGCAGAAGTTGGCTCACCATTAGTCTGGACAACGAGTATAGGGTCATGGGTGTAAGTATCAGGTCCAGTCGTGCTCCCTTTGGTGGTGTTGAGTGATGCGTCATAGATAGGAAATTGTAGACCAATAACAATGTGTCATGAGTTATGTTCTTCAGCTGAGGATCTAGATGCCTCCTGCAATGAAATCTGTGGTGGACTTCTGCATTGAGCGACCTTCTCCTTACAATGTCATGGTGTGGGATGGATATCTATAGATGGAAGTCTACAGTATGTCTCATTTTGAGGACTTTGTTGAGCTTGGTACAATGTAATATTCACCTCTAATTTGCACTGCACATAAGAATTTGATAAATGTACATGACGGTATTAGGTTTGTTTGTTATGGATATTTACATATTTTGGGAAGATGGAAATTTTCATTGTGTTTTATGAGATTTGCTTTACTATATTCTATGTAACTTTGTTTTCAGTAAAGTATATGTTATTTTTTACATTTTAGCAGTTTTATGTGGTTTATATGTCACCTATCTAAACCTCCATCATATACGCCTGGCTTTAAAGTCATGATTGCTTATAAAAAAATGTAAAAAAACTGGCAAAGAGAGAATGATAGCAAAATTGATCTGGGGGATAGTTTTGTGTCACCTTCCAGTCCCAAATGGAAAGGTGTTCCATGTGCCAGATGGAAAGGTTCTGTATGGCTATGGACACTTGACCAGTACAGAAAGTACTTATACTATGTTATTCCATGCAAAATAGCTGAGAGAACCTCTAAACTGCTAACAATCTCATTAATAAACACCCCACAAGATATTCTGTAAATGACTCCAATAACATTTTTAGTACATGTGTAGAAATGTCAGGGCTCTAATTATGCCGGCCACCCAGAAGCAGAGGGGGAGCCACACACAGTCAAGACCCAGCGGTAATATCCATGGTCAGAGTTCTCTCTGGTTACAGGCATTTACTTCTGTTACTTAACCTCCATATTCCACCAGTGCCATCGCCCACACATTCTCTTACTTTTAGATGCCTATACAACTTTAGAGATTGCTGGCGTTGACTGGTTCCTATAAAAACTGGGAGCCTTTTGAAGGTTCCCTTACCTGTCATAGGTTTATAACTATGGAGGCTTGTCTGTGGCAGGTCTTGATAGGCCCGGTTCCCATCTGCGTTTGGGTTTCTGTTCGGGGAGTCCCCAAGCGGACCCCCCAAACGGAAACCTGAATGCAGATGTGAACCGGGGCCATAGTTAGGTAGTGAATTTCCCATAGACTGCAATATAGTTGGATCACAGCCTATGGTTCTATTGATCTAATGGTCATAGTTTCAAGCCCCCTGGGGGGGGGGTAAAAAAATAAAAAAAACAATTGTAATAAACAGGTTTTAGCCATATGAAAAAATATAAAAGTCAAAATGAAAACAAATAAACAGAAATAAACATGAACAAATTAAGCATAAAAAATACCCAAACTATAAAATAGAAAGATATTTATCTCATACAGCAAACAGCATAGCGGTAAAAAAGATCACCATCGCTATTTTTTTGCCATTTAGCCTTCCCTCAAAAAAAAAAAAAAATGATAAAAACATCATGCATTCCCCAAAATTGTAGGAATAAAACTACATCTTGTGCTGAAAAAAAGAAACCCTACATACTTCTGTACACGGAACCACAAAAAAAAGGTACTGTTGTCAAAATATCGCAAATAAAATAATTTTTTGCAATTTTTAAAGACAATATTTTTGTAAAGGTATTAAAATATGACAAAAACTTTATAAATTTGGTACTGCTGTAATTCTGTCAACCCAAACAACATAAGGAACGCGCCAATATTACTGCACAACAGTTGCAGAAACGAAATTCAAAAGAAAATGGCACAACTACAGTTTTTCTCTAATTCCACCTCATTCAGATTTTTTTCTGGCTTTACAGTACATTGTATGGAAAACTAAATGTCAATACTGCGAAATGCAATTCCTCCCACCAAAAATAAGCCATCATACAGATCTGTGAACGGAAAAATCTAAAAGTTATGGTCTTTGGAAGTTGGGGAGTAAAAAATGAAAAGCAAAAAAACAAAAATGGGGTGCAGCAGGAAGAGATTAAATATAGGGAACAAAGTTAGAACAATTCCTGACTGCACTTAATAAAAATCTGAATTGCAGGTAAATATCTACTTCTTAGATGAGTCTTCCAAAGCTGGTCAACTCATCCAGGCCATACTTGTCTCTACCTCTCATACTGTCTAAGTAATCATTACAAACATTATAAAAGTCATCGAAAACCATCAAAGGGAGATCAAACTTCCCTTCAATAATATGAAATAACTGTCCAAGCACCCTATAAGAAAAATAGAGGTGACATATAAATAACAACCAGTACCATATATAATTCAGCAGAAATATCTCTCAAGAACACAAAGTGCTCTGATCCGCTCTTCACAAAACCGTCTCCAAGACTTCTCCCGTGCATCCCCCATACTCAGGAACTCATTACCAAGACACATCAGACTGACCCCCACAGTCACAAGCTTCAAGAAGGTCCTGAAGACTCACCTATTCAGGAAGGCCTACAACCTCCAATAACGCTACTGTCACCACACCACCATCTGTACAGCCTCTACCCCCACCTTCTGTCTCTATCCCTCTTCCCTCATAGACTGTAAGCCCTTGCGGGCAGGGCCCTCTATCCCACTGTGCCAGTGATCACTGTTAGTATTGTATTTGTTTTGTATATTTTGTGTACTGTATATAAATCCGCAAATGAAAAGCACCATGGAATTAATATAATAATGTACAGCACCATGGAATTAATGGTGCTATATAAATAAACAATAATAATAATAAAAGTGATCCTCTGAATCTATACATTTTATAGTAATATTAACAGATTAACCTTTTGAACTAAAATACTATACAGGTCCTCTATAGTACAGATCCTCTATATACTACACCACACAGGAGAGAGGACAGATCCTCTATATACTACAACGCACAGGAGAGAGGACAGATCATCTATATACTACACCACACAGGACAGATCCTCTATATACTACACCACACAGGACAGATCCTCTATATACTACACCACACAGGACAGATCCTCTATATACTACACCGCACAGGAGAGAGGACAGATCATCTATATACTACACCACACAGGGAGAGGACAGTTCCTCTATATACTACACCACACAGGACAGATCCTCCATATACTACACCACACAGGAGAGAGGACAGATCCTCTACATACTACACCACACAGGAGAGAGGACAGATCCTCTATATACTACACCACACAGGAGAGAGGACAGCTCCTCTATATACTACACCACACAGGAGAGAGGACAGATCCTCTATATACTACACCACACAGGAGAGAGAGGACAGATCCTCTATATACTACACCACACAGGAGAGACGACAGCTCCTCTATATACTACACCACACAGGAGAGAGAGGACAGATCCTCTATATACTACACCGCACAGGAGAGAGGACAGATCCTCTATATACTACACCGCACAGGAGAGAGGACAGATCCTCTATATACTACACCGCACAGGAGAGAGGACAGATCCTCTATATACTACACCGCACAGGAGAGAGGACAGATCCTATATATACTACACCACACAGGAGAGAGGACAGATCCTCTATATACTACACCACACAGGAGAGAGGACAGATCCTCTATATACTACACCACACAGGAGAGAGGACAGATCCTCTATATACTACACCACACAGGAGAGAGGACAGATCCTCTATATACTACACCACACAGGAGAGAGGACAGATCCTCTATATACTACACCCACGGACACAGGACAGATCCTCTGTATACTACACCACACAGGAGAGAGAGGACAGATCCTCTATATACTACACCACACAGGACAGATCCTCTGTATACTACACCACACAGGAGAGAGAGGACAGATCCTCTATATACTACACCACACGAGGACAGATCCTCATATACTACACCACACAGGGAGAGAGGACAGATCCTCTATATACTACACCACACAGAGAGAGGACAGATCCTCTATATACTACACCACACAGGACAGATCCCCTAACACCACACAGGAGAGAGAGGACAGATCCTCTATATACTACACCACACAGGACAGATCCTCTATATACTACACCACACAGGAGAGAGAGGACAGATCCACTATATACTACACCACACAGGAGAGAGGACAGATCCTCTATATACTACACCACACAGGAGAGAGGACAGATCCTCTATATACTACACCACACAGGAGAGAGGACAGATCCTCTATATACTACACCACACAGGACAGATCCTCTATATACTACACCACACAGGAGAGAGGACAGATCATCTATATACTACACCACACAGGAGAGAGGACAGATCCTCTATATACTACACCACACAGGAGGAGATCCTCTATATACTACACCACACAGGAGAAGGACAGATCCTCTATATACTACACCACACAGGAGAGAGGACAGATCCTCTATATACTACACCACACAGGAGAGAGGACAGACCCTCTATATGCTACACCACACGGGAGGACAGGTCCTCTATATACTACACCACACAGGAGAGAGGACAGATCCTCTATATACTACACCACACAGGAGAGAGGACAGATCCTCTATATACTAAACCACACGGGAGGACAGATCATCTATATACTACACCACACAGGAGAGAGGACGATCCTCCCCACCGGGGCAGATCCTCTATATACTACACCACACAGGACAGATCCTCTATATACTACACCACACAGGAGAGAGGACAGATCCTCTATATACTACACCACACAGGAGAGAGGACAGATCCTCTATATACTACACCACACGGGACAGATCCTCTATATACTACACCACACAGGAGAGAGGACAGATCCTCTATATACTACACCACACAGGAGAGAGGACAGATCCTCTATATACTACACCACACAGGAGAGAGGACAGATCCTCTATATACTACACCACACAGGAGAGAGGACAGATCCTCTATATACTACACCACACAGGAGAGAGGACAGATCCTCTATATACTACACCACACAGGAGAGAGGACAGATGCTCTATATACTACACCACACAGGAGAGAGGACAGATCCTCTATATACTACACCACACAGGAGAGAGGACAGATCCTCTATATACTACACCACACAGGAGAGATCCTCTATATACTACACCCACACAGGACAGATCCTCTATATACTACACCACACAGGAGAGAGGACAGATCCTCTATATACTACACCACACAGGAGAGAGGACAGATCCTCTATATACTACACCACACAGGAGAGAGGACAGATCCTCTATATACTACACCACACAGGAGAGAGGACAGATCCTCTATATACTACACCACACAGGAGAGAGGACAGATCCTCTATATACTACACCACACAGGAGAGAGGACAGATCCTCTATATACTACACCACACAGGAGAGAGGACAGATCCTCTATATACTACACCGCACAGGACAGATCCTCTATATACTACACCACACAGGAGAGAGGACAGATCCTCTATATACTACACCACACAGGGAGAGAGGACAGATCCTCTATATACTACACCGCACAGGAGAGAGGACAGATCCTCTATATACTACACCACACAGGAGAGAGGACAGATCCTCTATATACTACGCCACACAGGAGAGAGGACAGATCCTCTATATACTACACCACACAGGAGAGAGGACAGATCCTCTATATACTACACCGCACAGGAGAGAGGACAGATCATCTATATACTACACCGCACAGGACAGATCCTCTATATACTACACCACACAGGAGAGAGGACAGATCCTCTATATACTACACCACACAGGAGAGAGGACAGACCCTCTATATACTACACCACACAGGAGAGAGGACAGATCCTCTATATACTACACCACACAGGAGACAGGACAGATCCTCTATATACTACACCACACAGGAGAGAGGACAGATCCTCTATATACTACACCACACAGGAGAGAGGACAGATCCTCTATATACTACACCACACAGGAGAGAGGACAGATCCTCTATATACTACACCACACGAGGACAGATCATCTATATACTACACCACACAGGAGAGAGGACAGATCCTCTATATACTACACCACACAGGAGAGAGAGGACAGATCCTCTATATACTACACCACACAGGAGAGAGGACAGATCCTCTATATACTACACCGCACAGGAGAGAGGACAGATCCTCTATATACTACACCACACAGGAGAGAGGACAGATCCTCTATATACTACACCACACAGGAGAGAGGACAGATCCTCTATATACTACACCACACAGGAGAGAGGACAGATCCTCTATATACTACACCACACAGGAGAGAGGACAGATCCTCTATATACTACACCACACAGGAGAGAGGACAGATCCTCTATATACTACACCACACAGGAGAGGACAGATCCTCTATATACTACACCACACAGGGAGAGAGGACAGATCCTCTATATACTACACCACACAGGACAGATCCTCTATACTACACCACACAGGAGAGAGAGGACAGATCCTCTATATACTACACCACACAGGAGAGAGGACAGATCCTCTATATACTACACCACACAGGACAGATCCTCTGAATACTACACCACACAGGAGAGAGAGGACAGATCCTCTATATACTACACCACACAGGACAGATCCTCTATATACTACACCACACAGGAGAGAGGACAGATCCACTATATACTACACCACACAGGAGAGAGGACAGATCCTCTATATACTACACCACACAGGAGAGAGGACAGATCCTCTATATACTACACCACACAGGAGAGAGGACAGATCCTCTATATACTACACCACACAGGAGAGAGGACAGATCCTCTATATACTACACCACACAGGAGAGAGGACAGATCCTCTATATACTACACCACACAGGAGAGAGGACAGATCCTCTATATACTACACCACACAGGAGAGAGGACAGATCCTCTATATACTACACCGCACAGGAGAGAGGACAGATCATCTATATACTACACCACACAGGAGAGAGGACAGATCCTCTATATACTACACCACACAGGAGAGAGGACAGATCCTCTATATACTACACCACACAGGAGAGATCCTCTATTACTACAACAGACAGGACAGATCCTCTATATACTACACCACACAGGAGAGAGGACAGATCCTCTATATACTACACCACACAGGAGAGAGGACAGACCCTCTATATGCACACCGCACAGGACAGGTCCTCTATATACTACACCACACAGGAGAGAGGACAGATCCTCTATATACTACACCACCAGGGACAGGACAGATCCTCTATATACTACACCACACAGGAGAGAGGACAGATCCTCTATATACTACACCACACAGGAGAGAGGACAGATCCTCTATATACTACACCACACAGGACAGATCATCTATATACTACACCACACAGGAGAGAGGACAGATCCTCTATATACTACACCACACAGGACAGATCCTCTATATACTACACCACACAGGAGAGAGGACAGATCCTCTATATACTACACCACACAGGAGAGAGGACAGATCCTCTATATACTACACCACACAGGAGAGAGGACAGATCCTCTATATACTACACCACACAGGAGAGAGGACAGATCCTCTATATACTACACCACACAGGAGAGGATCCTCTATATACTACACCACACAGGAGAGAGGACAGATCCTCTATATACTACACCGCACAGGACAGATCCTCTATATACTACACCACACAGGAGAGAGGACAGATCATCTATATACTACACCACACAGGAGAGAGAGGACAGATCCTCTATATACTACACCGCACAGGAGAGAGGACAGATCCTCTATATACTACACCACACAGGAGAGAGGACAGATCCTCTATATACTACGCCACACAGGAGAGAGGACAGATCCTCTATATACTACACCACACAGGAGAGAGGACAGATCCTCTATATACTACACCGCACAGGAGAGAGGACAGATCATCTATATACTACACCGCACAGGACAGATCCTCTATATACTACACCACACAGGAGAGAGGACAGATCCTCTATATACTACACCACACAGGAGAGAGGACAGACCCTCTATATACTACACCACACAGGAGAGAGGACAGATCCTCTATATACTACACCGCACAGGGAGACAGGACAGATCCTCTATATACTACACCACACAGGAGAGAGGACAGATCCTCTATATACTACACCACACAGGAGAGAGGACAGATCCTCTATATACTACACCACACAGGAGAGAGGACAGATCCTCTATATACTACACACGCACAGGACAGATCCTCTATATACTACACCACACAGGAGAGAGGACAGATCCTCTATATACTACACCACACAGGAGAGAGAGGACAGATCCTCTATATACTACACCGCACAGGAGAGAGGACAGATCCTCTATATACTACACCGCACAGGAGAGAGGACAGATCCTCTATATACTACACCACACAGGAGAGAGGACAGATCCTCTATATACTACACCACACAGGAGAGAGGACAGATCCTCTATATACTACACCACACAGGACAGATCCTCTATATACTACACCACACAGGAGAGAGGACAGATCCTCTATATACTACACCACACAGGAGAGAGGACAGATCCTCTATATACTACACCACACAGGACAGATCCTCTATATACTACACCACACAGGAGAGAGAGGACAGATCCTCTATATACTACACCCACACAGGACAGATCCCTCTATACTACACCACACAGGAGAGAGAGGACAGATCCTCTATATACTACACCACACAGGAGAGAGGACAGATCCTCTATATACTACACCACACAGGACAGATCCTCTGTATACTACACCACACAGGAGAGAGAGGACAGATCCTCTATATACTCCACACCACACAGGACAGATCCTCTATATACTACACCACACAGGAGAGAGGACAGATCCACTATATACTACACCAAACAGGAGAGAGGACAGATCCTCTATATACTACACCACACAGGAGAGAGGACAGATCCTCTATATACTACACCACACAGGAGAGAGGACAGATCCTCTATATACTACACCACACAGGAGAGAGGACAGATCCTCTATATACTACACCACACAGGAGAGAGGACAGATCCTCTATATACTACACCACACAGGAGAGAGGACAGATCCTCTATATACTACACCACACAGGAGAGAGGACAGATCCTCTATATACTACACCGCACAGGACAGATCATCTATATACTACACCACACAGGAGAGAGGACAGACCCTCCCCCGGGGCACCTCTATATACTACACCACACAGGAGAGAGGACAGATCCTCTATATACTACACCACACAGGAGAGATCCTCTATATACTACAACATACAGGACAGATCCTCTATATACTACACCACACAGGAGAGAGGACAGATCCTCTATATACTACACCACACAGGAGAGAGGACAGACCCTCTATATGCTACACCGCACAGGACAGGTCCTCTATATACTACACCACACAGGAGAGAGGACAGATCCTCTATATACTACACCACAGAGGAGAGAGGACAGATCCTCTATATACTACACTGCACAGGACAAATCATCTATATACTACACCACACAGGAGAGAGGACAGATCCTCTATATACTACACCACACAGGACAGATCCTCTATATACTACACCACACAGGAGAGAGGACAGATCCTCTATATACTACACCACACAGGAGAGAGGACAGATCCTCTATATACCCACACCACACAGGACAGATCATCTATATACTACACCACACAGGAGAGAGGACAGATCCTCTATATACTACACCACACGAAAGGACAGATCCTCTATATACTACACCACACAGGAGAGAGGACAGATCCTCTATATACTACACCACACAGGAGAGAGGACAGATCCTCTATATACTACACTGCACAGGAGAGAGGACAGATCCTCTATATACTACACCACACAAGGACAGATCCTCTATATACTACACCGCACAGGAGAGAGGACAGATCCTCTATATACTACACCACACAGGACAGATCCTCTATATACTACACCACACAGGAGAGAGGACAGATCCTCTATATACTACACCACACAGGAGAGAGGACAGATCCTCTATATACTACACCACACAGGAGAGAGGACAGAGCCTCTGTATGCTACACCGCACAGGACACATCCTCTATATACTACACCACACAGGAGAGGGGACAGATCCTCTATATACTACACCACACAGGACAGATCCTCTATATACTACACCGCACAGGACAGATCCTCTATATACTACACCACACAGGAGAGAGGACAGATCCTCTATATACTACACCACACAGGAGAGAGGACAGATCCTCTATATACTACACCACACAGGAGCGAGGACAGATCCTCTATATACTACACCGCACAGGAGAGAGGACAGATCCTCTATTTACTACACCGCACTGGAGAGAGGACATATCCTCTATATACTACACCACACAGGAGAGAGGACAGATCCACTATATACTACACCGCAAAGGAGAGAGGACAGATCATCTATATACTACACCGCACAGGACAGATCCTCTATATACTACACCACACAGGAGAGAGGACAGATCCTCTATATACTACACCAAACAGGAGAGAGGACAGATCCTCTATATACTACACCACACAGGAGAAAGGACAGATCCTCTATATACTACACCGCATAGGAGAGAGGACAGATCCTCTATATACTACACCACACAGGAGAGAGGACAGATCCTCTATATACTACACCACACAGGAGAGAGGACAGATCCTCTATATACTACACCACACAGGAGAGAGGACAGACCCTCTGTATGCTACCCCGCACAGGACAGATCCTCTATATACTACACCACACAGGAGAGAGGACAGATCCTCTATACACTACACCACAGAGGAGAGAGGACAGATCCTCTATATACTACACCGCACAGGAGGAGGAGATCATCTATATACTACACCACACAGGAGAGAGGACAGATCCTCTATATACTACACCACACAGGACAGATCCTCTATATACTACACCACACAGGAGAGAGGACAGATCCTCTATATACTACACCACACAGGAGAGAGGACAGATCCT
The DNA here is from genome assembly GCA_947044405.1 of Leptodactylus fallax. Taxonomy (NCBI): domain Eukaryota; kingdom Metazoa; phylum Chordata; class Amphibia; order Anura; family Leptodactylidae; genus Leptodactylus; species Leptodactylus fallax. Next base: position 454,309 of record CAMRHE010000777.1, read on the forward strand.
CTATATACTACACCACACAGGACAGATCATCTATATACTACACCACACAGGAGAGAGGACAGATCCTCTATATACTACACCACACAGGAGAGAGGACAGATCCTCTATATACTACACCACACAGGAGAGAGGACAGATCCTCTATATACTACACCACACAGGAGAGAGGACAGATCCTCTATATACTACACAACACAGGAGAGAGGACAGATCCTCTATATACTACACCACACAGGAGAGAGGACAGATCCTCTATATACTACACCACACAGGAGAGAGGACAGATCCTCTATATACTACACCACACAGGAGAGAGGACAGATCCTCTATATACTACACCACACAGGAGAGAGGACAGATCCTCTATATACTACACCGCACAGGACAGATCATCTATATACTACACCACACAGGAGAGAGGACAGATCATCTATATACTACACCACACAGGAGAGAGGACAGATCCTCTATATACTACACCACACAGGAGAGATCCTCTATATACTACACCATACAGGACAGATCCTCTATATACTACACCACACAGGAGAGAGGACAGATCCTCTATATACTACACCACACAGGAGAGAGGACAGACCCTCTATATGCTACACCGCACAGGACAGGTCCTCTATATACTACACCACACAGGAGAGAGGACAGATCCTCTATATACTACACCGCACAGGACAGATCATCTATATACTACACCACACAGGAGAGAGGACAGATCATCTATATACTACACCACACAGGAGAGAGGACAGATCCTCTATATACTACACCACACAGGAGAGAGGACAGACCCTCTATATGCTACACCGCACAGGACAGGTCCTCTATATACTACACCACACAGGAGAGAGGACAGATCCTCTATATACTACACCACAGAGGAGAGAGGACAGATCCTCTATATACTAAACTGCACAGGACAAATCCTCTATACACTACACCACACAGGAGAGAGGACAGATCCTCTATATACTACACCACACAGGACAGATCCTCTATATACTACACCACACAGGAGAGAGGACAGATCCTCTATATACTACACCACACAGGAGAGAGGACAGATCCTCTATATACTACACCACACAGGACAGATCATCTATATACTACACCACACAGGAGAGAGGACAGATCCTCTATATACTACACCACACAGGACAGATCCTCTATATACTACACCACACAGGAGAGAGGACAGATCCTCTATATACTACACCACACAGGAGAGAGGACAGATCCTCTATATACTACACCACACAGGAGAGAGGACAGATCCTCTATATACTACACCACACAGGAGAGAGGACAGAGGCTCTATATACTACACCACACAGGAGAGAGGACAGATCCTCTATATACTACATCACACAGGAGAGAGGACAGATCCTCTATATACTACACCACACAGGAGAGAGGACAGATCCTCTATATACTGCACCGCACAGGACAGATCATCTATATACTACACCACACAGGAGAGAGGACAGATCATCTATATACTACACAACACAGGAGAGAGAGGACAGATCCTCTATATACTACACCGCACAGGAGAGAGGACAGATCCTCTATATACTACACCACACAGGAGACAGATCCTCTATATACTACACCACACAGGACAGATCCTCTATATACTACACCACACAGGACAGATCCTCTATATACTACACCGCACAGGAGAGAGGACAGATCATCTATATACTACACCACACAGGAGAGAGGACAGTTCCTCTATATACTACACCACACAGGACAGATCCTCCATATACTATACCACACAGGAGAGAGGACAGATCCTCTACATACTACACCACACAGGAGAGAGGACAGATCCTCTATATACTACACCGCACAGGAGAGAGGACAGCTCCTCTATATACTACACCACACAGGAGAGAGGACAGATCCTCTATATACTACACCACACAGAGAGAGAGGACAGATCCTCTATATACTACACCACACAGGAGAGACGACAGCTCCTCTATATACTACACCACACAGGAGAGAGAGGACAGATCCTCTATATACTACACCGCACAGGAGAGAGGACAGATCCTCTATATACTACACCGCACAGGAGAGAGGACAGATCCTCTATATACTACACCGCACAGGAGAGAGGACAGATCCTCTATATACTACACCGCACAGGAGAGAGGACAGATCCTATATATACTACACCACACAGGAGAGAGGACAGATCCTCTATATACTACACCACACAGGAGAGAGGACAGATCCTCTATATACTACACCACACAGGAGAGAGGACAGATCCTCTATATACTACACCACACAGGAGAGAGGACAGATCCTCTATATACTACACCACACAGGAGAGAGGACAGATCCTCTATATACTACACCACACAGGACAGATCCTCTGAATACTACACCACACAGGAGAGAGAGGACAGATCCTCTATATACTACACCACACAGGACAGATCCTCTATACTACACCACACAGGAGAGAGAGGACAGATCCTCTATATACTACACCACACAGGAGAGAGGACAGATCCTCTATATACTACACCACACAGGACAGATCCTCTGAATACTACACCACACAGGAGAGAGAGGACAGATCCTCTATATACTACACCACACAGGACAGATCCTCTATATACTACACCACACAGGAGAGAGGACAGATCCACTATATACTACACCAAACAGGAGAGAGGACAGATCCTCTATATACTACACCACACAGGAGAGAGGACAGATCCTCTATATACTACACCACACAGGAGAGAGGACAGATCCTCTATATACTACACCACACAGGAGAGAGGACAGATCCTCTATATACTACACCACACAGGAGAGAGGACAGATCCTCTATATACTACACCACACAGGAGAGAGGACAGATCCTCTATATACTACACCACACAGGAGAGAGGACAGATCCTCTATATACTACACCGCACAGGACAGATCATCTATATACTACACCACACAGGAGAGAGGACAGATCATCTATATACTACACCACACAGGAGAGAGGACAGATCCTCTATATACTACACCACACAGGAGAGATCCTCTATATACTACACCATACAGGACAGATCCTCTATATACTACACCACACAGGAGAGAGGACAGATCCTCTATATACTACACCACACAGGAGAGAGGACAGACCCTCTATATGCTACACCGCACAGGACAGGTCCTCTATATACTACACCACACAGGAGAGAGGACAGATCCTCTATATACTACACCACAGAGGAGAGAGGACAGATCCTCTATATACTAAACCGCACAGGACAGATCATCTATATACTACACCACACAGGAGAGAGGACAGATCCTCTATATACTACACCACACAGGACAGATCCTCTATATACTACACCACACAGGAGAGAGGACAGATCCTCTATATACTACACCACACAGGAGAGAGGACAGATCCTCTATATACTACACCACACGGGACAGATCATCTATATACTACACCACACAGGAGAGAGGACAGATCCTCTATATACTACACCACAGAGGACAGATCCTCTATATACTACACCACACAGGAGAGAGGACAGATCCTCTATATACTACACCACACAGGAGAGAGGACAGATCCTCTATATACTACACCACACAGGAGAGAGGACAGATCCTCTATATACTACACCACACAGGAGAGAGGACAGATGCTCTATATACTACACCACACAGGAGAGAGGACAGATCCTCTATATACTACACCACACAGGAGAGAGGACAGATCCTCTATATACTACACCACACAGGAGAGATCCTCTATATACTACACCATACAGGAACAGACAGACCCTATATACTACACCACACGGGAGGACAGATCCTCTATATACTACACCGCACAGGAGAGAGGAAAGACCCTCTATATGCTACACCGCACAGGACAGGTCCTCTATATACTACACCACACAGGAGAGAGGACAGATCCTCTATATACTACACCACACAGGAGAGAGGAAAGACCCTCTATATGCTACACCGCACAGGACAGGTCCTCTATATACTACACCACACAGGAGAGAGGACAGATCCTCTATATACTACACCACACAGGACAGATCCTCTATATACTACACCACACAGGAGAGAGGACAGATCCTCTATATACTACACCACACAGGAGAGAGGACAGATCCTCTATATACTACACCACACAGGACAGATCCTCTATATACTACACCACACAGGAGAGAGGACAGATCCTCTATATACTACACCACACAGGAGAGAGGACAGATCCTCTATATACTACACCACACAGGAGAGAGGACAGATCCTCTATATACTACACCACACAGGAGAGAGGACAGATGCTCTATATACTACACCACACAGGAGAGAGGACAGATCCTCTATATACTACACCACACAGGAGAGATCCTCTATATACTACACCATACAGGACAGATCCTCTATATACTACACCACACAGGAGAGAGGACAGATCCTCTATATACTACACCACACAGGAGAGAGGAAAGACCCTCTATATGCTACACCGCACAGGACAGGTCCTCTATATACTACACCACACAGGAGAGAGGACAGATCCTCTATATACTACACCACACAGGACAGATCCTCTATATACTACACCACACAGGAGAGAGGACAGATCCTCTATATACTACACCACACAGGAGAGAGGACAGATCCTCTATATACTACACCACACAGGACAGATCCTCTATATACTACACCACACAGGAGAGAGGACAGATCCTCTATATACTACACCACACAGGAGAGAGGACAGATCCTCTATATACTACACCACACAGGAGAGAGGACAGATCCTCTATATACTACACCACACAGGAGAGAGGACAGATGCTCTATATACTACACCACACAGGAGAGAGGACAGATCCTCTATATACTACACCACACAGGAGAGAGGACAGATCCTCTATATACTACACCACACAGGAGAGAGGACAGATCCTCTATATACTACACCGCACAGGACAGATCATCTATATACTACACCACACAGGAGAGAGGACAGATCATCTATATACTACACCACACAGGAGAGAGAGGACAGATCCTCTATATACTACACCGCACAGGAGAGAGGACAGATCCTCTGTATACTACACCACACAGGAGAGAGGACAGATCCTCTATATACTACGCCACACAGGAGAGAGGACAGATCCTCTATATACTACACCACACAGGAGAGAGGACAGATCCTCTATATACTACACCGCACAGGAGAGAGGACAGATCATCTATATACTACACCGCACAGGACAGATCCTCTATATACTACACCACACAGGAGAGAGGACAGATCCTCTATATACTACACCACACAGGAGAGAGGACAGACCCTCTATATACTACACCACACAGGAGAGAGGACAGATCCTCTATATACTACACCGCATAGGAGACAGGACAGATCCTCTATATACTACACCACACAGGAGAGAGGACAGATCCTCTATATACTACACCACACAGGAGAGAAGACAGATCCTCTATATACTACACCACACAGGAGAGAGGACAGATCCTCTATATACTACACCGCACAGGACAGATCATCTATATACTACACCACACAGGAGAGAGGACAGATCCTCTATATACTACACCGCACAGGAGAGAGGACAGATCCTCTATATACTACACCGCACAGGAGAGAGGACAGATCCTATATATACTACACCACACAGGAGAGAGGACAGATCCTCTATATACTACACCACACAGGAGAGAGGACAGATCCTCTATATACTACACCACACAGGAGAGAGGACAGATCCTCTATATACTACACCACACAGGAGAGAGGACAGATCCTCTATATACTACACCACACAGGAGAGAGGACAGATCCTCTATATACTACACCACACAGGACAGATCCTCTGAATACTACACCACACAGGAGAGAGAGGACAGATCCTCTATATACTACACCACACAGGACAGATCCTCTATACTACACCACACAGGAGAGAGAGGACAGATCCTCTATATACTACACCACACAGGAGAGAGGACAGATCCTCCATATACTACACCACACAGGACAGATCCTCTGTATACTACCCCACACAGGAGAGAGAGGACAGATCCTCTATATACTACACCACACAGGACAGATCCTCTATATACTACACCACACAGGAGAGAGGACAGATCCACTATATACTACACCAAACAGGAGAGAGGACAGATCCTCTATATACTACACCACACAGGAGAGAGGACAGATCCTCTATATACTACACCACACAGGAGAGAGGACAGATCCTCTATATACTACACCACACAGGAGAGAGGACAGATCCTCTATATACTACACCACACAGGAGAGAGGACAGATCCTCTATATACTACACCACACAGGAGAGAGGACAGATCCTCTATATACTACACCACACAGGAGAGAGGACAGATCCTCTATATACTACACCGCACAGGACAGATCATCTATATACTACACCACACAGGAGAGAGGACAGATCATCTATATACTACACCACACAGGAGAGAGGACAGATCCTCTATATACTACACCACACAGGAGAGATCCTCTATATACTACAACATACAGGACAGATCCTCTATATACTACACCACACAGGAGAGAGGACAGATCCTCTATATACTACACCACACAGGAGAGAGGACAGACCCTCTATATGCTACACCGCACAGGACAGGTCCTCTATATACTACACCACACAGGAGAGAGGACAGATCCTCTATATACTACACCACACAGGACAGATCCTCTATATACTACACCACACAGGAGAGAGGACAGATCCTCTATATACTACACCACACAGGAGAGAGGACAGATCCTCTATATACTACACCACACAGGACAGATCATCTATATACTACACCACACAGGAGAGAGGACAGATCCTCTATATACTACACCACACAGGACAGATCCTCTATATACTACACCACACAGGAGAGAGGACAGATCCTCTATATACTACACCACACAGGAGAGAGGACAGATCCTCTATATACTACACCACACAGGAGAGAGGACAGATGCTCTATATACTACACCACACAGGAGAGAGGACAGATCCTCTATATACTACACCACACAGGAGAGAGGACAGATCCTCTATATACTACACCACACAGGAGAGAGGACAGATCCTCTATATACTACACCGCACAGGACAGATCATCTATATACTACACCACACAGGAGAGAGGACAGATCATCTATATACTACACCACACAGGAGAGAGTGGACAGATCCTCTATATACTACACCGCACAGGAGAGAGGACAGATCCTCTATATACTACACCACACAGGAGAGAGGACAGATCCTCTATATACTACGCCACACAGGAGAGAGGACAGATCCTCTATATACTACACCACACAGGAGAGAGGACAGATCCTCTATATACTACACCGCACAGGAGAGAGGACAGATCATCTATATACTACACCGCACAGGACAGATCCTCTATATACTACACCACACAGGAGAGAGGACAGATCCTCTATATACTACACCACACAGGAGAGAGGACAGACCCTCTATATACTACACCACACAGGAGAGAGGACAGATCCTCTATATACTACACCGCATAGGAGACAGGACAGATCCTCTATATACTACACCACACAGGAGAGAGGACAGATCCTCTATATACTACACCACACAGGAGAGAGGACAGATCCTCTATATACTACACCACACAGGAGAGAGGACAGATCCTCTATATACTACACCGCACAGGACAGATCATCTATATACTACACCACACAGGAGAGAGGACAGATCCTCTATATACTACACCACACAGGAGAGAGGACAGATCCTCTATATACTACACCACACAGGAGAGAGGACAGATCCTCTATATACTACACCACACAGGAGAGAGGACAGATCCTCTATATACTACACCACACAGGAGAGAGGACAGATCCTCTATATACTACACCGCACAGGAGAGAGGACAGATCATCTATATACTACACCGCACAGGACAGATCCTCTATATACTACACCACACAGGAGAGAGGACAGATCCTCTATATACTACACCACACAGGAGAGAGGACAGATCCTCTATATACTACACCACACAGGAGAGAGGACAGATCCTCTATATACTACACCGCATAGGAGAGAGGACAGATCCTCTATATACTACACCACACAGGAGAGAGGACAGATCCTCTATATACTACACCACACAGGAGAGAGGACAGATCCTCTATATACTACACCACACAGGAGAGAGGACAGATCCTCTATATACTACACCGCACAGGACAGATCATCTATATACTACACCACACAGGAGAGAGGACAGATCCTCTATATACTACACCACACAGGAGAGAGAGGACAGATCCTTTATATACTACACCGCACAGGAGAGAGGACAGATCCTCTATATACTACACCACACAGGAGAGAGGACAGATCCTCTATATACCACACCACACAGGAGAGAGGACAGATCCTCTATATACTACACCCACACAGGAGAGATCCTCTATATACTACACCACACAGGACAGATCCTCTATATACTACACCACACAGGAGAGAGGACAGATCCTCTATATACTACACCACACAGGAGAGAGGACAGACCCTCTATATGCTACACCGCACAGGACAGGTCCTCTATATACTACACCACACAGGAGAGAGGACAGATCCTCTATATACTACAGCACAGAGGAGAGAGGAGAGATCCTCTATATACTACACCGCACAGGACAGATCATCTATATACTACACCACACAGGAGAGAGGACAGATCCTCTATATACTACACCACACAGGACAGATCCTCTATATACTACACCACACAGGAGAGAGGACAGATCCTCTATATACTACACCACACAGGAGAGAGGACAGATCCTCTATATACTACACCACACAGGAGAGAGGACAGATCCTCTATATACTACACCACACAGGACAGATCATCTATATACTACACCACACAGCAGAGAGGACAGATCCTCTATATACTACACCACACAGGAAAGATCCTCTATATACTACACCACACAGGAGAGAGGACAGATCCTCTATATACTACACCACACAGGAGAGAGGACAGATCCTCTATATACTACACCACACAGGAGAGAGGACAGATCCTCTATATACTACACCACACAGGAGAGAGGACAGATCCTCTATATACTACACCACACAGGAGAGAGGACAGATCCTCTATATACTACACCACACAGGAGAAAGGACAGATCCTCTATATACTACACCGCACAGGACAGATCATCTATATACTACACCACACAGGAGAGAGGACAGATCATCTATATACTACACCACACAGGAGAGAGAGGACAGATCCTCTATATACTACACCGCACAGGAGAGAGGACAAATCCTCTATATACTACACCACACAGGAGAGAGGACAGACCCTCTATATTCTACACCACACAGGAGAGAGGACAGATCCTCTATATACTACACCACACAGGAGAGATCCTCTATATACTACACCACACAGGACAGATCCTCTATATATTACACCACACAGGAGAGAGGACAGATCCTCTATATACTACACTGCACAGGAGAGAGGACAGATCCTCTATATACTACACCACACAGGACAGATCCTCTATATACTACACCGCACAGGAGAGAGGACAGATCCTCTATATACTACACCACACAGGACAGATCCTCTATATACTACACCACACAGGAGAGAGGACAGATCCTCTATATACTACACCACACAGGAGAGAGGACAGATCCTCTATATACTACACCACACAGGAGAGAGGACAGAGCCTCTATATGCTACACCACACAGGACACATCCTCTATATACTACACCACACAGGAGAGGGGACAGATCCTCTCTACACCACACCACACAGGACAGATCCTCTATATACTACACCACACAGGACAGATCCTCTATATACTACACCACACAGGACAGATCCTCTATATACTACACCACACAGGACAGATCCTCTATATACTACACCACACAGGAGAGAGGACAGATCCTCTATATACTACACCACACAGGAGAGAGGACAGATCCTCTATATACTACACCACACAGGAGAGAGGACAGATCCTCTATATACTACACCACACAGGAGCGAGGACAGATCCTCTCTATACTACACCGCACAGGAGAGAGGACAGATCCTCTATTTACTACACCGCACTGGAGAGAGGACAGATCCTCTATATACTACACCACACAGGAGAGAGGACAGATCCACTATATACTACACCGCAAAGGAGAGAGGACAGATCATCTATATACTACACCCGCACAGGACAGATCCTCTATATACTACACCACACAGGAGAGAGGACAGATCCTCTATATACTACACCAAACAGGAGAGAGGACAGATCCTCTATATACTACACCACACAGGAGAGAGGACAGATCCTCTATATACTACACCGCATAGGAGAGAGGACAGATCCTCTATATACTACACCACACAGGAGAGAGGACAGATCCTCTATATACTACACCACACAGGAGAGAGAGGACAGATCCTCTATATACTACACCACACAGGAGAGAGGACAGATCCTCTATATACTACACCGCACAGGACAGATCATCTATATACTACACCACACAGGAGAGAGGACAGATCCTCTATATACTACACCACACAGGAGAGAGAGGACAGATCCTCTATATACTACACCGCACAGGAGAGAGGACAGATCCTCTATATACTACACCACACAGGAGAGAGGACAGATCCTCTATATACTACACCACACAGGAGAGAGGACAGATCCTCTATATACTACACCACACAGGAGAGATCCTCTATATACTACACCATACAGGACAGATCCTCTATATACTACACCACACAGGAGAGAGGACAGATCCTCTATATACTACACCACACAGGAGAGAGGACAGACCCTCTATATGCTACACCGCACAGGACAGGTCCTCTATATACTACACCACACAGGAGGAGATCCTCTATATACTACACCACACAGGACAGATCCTCTATATACTACACCACACAGGAGAGAGGACAGATCCTCTATATACTACACCACACAGGAGAGAGGACAGACCCTCTGTATGCTACACCGCACAGGACAGGTCCTCTATATACTACACCACACAGGAGAGAGGACAGATCCTCTATACACTACACCACACAGGAGAGAGGACAGATCCTCTATATACTACACCGCACAGGACAGATCATCTATATACTACACCACACAGGAGAGAGGACAGATCCTCTATATACTACACCACACAGGACAGATCCTCTATATACTACACCACACAGGAGAGAGGACAGATCCTCTATATACTACACCACACAGGAGAGAGGACAGATCCTCTATATACTACACCACACAGGACAGATCATCTATATACTACACCACACAGGAGAGAGGACAGATCCTCTATATACTACACCACACAGGACAGATCCTCTATATACTACACCACACAGGAGAGAGGACAGATCCTCTATATACTACACCACACAGGAGAGAGGACAGATCCTCTATATACTACACAACACAGGAGAGAGGACAGATCCTCTATATACTACACCACACAGGAGAGAGGACAGATCCTCTATATACTACACCACACAGGAGAGAGGACAGATCCTCTATATACTACACCACACAGGAGAGAGGACAGATCCTCTATATACTACACCACACAGGAGAGAGGACAGATCCTCTATATACTACACCGCACAGGACAGATCATCTATATACTACACCACACAGGAGAGAGGACAGATCATCTATATACTACACCACACAGGAGAGAGGACAGATCCTCTATATACTACACCACACAGGAGAGATCCTCTATATACTACACAACACACAGGACAGATCCTCTATATACTACACCACACAGGAGAGAGGACAGATCCTCTATATACTACACCACACAGGAGAGAGGACAGACCCTCTATATGCTACACCGCACAGGACAGGTCCTCTATATACTACACCACACAGGAGAGAGGACAGATCCTCTATATACTACACCACAGAGGAGAGAGGACAGATCCTCTATATACTAAGCAGCACAGGACAAATCCTCTATATACTACACCACACAGGAGAGAGGACAGATCCTCTATATACTACACCACACAGGACAGATCCTCTATATACTACACCACACAGGAGAGAGGACAGATCCTCTATATACTACACCACACAGGAGAGAGGACAGATCCTCTATATACTACACCACACAGGACAGATCATCTATATACTACACCACACAGGAGAGAGGACAGATCCTCTATATACTACACCACACAGGACAGATCCTCTATATACTACACCACACAGGAGAGAGGACAGATCCTCTATATACTACACCACACAGGAGAGAGGACAGATCCTCTATATACTACACCACACAGGAGAGAGGACAGATCCTCTATATACTACACCACACAGGAGAGAGGACAGAGGCTCTATATACTACACCACACAGGAGAGAGGACAGATCCTCTATATACTACATCACACAGGAGAGAGGACAGATCCTCTATATACTACACCACACAGGAGAGAGGACAGATCCTCTATATACTGCACCGCACAGGACAGATCATCTATATACTACACCACACAGGAGAGAGGACAGATCATCTATATACTACACAACACAGGAGAGAGAGGACAGATCCTCTATATACTACACCGCACAGGAGAGAGGACAGATCCTCTATATACTACACCACACAGGACAGATCCTCTATATACTACACCACACAGGACAGATCCTCTATATACTACACCACACAGGACAGATCCTCTCTATACTACACCGCACAGGAGAGAGGACAGATCCTCTATATACTACACCACACAGGAGAGAGGACAGATCCTCTATATACTACACCACACAGGACAGATCCTCCATATACTACACCACACAGGAGAGAGGACAGATCCTCTATATACTACACCACACAGGAGAGAGGACAGATCCTCTATATACTACACCGCACAGGAGAGAGGACAGCTCCTCTATATACTACACCACACAGGAGAGAGGACAGATCCTCTATATACTACACCACACAGGAGAGAGAGGACAGATCCTCTATATACTACACCACACAGGAGAGAGGACAGCTCCTCTATATACTACACCACACAGGAGAGAGAGGACAGATCCTCTATATACTACACCGCACAGGAGAGAGGACAGATCCTCTATATACTACACCACACAGGAGAGAGGACAGATCCTCTATATACTACACCACACAGGAGAGAGGACAGATCCTCTATATACTACACCGCACAGGAGAGAGGACAGATCCTCTATATACTACACCACACAGGAGAGAGGACAGATCCTCTATATACTACACCACACAGGAGAGAGGACAGATCCTCTATATACTACACCACACAGGAGAGAGGACAGATCCTCTATATACTACACCACACAGGAGAGAGGACAGATCCTCTATATACTACACCACACAGGAGAGAGGACAGATCCTCTATACACCACACCACACAGGACAGATCCTCTAAATACTACACCACACAGGGAGAGAGGACAGATCCTCTATATACTACACCACACAGGACAGATCCTCTATACTACACCACACAGGAGAGAGAGGACAGATCCTCTATATACTACACCACACAGGAGAGAGGACAGATCCTCTATATACTACACCACACAGGACAGATCCTCTGTATACTACACCACACAGGAGAGAGAGGACAGATCCTCTATATACTACACCACACAGGACAGATCCTCTATATACTACACCACACAGGAGAGAGGACAGATCCACTATATACTACACCACACAGGAGAGAGGACAGATCCTCTATATACTACACCACACAGGAGAGAGGACAGATCCTCTATATACTACACCACACAGGAGAGAGGACAGATCCTCTATATACTACACCACACAGGAGAGAGGACAGATCCTCTATATACTACACCACACAGGAGAGAGGACAGATCCTCTATATACTACACCACACAGGAGAGAGGACAGATCCTCTATATACTACACCACACAGGAGAGAGGACAGATCCTCTATATACTACACCGCACAGGACAGATCATCTATATACTACACCACACAGGAGAGAGGACAGATCCTCTATATACTACACCACACAGGAGAGAGGACAGATCCTCTATATACTACACCACACAGGAGAGACCCAAACACCCACAGGACAGATCCTCTATATACTACACCACACAGGAGAGAGGACAGATCCTCTATATACTACACCACACAGGAGAGAGGACAGACCCTCTATATGCTACACCGCACAGGACAGGTCCTCTATATACTACACCACACAGGAGAGAGGACAGATCCTCTATATACTACACCACAGAGGAGAGAGGACAGATCCTCTATATACTAAACCGCACAGGACAGATCATCTATATACTACACCACACAGGAGAGAGGACAGATCCTCTATATACTACACCACACAGGACAGATCCTCTATATACTACACCACACAGGAGAGAGGACAGATCCTCTATATACTACACCACACAGGAGAGAGGACAGATCCTCTATATACTACACCACACGGGACAGATCATCTATATACTACACCACACAGGAGAGAGGACAGATCCTCTATATACTACACCACACAAGAGGACAGATCCTCTATATACTACACCACACAGGAGAGAGGACAGATCCTCTATATACTACACCACACAGGAGAGAGGACAGATCCTCTATATACTACACCACACAGGAGAGAGGACAGATCCTCTACATACTACACCACACAGGAGAGAGGACAGATCCTCTATATACTACACCACACAGGAGAGAGGACAGATCCTCTATATACTACACCACACAGGAGAGAGGACAGATCCTCTATATACTACACCACACAGGAGAGATCCTCTATATACTACACCATACAGGACAGATCCCCTATATACTACACCACACAGGAGAGAGGACAGATCCTCTATATACTACACCACACAGGAGAGAGGAAAGACCCTCTATATGCTACACCGCACAGGACAGGTCCTCTATATACTACACCACACAGGAGAGAGGACAGATCCTCTATATACTACACCACACAGGACAGATCCTCTATATACTACACCACACAGGAGAGAGGACAGATCCTCTATATACTACACCACACAGGAGAGAGGACAGATCCTCTATATACTACACCACACAGGACAGATCCTCTATATACTACACCACACAGGAGAGAGGACAGATCCTCTATATACTACACCACACAGGAGAGAGGACAGATCCTCTATATACTACACCACACAGGAGAGAGGACAGATCCTCTATATACTACACCACACAGGAGAGAGGACAGATGCTCTATATACTACACCACACAGGAGAGAGGACAGATCCTCTATATACTACACCACACAGGAGAGAGGACAGATCCTCTATATACTACACCACACAGGAGAGAGGACAGATCCTCTATATACTACACCGCACAGGACAGATCATCTATATACTACACCACACAGGAGAGAGGACAGATCATCTATATACTACACCACACAGGAGAGAGAGGACAGATCCTCTATATACTACACCGCACAGGAGAGAGGACAGATCCTCTATATACTACACCACACAGGAGAGAGGACAGATCCTCTATATACTACACCACACAGGAGAGAGGACAGATCCTCTATATACTACACCACACAGGAGAGAGGACAGATCCTCTATATACTACACCGCACAGGAGAGAGGACAGATCATCTATATACTACACCGCACAGGACAGATCCTCTATATACTACACCACACAGGAGAGAGGACAGATCCTCTATATACTACACCACACAGGAGAGAGGACAGACCCTCTATATACTACACCACACAGGAGAGAGGACAGATCCTCTATATACTACACCGCACAGGGAGACAGGACAGATCCTCTATATACTACACCACACAGGAGAGAGGACAGATCCTCTATATACTACACCACACAGGAGAGAGGACAGATCCTCTATATACTACACCACACAGGAGAGAGGACAGATCCTCTATATACTACACCGCACAGGACAGATCATCTATATACTACACCACACAGGAGAGAGGACAGATCCTCTATATACTACACCACACAGGAGAGAGAGGACAGATCCTCTATATACTACACCGCACAGGAGAGAGGACAGATCCTCTATATACTACACCACACAGGAGAGAGGACAGATCCTCTATATACTACACCACACAGGAGAGAGGACAGATCCTCTATATACTACACCACACAGGAGAGAGGACAGATCCTCTATATACTACACCACACAGGAGAGAGGACAGATCCTCTATATACTACACCACACAGGAGAGAGGACAGATCCTCTATATACTACACCACACAGGAGAGAGGACAGATCCTCTATATACTACACCACACAGGACAGATCCTCTAAATACTACACCACACAGGGAGAGAGGACAGATCCTCTATATACTACACCACACGAGGACAGATCCTCTTATACTACACCACACAGGGAGAGAGGACAGATCCTCTATATACTACACCACACAGGAGAGAGGACAGATCCTCTATATACTACACCACACAGGGAGGACAGATCCTCTGTATACTACACCACACAGGAGAGAGAGGACAGATCCTCTATATACTACACCACACAGGACAGATCCTCTATATACTACACCACACAGGAGAGAGGACAGATCCTCTATATACTACACCACACAGGAGAGAGGACAGATCCTCTATATACTACACCACACAGGAGAGAGGACAGATCCTCTATATACTACACCACACAGGAGAGAGGACAGATCCTCTATATACTACACCACACAGGAGAGAGGACAGATCCTCTATATACTACACCACACAGGAGAGAGGACAGATCCTCTATATACTACACCACACGGAGGACAGATCCTCTATATACTACACCACCAGGAGACAGGACAGATCCTCTATATACTACACCACACAGGAGAGAGGACAGATCCTCTATATACTACACCACACAGGAGAGACAGATCCTCTATATACTACACCACACAGGAGAGAGGACAGATCCTCTATATACTACACCGCACAGGACAGATCCTCTATATACTACACCACACAGGAGAGAGGACAGATCCTCTATATACTACACCACACAGGAGAGAGAGGACAGATCCTCTATATACTACACCGCACAGGAGAGAGGACAGATCCTCTATATACTACACCACACAGGAGAGAGGACAGATCCTCTATATACTACACCACACAGGAGAGAGGACAGATCCTCTATATACTACACCACACAGGAGAGAGGACAGATCCTCTATATACTACACCACACAGGACAGATCCTCTATATACTACACCACACAGGAGAGAGAGGACAGATCCTCTATATACTACACCACACGAGGACAGATCCTCTATATACTACACCACACAGGAGAGAGGACAGATCCTCTATATACTACACCACACAGGAGAGAGGACAGATCCTCTATATACTACACCACACGGGAGGACAGATCCTCTATATACTACACCACACAGGAGAGAGAGGACAGATCCTCTATATACTACACCACACAGGACAGATCCTCTATATACTACACCACACAGGAGAGAGGACAGATCCTCTATATACTACACCACACAGGAGAGAGGACAGATCCTCTATATACTACACCACACAGGAGAGAGGACAGATCCTCTATATACTACACCACACAGGAGAGAGGACAGATCCTCTATATACTACACCACACAGGAGAGAGGACAGATCCTCTATATACTACACCACACAGGAGAGAGGACAGATCCTCTATATACTACACCACACAGGAGAGAGGACAGATCCTCTATATACTACACCACACAGGAGAGAGGACAGATCCTCTATATACTACACCGCACAGGACAGATCATCTATATACTACACCACACAGGAGAGAGGACAGATCCTCTATATACTACACCACACAGGAGAGAGGACAGATCCTCTATATACTACACCACACAGGAGGGGAGATCCTCTATATACCACCACACAGACAGGACAGATCCTCTATATACTACACCACACAGGAGAGAGGACAGATCCTCTATATACTACACCACACAGGAGAGAGGACAGACCCTCTATATGCTACACCGCACAGGACAGATCCTCTATATACTACACCACACAGGAGAGAGGACAGATCCTCTATATACTACACCACACAGGACAGATCCTCTATATACTACACCACACAGGAGAGAGGACAGATCCTCTATATACTACACCACACAGGAGAGAGGACAGATCCTCTATATACTACACCACACAGGACAGATCCTCTATATACTACACCACACAGGAGAGAGGACAGATCCTCTATATACTACACCACACAGGACAGATCCTCTATATACTACACCACACAGGAGAGAGGACAGATCCTCTATATACTACACCACACAGGAGAGAGGACAGATCCTCTATATACTACACCACACAGGAGAGAGGACAGATCCTCTATATACTACACCACACAGGAGAGAGGACAGATGCTCTATATACTACACCACACAGGAGAGAGGACAGATCCTCTATATACTACACCACACAGGAGAGAGGACAGATCCTCTATATACTACACCACACAGGAGAGAGGACAGATCCTCTATATACTACACCGCACAGGACAGATCATCTATATACTACACCACACAGGAGAGAGGACAGATCATCTATATACTACACCACACAGGAGAGAGAGGACAGATCCTCTATATACTACACCGCACAGGAGAGAGGACAGATCCTCTATATACTACACCACACAGGAGAGAGGACAGATCCTCTATATACTACACCACACAGGAGAGAGGACAGATCCTCTATATACTACACCACACAGGAGAGAGGACAGATCCTCTATATACTACACCGCACAGGAGAGAGGACAGATCATCTATATACTACACCGCACAGGACAGATCCTCTATATACTACACCACACAGGAGAGAGGACAGATCCTCTATATACTACACCACACAGGAGAGAGGACAGATCCTCTATATACTACACCACACAGGAGAGAGGACAGATCCTCTATATACTACACCGCATAGGAGAGAGGACAGATCCTCTATATACTACACCACACAGGAGAGAGGACAGATCCTCTATATACTACACCACACAGGAGAGAGGACAGATCCTCTATATACTACACCACACAGGAGAGAGGACAGATCCTCTATATACTACACCGCACAGGACAGATCATCTATATACTACACCACACAGGAGAGAGGACAGATCCTCTATATACTACACCACACAGGAGAGAGAGGACAGATCCTCTATATACTACACCGCACAGGAGAGAGGACAGATCCTCTATATACTACACCACACAGGAGAGAGGACAGATCCTCTATATACTACACCACACAGGAGAGAGGACAGATCCTCTATATACTACACCACACAGGAGAGAGGACAGATCCTCTATATACTACACCACACAGGAGAGAGGACAGATCCTCTATATACTACACCACACAGGAGAGAGGACAGATCCTCTATATACTACACCACACAGGAGAGAGGACAGATCCTCTATATACTACACCGCACAGGACAGATCCTCTGTATACTACACCACACAGGAGAGAGAGGACAGATCCTCTATATACTACACCACACAGGACAGATCCTCTATACTACACCACACCAGGAGAGAGGACAGATCCTCTATATACTACACCACACAGGAGAGAGGACAGATCCTCTATATACTACACCACACGAGGACAGATCCTCTGTATACTACACCACACAGGAGAGAGGACGCAGATCCTCTATATACTACACCACACAGAAAGGACAGATCCTCTATATACTACACCACACAGGAGAGAGGACAGATCCTCTATATACTACACCACACAGGAGAGAGGACAGATCCTCTATATACTACACCACACAGGAGAGAGGACAGATCCTCTATATACTACACCACACAGGAGAGAGGACAGATCCTCTATATACTACACCACACAGGAGAGAGGACAGATCCTCTATATACTACACCACACAGGAGAGAGGACAGATCCTCTATATACTACACCACACAGGAGAGAGGACAGATCCTCTATATACTACACCGCACAGGACAGATCCTCTATATACTACACCACACAGGAGAGAGGACAGATCCTCTATATACTACACCACACAGGAGAGAGGACAGATCCTCTATATACTACACCACACAGGAGAGATCCTCTATATACTACACCACACAGGAGACAGGACAGATCCTCTATATACTACACCACACAGGAGAGAGGACAGATCCTCTATATACTACACCACACAGGAGAGAGGACAGATCCTCTATATACTACACCACACAGGAGAGAGGACAGATCCTCTATATACTACACCACACAGGAGAGAGGACAGATCCTCTATATACTACACCACACAGGAGAGAGGACAGATCCTCTATATACTACACCACACAGGAGAGAGGACAGATCATCTATATACTACACCACACAGGAGAGAGGACAGATCCTCTATATACTACACCACACAGGAGAGAGGACAGATCCTCTATATACTACACCACACAGGAGAGAGGACAGATCCTCTATATACTACACCACACAGGAGAGAGGACAGATCCTCTATATACTACACCACACAGGACAGATCCTCTATATACTACACCACACAGGAGAGAGGACAGATCCTCTATATACTACACCACACAGGACAGATCCTCTATATACTACACCACACAGGAGAGAGGACAGATCCTCTATATACTACACCACACAGGAGAGAGGACAGATCCTCTATATACTACACCGCACAGGAGAGAGGACAGATCCTCTATATACTACACCACACAGGACAGATCCTCTATATACTACACCGCACAGGAGAGAGGACAGATCCTCTATATACTACACCACACAGGACAGATCCTCTATATACTACACCACACAGGAGAGAGGACAGATCCTCTATATACTACACCACACAGGAGAGAGGACAGATCCTCTATATACTACACCACACAGGAGAGAGGACAGAGCCTCTGTATGCTACACCACACAGGACACATCCTCTATATACTACACCACACAGGAGAGGGGACAGATCCTCTATATACTACACCACACAGGACAGATCCTCTATATACTACACCGCACAGGACAGATCCTCTATATACTACACCACACAGGAGAGAGGACAGATCCTCTATATACTACACCACACAGGAGAGAGGACAGATCCTCTATATACTACACCACACAGGAGCGAGGACAGATCCTCTATATACTACACCGCACAGGAGAGAGGACAGATCCTCTATTTACTACACCGCACTGGAGAGAGGACAGATCCTCTATATACTACACCACACAGGAGAGAGGACAGATCCACTATATACTACACCGCAAAGGAGAGAGGACAGATCATCTATATACTACACCGCACAGGACAGATCCTCTATATACTACACCACACAGGAGAGAGGACAGATCCTCTATATACTACACCAAACAGGAGAGAGGACAGATCCTCTATATACTACACCACACAGGAGAGAGGACAGATCCTCTATATACTACACCGCATAGGAGAGAGGACAGATCCTCTATATACTACACCACACAGGAGAGAGGACAGATCCTCTATATACTACACCACACAGGAGAGAGGACAGATCCTCTATATACTACACCACACAGGAGAGAGGACAGATCCTCTATATACTACACCGCACAGGACACATCATCTATATACTACACCACACAGGAGAGAGGACAGATCCTCTATATACTACACCACACAGGAGAGAGAGGACAGATCCTCTATATACTACACCGCACAGGAGAGAGGACAGATCCTCTATATACTACACCACACAGGAGAGAGGACAGATCCTCTATATACTACACCACACAGGAGAGAGGACAGATCCTCTATATACTACACCACACAGGAGAGATCCTCTATATACTACACCATACAGGACAGATCCTCTATATACTACACCACACAGGAGAGAGGACAGATCCTCTATATACTACACCACACAGGAGAGAGGACAGACCCTCTATATGCTACACCGCACAGGACAGGTCCTCTATATACTACACCACACAGGAGAGAGGACAGATCCTCTATATACTACACCACACAGGACAGATCCTCTATATACTACACCACACAGGAGAGAGGACAGATCCTCTATATACTACACCACACAGGACAGATCCTCTATATACTACACCACACAGGAGAGAGGACAGATCCTCTATATACTACACCACACAGGAGAGAGGACAGATCCTCTATATACTACACCACACAGGAGAGAGGACAGATCCTCTATATACTACACCACACAGGAGAGAGGACAGATGCTCTATATACTACACCACACAGGAGAGAGGACAGATCCTCTATATACTACACCACACAGGAGAGAGGACAGATCCTCTATATACTACACCACACAGGAGAGAGGACAGATCCTCTATATACTACACCACACAGGACAGATCATCTATATACTACACCACACAGGAGAGAGGACAGATCCTCTATATACTACACCACACAGGGAGAGAGGACAGATCCTCTATATACTACACCACACAGGAGAGAGGACAGATCCTCTATATACTACACCACACAGGAGAGAGGACAGATCCTCTATATACTACACCACACAGGAGAGAGGACAGATCCTCTATATACTACACCACACAGGAGAGAGGACAGATCCTCTATATACTACACCACACAGGAGAGAGGACAGATCCTCTATATACTACACCGCACAGGACAGATCCTCTATATACTACACCACACAGGAGAGAGGACAGATCCTCTATATACTACACCACACAGGAGAGAGGACAGATCCTCTATATACTACACCACACAGGAGAGAGGACAGATCCTCTATATACTACACCACACAGGAGAGAGGACAGATCCTCTATATACTACACCACACAGGAGAGAGGACAGATCCTCTATATACTACACCACACAGGAGAGAGGACAGATCCTCTATATACTACACCACACAGGAGAGAGGACAGATCCTCTATATACTACACCACACAGGGAGAGGACAGATCATCTATATACTACACCACACAGGAGAGAGGACAGATCCTCTATATACTACACCACACAGGAGAGAGAGGACAGATCCTCTATATACTACACCACACAGGAGAGAGGACAGATCCTCTATATACTACACCACACAGGAGAGAGGACAGATCCTCTATATACTACACCACACAGGAGAGAGGACAGATCCTCTATATACTACACCACACAGGAGAGATCCCCTTATACTACACCACACAGGACAGATCCTCTATATACTACACCACACAGGAGAGAGGACAGATCCTCTATATACTACACCACACAGGAGAGAGGACAGACCCTCTATATACTACACCACACAGGAGAGAGGACAGATCCTCTATATACTACACCACACAGGAGAGAGGACAGATCCTCTATATACTACACCACACAGGAGAGAGGACAGATCCTCTATATACTACACCGCACAGGACAGATCCTCTATATACTACACCACACAGGAGAGAGGACAGATCCTCTATATACTACACCACACAGGAGAGAGGACAGATCCTCTATATACTACACCACACAGGAGAGAGGACAGATCCTCTATATACTACACCACACAGGAGAGAGGACAGATCCTCTATATACTACACCACACAGGAGAGAGGACAGATCCTCTATATACTACACCACACAGGAGAGAGGACAGATCCTCTATATACTACACCACACAGGAGAGAGGACAGATCCTCTATATACTACACCACACAGGACAGATCCTCTATATACTACACCACACAGGAGAGAGGACAGATCCTCTATATACTACACCACACAGGAGAGAGAGGACAGATCCTCTATATACTACACCACACAGGAGAGAGGACAGATCCTCTATATACTACACCACACAGGAGAGAGGACAGATCCTCTATATACTACACCACACAGGAGAGAGGACAGATCCTCTATATACTACACCACACAGGAGAAAGGACAGATCCTCTATATACTACACCACACAGGACAGATCCTCTATATACTACACCACACAGGAGAGAGGACAGATCCTCTATATACTACACCACACAGGGAGAGAGGACAGATCCTCTATATACTACACCGCACAGGAGAGAGGACAGATCCTCTATATACTACACCACACAGGAGAGAGGACAGATCCTCTATATACTACACCACACAGGAGAGAGGACAGATCCTCTATATACTACACCACACAGGAGAGATCCTCTATATACTACACCACACAGGAGAGAGGACAGATCCTCTATATACTACACCACACAGGAGAGAGGACAGATCCTCTATATACTACACCCACACAGGACAGATCATCTATATACTACACCACACAGGAGAGAGGACAGATCCTCTATATACTACACCACACAGGAACAGATCCTCTATATACTACACCACACAGGAGAGAGGACAGATCCTCTATATACTACACCACACAGGAGAGAGGACAGATCCTCTATATACTACACCACACAGGAGAGAGGACAGATCCTCTATATACTACACCACACAGGAGAGAGGACAGATCCTCTATATACTACACCACACAGGAGAGAGGACAGATCCTCTATATACTACACCACACAGGAGAGAGGACAGATCCTCTATATACTACACCACACAGGAGGAGGACAGATCCTCTATATACTACACCACACAGGAGAGAGGACAGATCCTCTATATACTACACCACACAGGAGAGAGAGGACAGATCCTCTATATACTACACCGCACAGGAGAGAGGACAAATCCTCTATATACTACACCACACAGGAGAGAGGACAGACCCTCTATATACTACACCACACAGGAGAGAGGACAGATCCTCTATATACTACACCACACAGGAGAGATCCTCTATATACTACACCACACAGGACAGATCCTCTATATATTACACCACACAGGAGAGAGGACAGATCCTCTATATACTACACTGCACAGGAGAGAGGACAGATCCTCTATATACTACACCACACAGGACAGATCCTCTATATACTACACCACACAGGAGAGAGGACAGATCCTCTATATACTACACCACACAGGACAGATCCTCTATATACTACACCACACAGGAGAGAGGACAGATCCTCTATATACTACACCACACAGGAGAGAGGACAGATCCTCTATATACTACACCACACAGGAGAGAGGACAGATCCTCTATATGCTACACCACACAGGAGACAGGACACATCCTCTATATACTACACCACACAGGAGAGGGGACAGATCCTCTATATACTACACCACACGGAGGAGGACAGATCCTCTATATACTACACCACACGGGGAGGACAGATCCTCTATATACTACACCACACAGGACAGATCCTCTATATACTACACCACACAGGACAGATCCTCTATATACTACACCGCACAGGAGAGAGGACAGATCCTCTATATACTACACCACACAGGAGAGAGGACAGATCCTCTATATACTACACCACACAGGAGAGAGGACAGATCCTCTATATACTACACCACACAGGAGCGAGGACAGATCCTCTCTATACTACACAGCACAGGAGAGAGGACAGATCCTCTATTTACTACACCGCACTGGAGAGAGGACAGATCCTCTATATACTACACTACACAGGAGAGAGGACAGATCCACTATATACTACACCGCACAGGAGAGAGGACAGATCATCTATATACTACACCGCACAGGACAGATCCTCTATATACTACACCACACAGGAGAGAGGACAGATCCTCTATATACTACACCAAACAGGAGAGAGGACAGATCCTCTATATACTACACCACACAGGAGAGAGGACAGATCCTCTATATACTACACCGCATAGGAGAGAGGACAGATCCTCTATATACTACACCACACAGGAGAGAGGACAGATCCTCTATATACTACACCACACAGGAGAGAGAAGACAGATCCTCTATATACTACACCACACAGGAGAGAGGACAGATCCTCTATATACTACACCGCACAGGACAGATCATCTATATACTACACCACACAGGAGAGAGGACAGATCCTCTATATACTACACCACACAGGAGAGAGAGGACAGATCCTCTATATACTACACCGCACAGGAGAGAGGACAGATCCTCTATATACTACACCACACAGGAGAGAGGACAGATCCTCTATATACTACACCACACAGGAGAGAGGACAGATCCTCTATATACTACACCACACAGGAGAGATCCTCTATATACTACACCATACAGGACAGATCCTCTATATACTACACCACACAGGAGAGAGGACAGATCCTCTATATACTACACCACACAGGAGAGAGGACAGACCCTCTATATGCTACACCGCACAGGACAGGTCCTCTATATACTACACCACACAGGAGAGATCCTCTATATACTACACCATACAGGACAGATCCTCTATATACTACACCACACAGGAGAGAGGACAGATCCTCTATATACTACACCACACAGGAGAGAGGACAGACCCTCTATATGCTACACCGCACAGGACAGGTCCTCTATATACTACACCACACAGGAGAGAGGACAGATCCTCTATACACTACACCACAGAGGAGAGAGGACAGATCCTCTATATACTACACCGCACAGGACAGATCATCTATATACTACACCACACAGGAGAGAGGACAGATCCTCTATATACTACACCACACAGGACAGATCCTCTATATACTACACCACACAGGAGAGAGGACAGATCCTCTATATACTACACCACACAGGAGAGAGGACAGATCCTCTATATACTACACCACACAGGACAGATCATCTATATACTACACCACACAGGAGAGAGGACAGATCCTCTATATACTACACCACACAGGACAGATCCTCTATATACTACACCACACAGGAGAGAGGACAGATCCTCTATATACTACACCACACAGGAGAGAGGACAGATCCTCTATATACTACACAACACAGGAGAGAGGACAGATCCTCTATATACTACACCACACAGGAGAGAGGACAGATCCTCTATATACTACACCACACAGGAGAGAGGACAGATCCTCTATATACTACACCACACAGGAGAGAGGACAGATCCTCTATATACTACACCACACAGGAGAGAGGACAGATCCTCTATATACTACACCGCACAGGACAGATCATCTATATACTACACCACACAGGAGAGAGGACAGATCATCTATATACTACACCACACAGGAGAGAGGACAGATCCTCTATATACTACACCACACAGGAGAGATCCTCTATATACTACAACATACAGGACAGATCCTCTATATACTACACCACACAGGAGAGAGGACAGATCCTCTATATACTACACCACACAGGAGAGAGGACAGACCCTCTATATGCTACACCGCACAGGACAGGTCCTCTATATACTACACCACACAGGAGAGAGGACAGATCCTCTATATACTACACCACAGAGGAGAGAGGACAGATCCTCTATATACTAAACTGCACAGGACAAATCATCTATATACTACACCACACAGGAGAGAGGACAGATCCTCTATATACTACACCACACAGGACAGATCCTCTATATACTACACCACACAGGAGAGAGGACAGATCCTCTATATACTACACCACACAGGAGAGAGGACAGATCCTCTATATACTACACCACACAGGACAGATCATCTATATACTACACCACACAGGAGAGAGGACAGATCCTCTATATACTACACCACACAGGACAGATCCTCTATATACTACACCACACAGGAGAGAGGACAGATCCTCTATATACTACACCACACAGGAGAGAGGACAGATCCTCTATATACTACACCACACAGGAGAGAGGACAGATCCTCTATATACTACACCACACAGGAGAGAGGACAGAGGCTCTATATACTACACCACACAGGAGAGAGGACAGATCCTCTATATACTACATCACACAGGAGAGAGGACAGATCCTCTATATACTACACCACACAGGAGAGAGGACAGATCCTCTATATACTGCACCGCACAGGACAGATCATCTATATACTACACCACACAGGAGAGAGGACAGATCATCTATATACTACACAACACAGGAGAGAGAGGACAGATCCTCTATATACTACACCGCACAGGAGAGAGGACAGATCCTCTATATACTACACCACACAGGAGAGAGGACAGATCCTCTATATACTACACCACACAGGAGAGAGGACAGATCCTCTATATACTACACCACACAGGAGAGAGGACAGATCCTCTATATACTACACCGCACAGGAGAGAGGACAGATCATCTATATACTACACCGCACAGGACAGATCCTCTATATACTACACCACACAGGAGAGAGGACAGATGCTCTATATACTACACCACACAGGAGAGAGGACAGATCCTCTATATACTACACCACACAGGAGAGAGGACAGATCCTCTATATACTACACCACACAGGAGAGAGGACAGATCCTCTATATACTACACCACACAGGAGAGAGGACAGATCATCTATATACTACACCACACAGGAGAGAGAGGACAGATCCTCTATATACTACACCGCACAGGAGAGAGGACAGATCCTCTATATACTACACCACACAGGAGAGAGGACAGATCCTCTATATACTACACCACACAGGAGAGAGGACAGATCCTCTATATACTACACCACACAGGACAGATCATCTATATACTACACCACACAGGAGAGAGGACAGATCCTCTATATACTACACCACACAGGAAAGATCCTCTATATACTACACCACACAGGAGAGAGGACAGATCCTCTATATACTACACCACACAGGAGAGAGGACAGATCCTCTATATACTACACCACACAGGAGAGAGGACAGATCCTCTATATACTACACCACACAGGAGAGAGGACAGATCCTCTATATACTACACCGCACAGGACAGATCATCTATATACTACACCACACAGGAGAGAGGACAGATCATCTATATACTACACCACACAGGAGAGAGAGGACAGATCCTCTATATACTACACCGCACAGGAGAGAGGACAAATCCTCTATATACTACACCACACAGGAGAGAGGACAGACCCTCTATATACTACACCACACAGGAGAGAGGACAGATCCTCTATATACTACACCACACAGGAGAGATCCTCTATATACTACACCACACAGGACAGATCCTCTATATATTACACCACACAGGAGAGAGGACAGATCCTCTATATACTACACTGCACAGGAGAGAGGACAGATCCTCTATATACTACACCACACAGGACAGATCCTCTATATACTACACCGCACAGGAGAGAGGACAGATCCTCTATATACTACACCACACAGGACAGATCCTCTATATACTACACCACACAGGAGAGAGGACAGACCCTCTATATACTACACCACACAGGAGAGAGGACAGATCCTCTATATACTACACCACACAGGACAGATCCTCTATATACTACACCACACAGGACAGATCCTCTATATACTACACCACACAGGAGAGATCCTCTATATACTACACCACACAGGACAGATCCTCTATATACTACACCACACAGGAGAGCTGACAGATCCTCTATATACTACACCGCACAGGACAGATCCTCTATATACTACACCACACAGGAGAGAGGACAGATCCTCTATATACTACACCACACAGGAGAGCGGACAGATCCTCTATATACTACACCACACAGGAGAGATCCTCTATATACTACACCACACAGGAGAGAGGACAGATCCTCTATATACTACACCACACAGGACAGATCCTCTATATACTACACCACACAGGAGAGAGGACAGGTCCTCTATATACTACACCACACAGGAGAGAGGACAGGTCCTCTATATACTACACCACACAGGAGAGAGGACAGATCCTCTATATACTACACCACACAGGAGAGAGGACAGATCCTCCATATACTACACCACACAGGAGAGATCCTCTATATACTACACCACACAGAAGAGAGGACAGATCCTCTATATACTACACCACACAGGAGAGAGGATAGATCCTCTATATACTACACCACACAGGAGAGAGGACAGATCCTCTATATACTACACCACACAGGAGAGATCCTCTATATACTACACCACACAGGACAGATCCTCTATATACTACACCACACAGGACAGATCCTCTATATACTACACCACACAGGAGACATCCTCTATATACTACACCGCACAGGACAGATCCTCTATATACTACACCACACAGGAGAGAGGACAGATCCTATATATACTACACCACACAGGAGAGAGGACAGATCCTCTATATACTACACCGCACAGGAGAGAGGACAGATCCTCTATATACTACACCGCACAGGAGAGAGAGAGGACAGATCCTCTATATACTACAAGGCACAGGAGAGAGGACAGATCCTCTATATACTACACCACACCGGAGAGCCGACAGATCCTCTATATACTACACCACACAGGAGAGAGGACAGATCCTCTATATACTACACCGCACAGGACAGATCATCTATATACTACACGACACAGAACAGATCCTCTATATACTACACCGCACAAGAGAGGGGACAGATCATCTATATACTACACCGCACAGGAGAGAGAGGACAGAACCTCTATATACTACACCACACAGGAGAGAGGACAGATCCTCTATATACTACACCACACAGGAGAGAGGACAGATCCTCTATATACTACACCACACAGGAGAAAGGACAGATCCTCTATATACTACACGACACAGGAGAGAGGACAGATCCTCTATATACTACACCACACAGGAGAGAGGACAGATCCTCTATATACTACACCGCACAGGACAGATCATCTATATACTACACCACACAGGAGAGAGGACAGATCCTCTATATACTACACCACACAGGACAGATCCTCTATATACTACACCACACAGGAGAGAGGCATGCTCCTCCTATATACTACACCACACAGGAGAGAGGACAGATCCTCTATATACTACACCACACAGGAGAGAGGACAGATCCTCTATATACTACACCACACAGGAGAGATCCTCTATATACTACACCACACAGGAGAGAGGACAGATCCTCTATATACTACACCACACAGAAGAGAGGACAGATCCTCTATATACTACACCACACAGGAGAAAGGACAGGTCCTCTATATACTACACCACACAGGACAGATCCTCTATATACTACACCGCACAGGAGAGGGGACAGATCCTCTATATACTACACCACACAGGAGAGAGAGGACAGATCCTCTATATACTACACCACACAGGAGAGAGGACAGATCCTCTATATACTACACCACACAGGAGAGAGGACAGATCCTCTATATACTACACCGCACAGGAGAGAGGACAGATCCTCTATATACTACACCGCACAGAGGAGCCCAGAGGACAGATCCTCTATATACTACACCACACAGGAGAAAGGACAGATCCTCTATATACTACACCACACAGGACAGATCCTCTATATACTACACCGCACAGGAGAGGGGACAGATCCTCTATATACTACACCACACAGGAGAGAGGACAGATCCTCTATATACTACACCACACAGGAGAGAGGACAGATCCTCTATATACTACACCACACAGGAGAGAGGACAGATCCTCTATATACTACACCGCACAGGAGAGAGGACAGATCCTCTATATACTACACCGCACAGGAGAGAGGACAGATCCTCTATATACTACACCGCACAGGAGAGAGGTCAGATCCTCTATATACTACACCACACAGGAGAGAGGGGACAGATCCTCTATATACTACACCACACAGGAGAGAAGACAGATCCTCTATATACTACACCACACAGGAGAGAGGGGACAGATCCTCTGTATACTACACCACACAGGACAGATCCTCTATATACTACACCACCCAGGAGAGAGGACAGATCCTCTATATACTACACCGCACAGGAGAGAGGACAGATCCTCTATATACTACACCACACAGGAGGAGGACAGATCCTCTATATACTACACCGCACAGGAGAGAGGACAGATCCTCTATATACTACACCACACAGGAGAGAGGACAGATCCTCTATATACTACACCACACAGGAGAGAGGACAGATCCTCTATATACTACACCACACAGGAGAGAGGACAGATCCTCTATATACTACACCACACAGGACAGATCATCTATATACTACACCACACAGGAGAGAGGACAGATCATCTATATACTACACCACACAGGAGAGAGGACAGATCCTCTATATACTACACCACACAGGAGAGATCCTCTATATACTACAACATACAGGACAGATCCTCTATATACTACACCACACAGGAGAGAGGACAGATCCTCTATATACTACACCACACAGGAGAGAGGACAGACCCTCTATATGCTACACCGCACAGGACAGGTCCTCTATATACTACACCACACAGGAGAGAGGACAGATCCTCTATATACTACACCACAGAGGAGAGAGGACAGATCCTCTATATACTAAACTGCACAGGACAAATCATCTATATACTACACCACACAGGAGAGAGGACAGATCCTCTATATACTACACCACACAGGACAGATCCTCTATATACTACACCACACAGGAGAGAGGACAGATCCTCTATATACTACACCACACAGGAGAGAGGACAGATCCTCTATATACTACACCACACAGGACAGATCATCTATATACTACACCACACAGGAGAGAGGACAGATCCTCTATATACTACACCACACAGGACAGATCCTCTATATACTACACCACACAGGAGAGAGGACAGATCCTCTATATACTACACCACACAGGAGAGAGGACAGATCCTCTATATACTACACCACACAGGAGAGAGGACAGATCCTCTATATACTACACCACACAGGAGAGAGGACAGAGGCTCTATATACTAAACCACACAGGAGAGAGGACAGATCCTCTATATACTACATCACACAGGAGAGAGGACAGATCCTCTATATACTACACCACACAGGAGAGAGGACAGATCCTCTATATACTGCACCGCACAGGACAGATCATCTATATACTACACCACACAGGAGAGAGGACAGATCATCTATATACTACACAACACAGGAGAGAGAGGACAGATCCTCTATATACTACACCGCACAGGAGAGAGGACAGATCCTCTATATACTACACCACACAGGAGAGAGGACAGATCCTCTATATACTACACCACACAGGAGAGAGGACAGATCCTCTATATACTACACCACACAGGAGAGAGGACAGATCCTCTATATACTACACCGCACAGGAGAGAGGACAGATCCTCTATATACTACACCACACAGGAGAGAGGACAGATCCTCTATATACTACACCACACAGGAGAGAGGACAGATCCTCTATATACTACACCACACAGGAGAGAGAGGACAGATCCTCTATATACTACACCACACAGGAGAGAGGACAGATCCTCTATACACTACACCACACAGGAGAGAGGACAGATCCTCTATATACTACACCACACAGGAGAGAGGACAGATCCTCTATATACTACACCACACAGGACAGATCATCTATATACTACACCACACAGGAGAGAGGACAGATCCTCTATATACTACACCACACAGGAAAGATCCTCTATATACTACACCACACAGGAGAGAGGACAGATCCTCTATATACTACAC
The DNA here is from genome assembly GCA_947044405.1 of Leptodactylus fallax. Classification (NCBI taxonomy): domain Eukaryota; kingdom Metazoa; phylum Chordata; class Amphibia; order Anura; family Leptodactylidae; genus Leptodactylus; species Leptodactylus fallax. Next base: position 488,253 of record CAMRHE010000777.1, read on the forward strand.
CACACAGGAGAGAGGACAGATCCTCTATATACTACACCACACAGGAGAGAGGACAGATCCTCTATATACTACACCACACAGGAGAGAGGACAGATCCTCCATATACTACACCACACAGGAGAGATCCTCTATATACTACACCACACAGAAGAGAGGACAGATCCTCTATATACTACACCACACAGGAGAGAGGATAGATCCTCTATATACTACACCACACAGGAGAGAGGACAGATCCTCTATATACTACACCACACAGGAGAGAATCCTCTATATACTACACCACACAGGACAGATCCTCTATATACTACACCACACAGGACAGATCCTCTATATACTACACCACACAGGAGACATCCTCTATATACTACACCGCACAGGACAGATCCTCTATATACTACACCACACAGGAGAGAGGACAGATCCTATATATACTACACCACACAGGAGAGAGGACAGATCCTCTATATACTACACCACACAGGACAGATCATCTATATACTACACCACACAGGAGAGAGGACAGATCCTCTATATACTACACCACACAGGAAAGATCCTCTATATACTACACCACACAGGAGAGAGGACAGATCCTCTATATACTACACCACACAGGAGAGAGGACAGATCCTCTATATACTACACCACACAGGAGAGAGGACAGATCCTCTATATACTACACCACACAGGAGAGAGGACAGATCCTCTATATACTACACCACACAGAAGAGAGGACAGATCCTCTATATACTACACCACACAGGAGAGAGGACAGATCCTCTATATACTACACCACACAGGAGAGAGGACAGATCCTCTATATACTACACCGCACAGGACAGATCATCTATATACTACACCACACAGGAGAGAGGACAGATCATCTATATACTACACAACACAGGAGAGAGAGGACAGATCCTCTATATACTACACCGCACAGGAGAGAGGACAAATCCTCTATATACTACACCACACAGGAGAGAGGACAGACCCTCTATATACTACACCACACAGGAGAGAGGACAGATCCTCTATATACTACACCACACAGGAGAGATCCTCTATATACTACACCACACAGGACAGATCCTCTATATATTACACCACACAGGAGAGAGGACAGATCCTCTATATACTACACTGCACAGGAGAGAGGACAGATCCTCTATATACTACACCACACAGGACAGATCCTCTATATACTACACCGCACAGGAGAGAGGACAGATCCTCTATATACTACACCACACAGGACAGATCCTCTATATACTACACCACACAGGAGAGAGGACAGACCCTCTATATACTACACCACACAGGAGAGAGGACAGATCCTCTATATACTACACCACACAGGACAGATCCTCTATATACTACACCACACAGGACAGATCCTCTATATACTACACCACACAGGAGAGATCCTCTATATACTACACCAAACAGGACAGATCCTCTATATACTACACCACACAGGAGAGCTGACAGATCCTCTATATACTACACCGCACAGGACAGATCCTCTATATACTACACCACACAGGAGAGAGGACAGATCCTCTATATACTACACCACACAGGAGAGCGGACAGATCCTCTATATACTACACCACACAGGAGAGATCCTCTATATACTACACCACACAGGAGAGAGGACAGATCCTCTATATACTACACCACACAGGACAGATCCTCTATATACTACACCACACAGGAGAGAGGACAGGTCCTCTATATACTACACCACACAGGAGAGAGGACAGGTCCTCTATATACTACACCACACAGGAGAGAGGACAGATCCTCTATATACTACACCACACAGGAGAGAGGACAGATCCTCCATATACTACACCACACAGGAGAGATCCTCTATATACTACACCACACAGAAGAGAGGACAGATCCTCTATATACTACACCACACAGGAGAGAGGATAGATCCTCTATATACTACACCACACAGGAGAGAGGACAGATCCTCTATATACTACACCACACAGGAGAGATCCTCTATATACTACACCACACAGGACAGATCCTCTGTATACTACACCACACAGGACAGATCCTCTATATACTACACCACACAGGAGACATCCTCTATATACTACACCGCACAGGACAGATCCTCTATATACTACACCACACAGGAGAGAGGACAGATCCTATATATACTACACCACACAGGAGAGAGGACAGATCCTCTATATACTACACCGCACAGGAGAGAGGACAGATCCTCTATATACTACACCGCACAGGGAGAGAGAGAGGACAGATCCTCTATATACTACAAGGCACAGGAGAGAGGACAGATCCTCTATATACTACACCACACC
>CAMRHE010000778.1:0-10000 GCA_947044405.1 Leptodactylus fallax
ATTTATTTTACATGCATGATCTGTTCAGTTTCACTGGCATAAGCCTGACAGTATAAAAGAAGGAAAGCAGTATAACTGGAGGGAAGCCATGTTGTTACACAGTTCAGACTGCACTAGTTGTTATATTCTGAAAGTGTAGATGGGGGAACGGGACAGGTGATGAGTTAAGTTAAAAGGGACATTCTCTTAAACATTTAGAACACTTTACAGAAGAGCTGCCAAAAATGTGGACATTTAGTGATTCAGAGTGTATACTTTACATACTGATTTTGATCAATAGAGATATAGGATTGCACTTACACAATCTCCAGTCTGCTGGAGATTGTACAACCCGTACAAAAAAAATTTAAATATTTAACTCATAAGATGAATGCTGTACAAAAAAAATAAACCTGCCAGTCGTACTTCTCTATCTCTCCTCACAAGATATAGAATAAGTGATCAAAAAGTCTGTGCTGCTTCCCTCCTGAGGGTCCAATAGCATTGTGGTCTCTGGTGTTCGGGTCTGCAGGGGGATCCAAAAGACGAAGAGCTGGACTAAAACAGTGCTTACACGCTATAATGGGGAATCACAGTTTTCAAACTGAAAGCTGTGGAGAGAAAAGGTTTTTTAGGTGTTTTCTGCGATTGAGTCTCCAGTGGACTCCCGTGCAGATCTGAAACCAGCCTTATTACTGTTGAGACATACTGGATAGAACATATTTGACTCTGAAATGGTGTATTTACTCATAGTATAACTTTTTTTTTTTTGGCTAGTGTTTTTTTTGGAGGAGTTTGCTGAGTACTTATAATAATCTGCTTTGCACTGTCTTTTAGCAGAAAACTGGTTCTAAAGTTCTCCCTAGCAATGCTCTAATTAAGCGTTGCTAGGGAGATTCTTCCCATATTCACATTTTTTTAACCCCCCTCCTTGGGGGTTTAAACCTGCAGTCTTTTGATCGCTTGTGTCATAGACTGCAATACTACTGGACTGCACTGTACTGTACTGTTCAAGCAATTTTTTTTTCTTTTGTATTTCATTAGCTTATTTCTGTATGTTTTCCTTTTTGTGTGTGTTTCTCTAGCTTGTGGAGAATGTTGTATGTCTCCTTAGGAATCTTTCCTACCACATCCATCGTGAGATTCCACAGGCTGAAAAATTTCAAGAAATCCCTCAGACTGTGAATGCTGGAGCCACAGAATCCTAGTTGCTTTGGTGTACGTCGTGGTAAAGGTAATCAATGTAGATTCTAATCTAATGCTAATTAATACTTTATTAGTACCTTTTTGTAATGAGAGCAGATTTGACAGGATCAAAACCAGGCCATACATTATTTTGGTGAGTGTACTAACACATGTCTTTGGGGAGGAGATATTAAAAGAATGCTGCCTTTGCATATAACTAGCTTCATCTTGAAGACCATACCAAGTGCCATCTTGGCTAAGTGTAATAACCAAAAAGGGTTGTTTCATGACAGACTCTATTCATGGGATAGGGGATAAGTGTTACATTGCTGGGGGTCTAAACACTGGGTCCTCTCCTCACTAGAACGGGCAACTTAAAAGTCCCCCTGCATCCTCCCTGTAAATGAAGTTCTAGTGCGTATGCATGATTGGCGCTCAATTCACTGCTTTGTTTCTGCTGGGACTGCAAACTCCTGCAGCCCTATTAGAAGTAAATGGATCGCTGGTCATGCAAGTGCACTGCCGATTCACTCTTGGGGAAGATTACATTTCTCAGTACATGGACAGTGTTTTTCCCACCATTACAGAAAGAGAAATGCAATGGTTTTCTGATTCTTCTCTTTTCCAGGACTGATCACACTGTGTAGGAGAGGGAGGGAGAGAAGTATGCAGCAGCACTCTGTGATTGGGCAAAGCATTGTATGATCGTTCTGCCTAGATCATTGCGGAAGTTGACAGAGGGTCTTTTAGTCCAGTCTTCTAGCAATATTTTATTTTTTGTTTTTTTTTTCTTTTGTAGAACCTCTTCTAATGCAGACAGCCAGTCTAGATACTGTGTTGAATAAACAGTACTTTTAAAATCTCTTCTCGCAATTTGTTCCAGACTTTGTGAATTTGTTATAACTGTATCTGGACTATTCTTCTGAATGTTTCTGATCATTCATAGCCTGCTTACAGCAGCACTAAGATTGCATTACACAGCAATAAATGTTGGTGCATGTTGTGAAACTTCTTGAAGGCAAATCCTCACAGCTCAACGTCATCGCTGTAAGGAATGCCCCCTATGACAGTAGAAGGCTATGTTAGAGTACAGTCAGAGGGTGCGTTCCTCACAGCAGTGACGCTAGGCTGTGAGGAACGTCCTTCTGACAGTGGGGAAATATTGGTGTAGAAATTTCTAGCGGTATATAAAACCGCACATTCAAGCAGGGTTTTCTTTGAGAATTCCTGTATATTTTCGCATTTTTTGTGTTACCTGACATTTTTTTTAAGCATTAAATGTCTACTCCCAACTTTTTTTTTTTTTTTTTTTTTTTGTGGGGGTTGGATATAAAATTTTATCAGTGCTGTTGCATATCTCTGGGAAATGGGCTAAAGGAGCAGATGAAAATTTGTCTACTCTTATTTCTTTTGGTAGATAATGATGTGGGGATATAATTGTACACATTATAGGCAGGTCCATTTTGAAATCTTTCCTAACCTGTTAAAGGGATTTTTGAGACCATAGGGATCAGTCATCCTTATGAAATCAGTGAAGATCAAAAACCCAGGACCCTCACAGATTAGCTGATGAAGTGTCATGGGAGTTTTCACTTCAAGGTTCAGTACATTAAGTACCTTCATTTGTCATGTGGCTTATTTGCAGATCATTCCCTTTCATGTATGGCTCTGGACAAGTGGTGCGGCCTCACTACTTGCTAACCACAAATGCTGTGGTATCTTCAAACAGCTAATCAGTGGAAGTGTTGGGTGTCAGACCCCCACTGATCAGATATTGAGCTACCCTAAGGAGATGTCATAAATATCTTTTTCTCAGAAAAAACTTATCCTTTTGTGAGCAGTGAGTGAAAAAGCAGTAGAATTTCATAATCTGTATTACCTATTCGATAAATGTATCATTTTCTGTTTATTCTTATTAGGCAAAAAAGCTTCTGAAGATACAGCAGAAAACGTCGAGTTCCCAAAGCGAACAACGCCAGCAGTAGGTGAGCTCCTCTTCAAGTTCTCTTCACAATTTATTATTATTATTAATTGTTGTTAATGTTAATAATAATAATAATAATAATATTACAAATGGACATTGACATCGTAGCGAATCCATCACAGTTTTTGTCATTTTGACAGCAGCATTTTGCTGCCAATTGTAATCTGATGTGTATGGCTAGCCCAATATTCAAAATAGTGGAATTTGCACGGGAGGCTGTGGCGTGGGCGTGTGTGTGTGTGTGTGTGTGTGTGTGTGTGTGTGTGTGTGGGTGTGTGTGTGAGCGCGTGTGTGTTGTGTGTTTTTTTGGGGGTTTTTTTTTGTGTTTGCTTTCTTTCTTGCTTTCTTTCTTTTTTCTTTCTTTTTCTTTTTCTTGCATTACTATAAAACCGTGGTTACAGCAAGGTTAGTTTAGTTAATGTCAATGGACAGGGAACAAAACAGGCTCACCATCATGCAAAAGACAGAGTTCAATTTTGTTAGCATAGTTACATAGTAGATGAGGTTGGATGAAGATATCAGTCCATCAAGTCCAACCTATAACCCTACAGTGTTGATCCAGAGTAAGGCAAAAAAAAAACCCATGAGGCTTATGCCAATTGCCCTCCCCAAAAAAAATTCCTTCCCAACTCCAATCTGGCAATCAGTATAAAATCCTGGATCAACGTGCCCTTAAAATCTAGAACCCGTAATATTGTTCTGTTTGAGAGAGGCATCCTTTGAACTTGTTTAATGAATCCACCATCACCACTTCCTGGGGCAGAGAGTTCCATAGCCTCGCTGTTCTTACTATAAAGAATCTCCTTCTATGTTGCTGGTGAAACTTTCTCTCCTCCAGCCGTAGGGGATGTCCCCTTGTCACTGTCAATGACCTAGGAGTGAAAAGATCATTACAAAGTTCTTTGTGCTGTCCCTTCATGTATTTGTACATTGTTATTAGATCTCCCCGTAGACGTCTTTTCTCTAAACTGAATAACCCCAATTTGTTAATCTATCGTTGTACTCCAATCCACCCATTCCCTTAATAATCTTGGTTGCCCTTCTTTGCACTCTTTCTAGTTCAATTATTTCTGTCTTGTATACTGGGGCCCAGAATTGTGCACAATAGTCTAAGTGTGGCTATACCAGTGATTTGTATAGAGGCATAACTATGTTCTTGTCATGAGAATCTATACCTCTTTTGATGCATCCCATAATTTTATTTGCCTTGGCAGCAGCTGCCTGGCACTGGTCACTAAAGGTAAGCTTGCTGTCCACCAAAATACCCAAGTTTTTTTCATTGGCAGCCTTACCCAGTAATTTACTATTAAGTACATAATCATACATTTTATTTTGTCCTCCAAAATTCATAAACTTCATTTGCAAAGTCTCCGCCTATGCTTCCAGCTTCTTAAATCCCCCTGTAATATTCTACTATCCTCCTCATGTTTGATTATCTATTTAGTATCATCTGCAAATATGGACACCCTGGTCTGTAAACCCTTTACCAAGTCATTAATAAAGATATTAAACAGGAGAGGACCCAATATTGACCCCTGTGGCACTCCACTGGTGACTGTGACAGTCTGAATATTTACCATTAACAAATACCCTCTGTTTCCTATCAGTGAGCCAGTTGTGAACCCAAATGCATATGTTTTCCCCCAGTCCCAACATTCTCATTTGGCATACCAACCTTTTATGTGGTACAGTATCAAAAGCCTTTGAAAAGTCCAGATACACCATGCCCACTGCATTACCCATGTCCAGTCTTGAACTGACCTCTTCGTAGAAGCTGATCAGATTAGTCTGACAGGACCTATTGCTCATAAACCCATGCTAATTGGGTGTTATAAGATTATTTATATTGATGTACTCCAGGATAGCATCTCTTAGAAAGTCCTCAAATATCTTACCCACCACAGAAGTCAAACTTACTGGCGTATAGTTTCCAGGCTCACTTTTAGACCCCTTTTTGAAAAATGGCACCACATTTGCTATGCGCCAAGCTTATGGAACAAACCGTCATTACTGAATCCTTAAATATTAGATATAAGTGTCTGTCTATCACCATGCATAATTCCCTCAGAACTCAGGGGGTGTATGCCATCTGGACCTGGTGATTTTCTCTATTTTAGTGTTTTGAAGGCGGCGCCGATCTTCCTCCTGGGTTAAACAGGTGACATTTAATGGAGAGTTAACATTACCCCTAATAATGTTGCTGGCCATTGGATTTTCTTGTGTAAACACCGTAGAGAAGAAGGCATTTAATAGTTGTGCTTTTTCCTCATCCTCCTCCACCATTACACCCAGATTATTTTTGAGAGGGCCCACAGTGTCAGTTTTTATTCTATTATTTATGTAATTGAAGAATAATTTTGGATCATTTTTACTTTCCTTGGCAATTTTTCTCTCAGCTTCGATCTTCGCCGCCTTTGTCTTTTGCACAATTTATTTTTCTCGTTACATTTTTTTTTAATGCTCTGTCACTATTTTCTTGAGTCACACTATTAAGGATTTAATCGGTCAGAAGAGTTTTTGGGGTCATTTGCACCTCTTCTGTGTTTGTCCTCGACTAGTTCCAAAGTTCCATAGGCAGCAATAGTCTGAAGTTGACTCCTTTAGTTCTATGGGGGATTTTTCTAGACATACTCTATGCAGGGAGGGGTAGTAAAGTGATATCATCTATTGTCAGGAGTGGATGCAATGATGATGGGTGGTGTTATCTTCTATTGTAATCCTGTCTGTCATGTAAATGAGGTGACAGCTGCAAAGAAAATCACTGGGGAATAGGAAATTGTCAGACTATTATTAGACCTGTGGTCTGAGTGATAATTGCAGGATACAGTAATTTTTTATTTTATAATATAGAAAATTGGAAAAAAAATGCTGTTAAAATTTGGTTGGAAAAAAGATTTATTTATTTTTTTTTATTCATACTTTCATCTTTTCTTCAGGTTATGAACTCCTTTTCCAGCCTGAGATTGTGCGTCTCTATGTTTCACTTGTTAAGTTGTCTCATACACCTGCAGTCCTGGAAGCAGCAGCTGGTGCCATTCAAAACCTGTGTGCTGGAAGTTGGATTGTGAGTGCTCATAAATCGTTGCTTTACAAAAATGCAAAATGTGTGGTTAACACAAGTGAAAAACGTACATGTGTAATAGCACGCGTAGCATAACATTGTAACATTGAAACATTGTAGAAATGTGTTTAAATCCCCATTCTACTTCAGACCTGTAAGCGCTTGTTCATACAGCTTATTTATCACAGCAAAAATTCAGGTGTGAATTTAAAAGGAATTCCTGTGTAGAAATCTGACCTTCAGTCTTCACTGACGCGGATCCGAGTGTTTAGCCGCATTCCATATGAACATTTCACGTGTAGCTACTCACTGCAGTTTCTGCATGGGAACTGTTTCTAGAACTGACATGAACTATATCACGGTTTTCTATTGAAAATGCTTGAAAACAGAATACACCTAATTTTCAAACATATTTTGAAACAAAATGTGTTTGAAAAATGAGCTTTCTGATCAGGCTGTTTTAAGTTTATCCTCCTATATATCAATTTTTGCAGGGATCAAATACACTGAGATATAGGGAATTGCTTGGTGGAGTCCTTACACTTGGAACTGTTGTGTATCTTTTATTCATAAACAGATCTTTAACTATTGAGTTTTTTTCAATCTGAAGCATTCTTGACTCTGCTCTGTAATTTTTACTGGTATGGCAGTCATCAGTTATAAAAGGCATTTCTTAATAGCTCTTTATATCTTTGGTCTTGTATAATTAAAGGAGTATTCCAATTTAATTGATCCTATCTCTACTTGCGCTATGCTGCTTCTTATATCCTGGTTCTGGGCTCCATCTTGAGGGTGATCGTTTGGCAGTTCAGACCAGCGGTGCTGTGGTGACATTACTGTGATACTGGCCGGAGCGTGACTCACCCAGTGTTGGTATAGAAACCACTCATACCAGTATCATGATAATGTGAAGACGCAGGACTAATGCACTGTCCTGAAGCTGTCGCTATACTGATAATTGCAGCTGGTGATCCAGGTGGCCAGCAGGGAAGTTAGCGCATGCTCTACCAAAAGTGTGATTTTTGACTCCCACCTCTTAAGATGAGAATCTAAAGATAAAACTCATCACACAAAAATAAGCCTTCATATGGCTATGTCAACAGAAAAATCCATTTTTGAATTTTGAAGTGAGAACACACATAGTTGCTGGAGCTTTACGAAAGGTGAAATCTTTAGTGTTCAGGGAGGCCAAAAACAATCCCACTATTAATATGTATAGTATTAAAGGAAATGTTGTTTAGATAATAAAACCGTGCTTAATTCTTAAACCATTTAGTATCCCTTACATCGACAAATACAGAGTTTTTACCGTTCATGTTACACGGAAGCACTGTTATCTAGAATTTATTTGGTCTTTGCCGCCCTCAAACAAAGGGTTGTTTTGGTTGTGTGTGTGTGTGTGTGTGTGTGTGTGTGTGTGTGTGTGTGTGTGTGTGTGAATGCAGGAAGTTGCTGTTCAATTCCTTGCTTTTTGCCAATACTGCCTTCCTGATTTTCCCAGCTTGTTCTTGTTTACCTGGCTGCCGCAGTGAGGTGCCCAGGGGTGAGTTTTTGTTTTTGTTTTTTTTTTTAACAGGTTCTTTTTAGTTGCTTGCCAAATACTGTATTAAAACTGACTCGATAAGCCTACATTTTGATAAAAAGGCAGAGAGTTGGACCCCCATAAACTTATTGAAATCCTCAATATTACTGTACAAAGTCCGAATACTGACCATATGCTAAAGATTTTATTCAGAATTCCTTGTAATGTCTCTGCTACTGTAAAAGCTTCTGCTTTAGTCTTCTTTTAATAAAACACTCACCTATTTAATACATTGTCATTGTTTCTACCATTCCTTGTTTCTTTTCTCAGTTTCTCCACTGGCTCCCTATAAAAATGATTGTAGAGTCCATCTATGTAATTGAAAGTGTGCTTAAAATCCATTGACTGCTTCTCCACAAGTTATATATCTAACAACATTCTCAAATATCAAACACTTCACTCTCTTGCTACTTTTTTCCATTATTACTCTTTCAGCACACTGGTACTGAATTTTTCCTGGGCTGCGCCACTGAAAATTGCTTTTTCATCTCTAATAACATTTATATTATCTGTTTTACCATCTCATAGATTGTAATCTTATCTAGTCTCTTCCATCTTTTCCTTCTGTGTCTTTTTTTTCTTGTTTTGTTATAAATTGCACCCATTCTATGAAATGAATATTGCTGCGTTGACGCTTCACAATAAATAAGGGATGATCATTCGCGTCTGTGGTCACTAACCCTGAAGGTCTTTTAGCAGGCTGTAAAATAGTTAAAACAAAAGTCCACTGTGGTAGTCAGTTTTAGAGGTCCGAATCTGGCTATTCACTACCAGTTTTTCAGAATTTTACATATGTTTTGACTAGCAGTCAAATTCTGTGTTGCAGAAAATGTTAAAGTCTATTAGATCCATTCTGCCCATGAAACAAATTACAGCACTGGCTAATGGACTGAAAATGGTATGCAGACATATCTTGGTGGCACTGCAGAGAGGTGTGTGTGTGTGTGTGTGTGTGTGTGTGTGTGTGTGTGTGTGTGTTTTTTGTTTTTTGTTTTTTTTTTGGCAGAGAAAATCTAGCATTTTCAAATATACAAATGAAATTGCAAGTGCCAAGTAGGTGGTTCAGAGACAGCAATGTCTGCTTGCATGACTGTTTCAGTCCAGTACCGAGTATAAATAGTTTAAAAGGCAGAAATAAACTGATAAAATCCAATTATTGTCATCTGGCATTTTGTGCTTTTTCAAAGGATTGTCTGATTTTACAAGTCCCATTTTTGAATGTTTTACTAGGGAAGTTAATTTAGGTGAATTCTTTTTGGAGGACAAAGTATGTCCATAGACTACACAGACAGCCAATAAATTTCACTAACAGCGATGCCTGATTTCTTGTGTGGCAGTGCTTTAGTTAAATTTCCTTTTGGTGTTCCTCTGCAGATTTAGCTGATTTGCTAGGGACTCTTTCAGCAAGTCACCCTGTGGTTGTATCTTTGGAACACACTTTAGTCACTTAGGTTCTCAGGCATAAATCTAAAGTCCTATCCTTTAATACCTTTTTCTTTAATAGGCCGCGTTTCATTTTTTTAATTAAATTGGTGTGTTTTTATATGGCTATCTGTAAACACTGTCTGTGTGCTTGCATTATGTTTGATGTTTTGTGGTGTGCGCTTTCGCAGTATGGCCGCTGTATTCGTGCTGCTGTCCGTCAAGAGAAAGGTCTGTCGTCACTTGCTGATCATCTGACCCATGAGAGTGAGCGTGTTGTACGTGCCGTTTGTGGAGCACTGCGCAACCTTTGTGGAGACAGCCGGAACAGAGAGCTGATAGGTGAGGCAGTGGAACTTTGAAATATGATACATTTCAAACATCTGAATCAGAATATAACATGGTTTAAAATCAAGAGGACTAATATTAGTAAGAGCATGTGAAACTGATTTCTTATTTCACTTATTTGTTTTTCTTTTTTGTTTTTTTTTTTGTTTTTTCAATTTTTGTTTTTTTTCTCTCTCAATTGAGTATAGGTAAACATGCACTGAGTAGTCTGGTGGCACGTCTACCCAGTTCCCAGTCTCCTGCAGTTTCGGAAGATACAACTGTGGCTGTACTGAGCACTATTCAGGAGGTTATCACTGGCAACTTGGAGGCAGCTAAGAAACTGCGAGAGAGCCAAGGAATCGAAAGGCTTGTACTCATTAATAAGGGAGGGTGAGTGCATGGCGTTGAAATAAGGAAAGTTACATGAGAAAAAAAAATATGGACAAATAAAATTTAA
>CAMRHE010000778.1:20000-22500 GCA_947044405.1 Leptodactylus fallax
ATATATATATATATATATATATATATATATATATATATATATATATATATATATATATATATATATATATATATATATATATATATATATATATATATATATATATATATATATATATATATATATATATATATATATATATATATATATATATATATATATATATATATATATATATATATATATATATATATATATATATATATATATATATATATATATATATATATATATATATATATATATATATATATATATATATATATATATATATATATATATATATATATATATATATATATATATATATATATATATATATATATATATATATATATATATATATATATATATATATATATATATATATATATATATATATATATATATATATATATATATATATATATATATATATATATATATATATATATATATATATATATATATATATATATATATATATATATATATATATATATATATATATATATATATATATATATATATATATATATATATATATATATATATATATATATATATATATATATATATATATATATATATATATATATATATATATATATATATATATATATATATATATATATATATATATATATATATATATATATATATATATATATATATATATATATATATATATATATATATATATATATATATATATATATATATATATATATATATATATATATATATATATATATATATATATATATATATATATATATATATATATATATATATATATATATATATATATATATATATATATATATATATATATATATATATATATATATATATATATATATATATATATATATATATATATATATATATATATATATATATATATATATATATATATATATATATATATATATATATATATATATATATATATATATATATATATATATATATATATATATATATATATATATATATATATATATATATATATATATATATATATATATATATATATATATATATATATATATATATATATATATATATATATATATATATATATATATATATATATATATATATATATATATATATATATATATATATATATATATATATATATATATATATATATATATATATATATATATATATATATATATATATATATATATATATATATATATATATATATATATATATATATATATATATATATATATATATATATATATATATATATATATATATATATATATATATATATATATATATATATATATATATATATATATATATATATATATATATATATATATATATATATATATATATATATATATATATATATATATATATATATATATATATATATATATATATATATATATATATATATATATATATATATATATATATATATATATATATATATATATATATATATATATATATATATATATATATATATATATATATATATATATATATATATATATATATATATATATATATATATATATATATATATATATATATATATATATATATATATATATATATATATATATATATATATATATATATATATATATATATATATATATATATATATATATATATATATATATATATATATATATATATATATATATATATATATATATATATATATATATATATATATATATATATATATATATATATATATATATATATATATATATATATATATATATATATATATATATATATATATATATATATATATATATATATATATATATATATATATATATATATATATATATATATATATATATATATATATATATATATATATATATATATATATATATATATATATATATATATATATATATATATATATATATATATATATATATATATATATATATATATATATATATATATATATATATATATATATATATATATATATATATATATATATATATATATATATATATATATATATATATATATATATATATATATATATATATATATATATATATATATATATATATATATATATATATATATATATATATATATATATATATATATATATATATATATATATATATATATATATATATATATATATATATATATATATATATATATATATATATATATATATATATATATATATATATATATATATATATATATATATATATATATATATATATATATATATATATATATATATATATATATATATATATATATATATATATATATATATATATATATATATATATATATATATATATATATATATATATATATATATATATATATATATATATATATATATATATATATATATATATATATATATATATATATATATATATATATATATATATATATATATATATATATATATATATATATATATATATATATATATATATATATATATATATATATATATATATATATATATATATATATATATATATAT